>CM034149.1:112744412-113096912 GCA_019776745.2 Taxus chinensis
CCTTTGTGTGTCGCCAAATACACCTAAGGGTCCCTCATCCCACTTGCTGATTCTTTGGACACTTGGAAACACTCATGCATTTGTTTTAGTTTTTCCAAGAGGCCCAAATAACCTAGACTTGAATCTATTAGCTTTTAAAATCCTTCAGAATGAAGTATTTCATTTAGCAGAATATCCTCCAAGGATACTAACATTTAGTTCATGGTTATTACGACCAAATATGGCATACTTTTAGAGTATAAATGATTTGTTTATTTGCAACATAGGAAAGGAGAGAGAAGAATGTAGTTTTATTACTTGAACTAGTAATGAAAGCCAAATACTAACAATAATAAAAAATTACCAACCCTTTGGAATGGAAAAACCATTCAAAGTTATAGATTACAAAATTTCAAGTGCTTTCCCAAGAAAGTGGCATTGGAATTTTCCCATTCATTTATGACATATTACATTCCATAGTAATGAAGGTAAGTGCTATTTGCACTATTTCTAAATATTCCACCCTTTTCACCATACTTGAGACAGGAATTCCACTCGAGTGGATAATATGTCACTGTGAGAATTCTCTCTTGCTCAATGATAGAAGTGGGATCTTAGAGAGATGCATTTTTAAATTACTAGCCAACAAGGGTTATGATCATTTTTCATCGCACTTGCCCATGATTGACAAGCTTGATGCTTGGTGTCCCCTTACTTAAGTACTAACAATTGGAGCTGAAGATTTCACAGAGTCTAAATTTTAGAACTGACCTCCTATAGAATTTGAATTACTAAGACTACAAAATCTATGCACTTGGGTGACATTTTTAAGTCATTCCAAAGCATGACTAAGTGTATCAACATGATTCCTAAGCAAGTAAAACTCAGTGGTTGTAAAACTGATATGATTGGTCTCTTTTCTTTATTTATTACTATCTCTTTGGTCTTACACACCTTACAGCCCTAACGAAACTTGACTGCTTTATCTTCTATGGCCTCAAACACTGGCGCCTAGTTAAGACACTAGCACCAATAGGAACTACCTGTCCATACTAGGCACCTTCTTGATGTTCAATCAAAATTATTTTTATCAAGCCTTCTAGTTTCATATTTTTTACATCACTGTCACTCTTTGTTAGGATACTTAATTCCTGAAGTTGAATTTGGCCTTCCAACTTGTCAGATTATGAGCTCCATTCAAACAAGGGAATCACATGAGATAACTTGGAGTTGACTTGAGCGTCACAAATTTGGGACAAAGAAGTCCAAACACCTGCTATTTTTAGTAAGACCAATTCTAGGATGCTTATTTATACTATGTGTCTCTATAGACACCTAAAATATGCTTACACTTAACATTTCATCCAATTCAAGGGAAAGGGTTGCATACATTCTACATACATCAACCATAGGAAGGGGGACTTTATTCTACTCTCGGATGCCCACATACTACATCTTCTACATTCGTAGACCTAGCCCGATAATCAACTTGGGTGGCCAATATCTCTACTTACAAGGGCATAAACTAGGGCATCATTTCTGACACATGCACACACACACAAAAGAACTATCTAGACCATGTCTGATTGGCTTCGTAGTGAAACGATCGGTCATAATTTCACTCTTTGGGTGACCTCCAGGGTAAGTCCAACTCCACATTCTACATCTTTTTTATTACACTTGATATTCAATTTTAACTAGCCTAAATCCTAGTTAACTAGCATAAACCAAGCTTAATTAATCCTAAAGCATGTTTATCCTAATCTAATCTAAAATCTTTAGTCCCACATACACCCAAATTCCAAACTCTCCCAAGTGAAAAACTATAAATACAAGCCTAAGGCTTTCCTTTCAAATGGTCCTTCTCTCTCAAGAACTTTGGAAAGGCATTAGAAATCATTTGTGATAGCTTTAAGCTATAGAACATTTGGATCTTGGCCATACTCCATTGTTGAGAGCTCCCCCATCTTGCATCCATCCACTCCATAATTGAAGTTTTGAGTAATACAAAGAAAACCATTGTCCTTGAATCCATTAATGGTGAGACTCCATTCTTGAAAGCTTGAGTTTCATATCAATGGAAATTTGTAAAAGTTATGGAATGAGGCTAAAGAACCTCAAAGCTTTGCTAACTCAACTATGCACAATGAGATTAGAGCTAAACAAGAGAAACTAACATGCAAGCATTATAACTTTGACAAAAACATCAAAAACTAACATGATAAAGCTACTCTCTACTCCATGAAAGCTTAATGAAAGTGAACCTAGTTAGATTCTATGTAATCAAATTGTGTGTTGTTTACTCCCAAAAATAGTGAAGAGATCTCTCCAAGTTGGCTACATGGCCAAGCTTTAGATCTTCCCTTACTAACTATATTTCGAATGGATGCATGCAAGATGGTGGAGCTCTCAATAATGGATTATGGCCAAGATCCAAATGTTCTATAGCTTAAGGCTATCACAAATGATTTCTAATGCCTTTCAAAAGTTCTTGAGAGAGAAGGTCCATGAGGAGGTAAGCCACTAATAGAAGATGACGAAGGGCAGCCAGAATATGGCCCCAAGATGGAAGAAGTTGGGATACAAGTACATGGTCCAAGAATAGAAGAATATGATGAATGGTTGCTAGGGTGAGGCCCAAGTATAGATGTGGAGGGACTACCGAGAGGTATCAGATAGATAGAAGAGGATGAAGGGATACTAGGATGTGGCCCAAGAATAGAAGGGAATGGGCTATCAGGAGGTGACCCACAAGTAGAAAATAAAGGGATACAAGGATGTGGCCAAAGGATAGAAGAAGATGATGGGCTACTTAGTGGTGACCCAAGGCAAGATTTTGATTAAGTAATGGTGATAGATAAGGAATGAGTTGGTAACATAAAGATAGGCCATGAATCAATGCTAGACCCCAACATCTCATCATGCTCAAAAGAATGTGAAGATGGAATGCCGGAAGAAGAGTCAAGTTCCATGACCTTAGGACTTTCCTTTATATTCTGATAAAAAGGAATCAACTTCTTTTCCCAATACGCAAGCGTGTTGAGTTCTAGAAGGAATCCTTGTTTGCAATCCTCTAAAGGAATATCATCATGTAGTTTTATTGTTCCTTCATTCTGAGAAAAATCAATCAATAGAGGTTGTTGTTCTTCGACCATGGGATGTTGACTAGAAGAAATGGACTTGATAAGTGGGGAATATTGATTGACAGAAGAAGATGAAATTTTTGATGATGTAGATAAGGGGAAGGTTTGACCTTATCACTCCCATGAAGAGTTTTGATAGTGTTGTGAAAAGACATCTTAGCACATGGATTTCTTATAATGGTTTAACGTGGTCACAAACATTTATCTTTAGAATATGATTGAGTAAATGGTATGATGTAGTTGAAAGGGCTCAAGGGATGAAGATGCATGTGAGTTGGAATGATAGCAGAAGATGACTCAAGAGACAACGTAGGATTGGAGGCACGTGAATGGCTGATTTAGATTTGGACTTAGATCATTTTTCTAGAAGATGACCTAATGTGGGAGAGAAAATAGGATCACATAGCCATCCGTTAAGTTATGATGTAGGAGTCAAATTAGATGATTGACTATAGGGAATCTGAGTCTTGGAAATCTTTGAAGGAGGAAGAGGTCATTAAAATGATGGAAGAAGGAGGTCCTGCGAAGAAATGGAGGACAGTGACTCAATAACCAAATTAGATGTTTGATCGACAAAACTTGGAGTCTCATGAGTCTTCAAAGGAGGAAGATGTCATTGAGTTGAGTTGGAATAAAGGTCCTACAAAGGAATGGAGGACCGTGATTTGAGATTTGATATAGGAGTATCCAAACAATAGTTTGGATCTGAATCTTCAGAAGAAGAGTGGGAATTTGAATGGTAGTTTGGATCTGAATCAGAAGAAGAAGAGTGGGGGGAACCTGAATAATACTTTGGATCAAGAGCATCCAAACCATACCACTAGATATGATCTGATGGTGGAAAATATGGTACCAGCTTGGGCCCTCTAGCATGAAGAACCAAAGGAGGTTTATTTGTAATGGGAATATTTTGATGTGAATACCTAAACCTAGGTTTTGTATTGTTGTAAATGTGAGAAACCGTGTGATAGTCAGTCATTTTTGGTGTCATTTAGGTGTGAATACCTTTACCTAGATAGTGTGATGGAATTACCACAAAGGGAAGGAAGTGGCATATCAATTCAAGGAAGCATAATGACATCCAACTAGAAATTTTGTAAGTATGGAGATGCTTGCATAATTTTCCAAAGAAGGTATAAGGAAAATAGACATCATGATGGCTTAATATCGATGAGATCAAAAAGGATTGTCCTAGAAAATAATTTTTATAGATGAATGATCACAAGGAACAATCATGCAAGTGTGAAACACAAGCCAATCAACAAGGAAATACAGCCTATGCAAATGCATGTGCAAAATGATAGTTCAATGCAAAAATGATCAATACATTGTCAATACTTATGTCAATCTCAAAATGAACAAGGCATAAATATTAACAAAGGGTGGAGGCAACTCCCAATCAAAGGATACAATGACATGTTCAACAACCAATAAGGCCAACATGTTAAAGAGCGAGGTTTACGAATGTAAGCCACGTAACCACACCAATTAGACACGTTAATCAAGCTTCGTGAATAAGTTAGATATTAGTGCCAAAGTGGTATTGAAACAACACAAACAAAGTAAGTGACTCTCTTCAATATTTTGGACAATGTTTTAAGAAAAACTAAGTCAAAGCATACTAAGAATGTGTTAAAATGTACGCAGCATAACGCCACAATGTGGATACTTAGATTATGTTTACGATAAACATGACATAAGTATCTTAATTGTGTCGAGACAATGCAAATGAGGTAACATGTCAAGGGAGATAAAATAATGAATTAATCTTAACTATGATGATGATCTTGAAATCAAGATCAAGTGGCCATCAAAGATATAAGGATGCATCCACGCACTTTAGACATTTAACAAATCAGCCGCAACATGGATGAGTGTAAGTGGACAAAAACATGGTGAACATTATCAATGACAACACTCCCAAAATATGCCTTCTCTTGCCCCAAATGGGAAACAATAATGTAAAGGTATAGATCAAAATATGAAAAATCAACTAAGTGCCACTTGGGAAGAGCTTCACCTCGTCTAAAGGCGAGAAATAAGCTAAGATAAGTGATGATGAAAGTTACTTAGATCCAACTTAAGTGGTTTCTTTGCCTTGTTCAGAAAACAAGGTTCTAAATCCAAACAAGTTATCACTTCGTGATGGCCAAGACACGACAAAGGACTAGTAAAGTGGGCCTTAAGACAAAATGGCCTCCTTAATAAGATCTCTCAACTAGGTGTTACAAATCCATCTAAGAGCAGGAACGATTTACCCAAAAATTCACACTAACTAATTTGGGAGTATCTCGGCTTTGCC
Organism: Taxus chinensis; assembly: GCA_019776745.2. NCBI lineage: Eukaryota > Viridiplantae > Streptophyta > Pinopsida > Cupressales > Taxaceae > Taxus > Taxus chinensis. The sequence continues at coordinate 112,749,837 of CM034149.1, forward strand.
CCCTTCAAGTACAATGGACACTAATTGCATCCATCATGTACTCTTTCTAGGTTCATGATATGAATAACTTTGTAATGCTAACTCACAAGGAAAACTATTCAAGTGGGTAAGTGAGGCACCTCCTGTTTCATCCACAAGGTTACACAGAGGTGGATTACTTTAGGGTTCCTAAAATAACCCCCATTGTTATAGATTAAGGTGTTATGCCAAAGGGGTTACATTCCAGTTAAGCGGAGAGGGACATACGTTTTTCCGAAACCTACAATATAGTGTTTTGAATATGGTGTGTTTTTTTATCTTTTTAACTTAAATGTGGTTTTGAGTGGCACACCATTTGACAACCTACAAGAACACATGTATTAGAAGTTTTGTGTTTGTTTTTTTTTTATGCCCTTCTTTGACATGTGATTTTGGTCCTACATACCAAGATTAGTAGTTTTCCACAAAATATCATGATATCAAAAGAGAGTTTGCATGTTGCTTTTGATTCCTAAGATCACCAAAAAAGGCACGAAGGAAGAGCATACACAATGTGGAAACCCAACTAAAATAATATATGAAAAATACCTTAAGTTTTTTTACAGAAGGAAACTTGTTTTAGCCAACTTTGAACTTTAATCTATTTTAAATATTAAATTGAAGTGTTTTGGAAGTAAAAATAGAAGTTTTTGGAAACGTTTTTGATTCCCAAGATCACCTAAAAGGTGTGAGGAAAGATCATACGCGTTTCAAAGTACCGGGCTACAAATAAAAAACGTGAACACTCAATTAAGTTAGCACAAAAATATGATGGAAAATCAACTTGTAAATCACTATTAGTGTCACAAAACTTTTCAAAGTGTTAGAATGGTCAAGCAAACAAGTCTTCATACTTTAAGACATGTTAAAAAATGACTATTTACCTAATAATGTAAATCATAAATTTTCTGTAAGTCAAAATCCTAATTTTATGATTCCATTGTGTAGTTCTCTTCAATACATTTCCAACACAACAAAAATGGAGTCATTTCAAGCTCGGGAGAAAAAGTTATGGCCTCCGGAAGATTGGTGGTGAATGTAGTTCGACATAGACATGCCCCTTTACTAACATGTGCGCACCTGTTTCATCGCAAACACACTCAGAATGACACCTACATGCAACCCCTATAAAATCTACAGAAATCATGAAATTTTAAAATTTTCAAAAGCAAACAGGTTAAAGGTTAGTCAAAGAAGCCTATTTTTAGTTCAAACCCACAAAATATACATGATCAATGATGATTTAGCCTACTTAAAAACTGAAATCATGTAAATAACAAGCTATTTATCCTAAAAAGCATGAAAGTGGTCATAAACCTGAAAATAAATAGCTTGAAAAGACTCCATTAATGGAGGATGGACTTCATCTCCCACAGGGCATGCCAAATGTGTTTAATGAAATATTTTGCAAGAGCTATGGATATGGGGCAAAACCCCAAAGCTTTGTGTAAATCCCCTCAGTGGACCATCAGATAAGAAATGAGCAAGGAAATCTACTTTGCATGTATTCAAACTTTAAATAAACAAGAAATCTAGCAAAATATTATTAACCTCTATTTCAGTTTTGTTGTTTATTCCATGCGGGTGAATGAAACTCACCAAATGGCTACATGGCCAAGTTTAGTTATTCCATTACTAACCTATCATGGGTGCAAGATGAAGTTATTTTAATGGAGGATAGCCAAGATCAAATGTCTATTAGCTTGGCTAATGCAAATAAGGTCTAATGTCAATATCTCCAAATGTGAGAGAGATTTTGTTATGTAAACAAGGTATGTGTTTTAGAGGGATGAGTGACCCTTCTATTTATAGTTTTCCAAATGGAAGAGTTTAGAATTTGGGTGCATGTGGTACTAAAGATTTTAGATTAGAATAAAAATTATTTAGGCTTAGTTAAGCTTGGTTTAAGATAGTTAAATAGGGTTTAGGTTAGTTAAACTTTGATTAGCAAGTGATTAGAGACTCATTGAGAGTTGGGAGGGGTCTGGATAACCAATTGTGACTAATAGATAGTGTACAAAGCCAATAGAATTGTTTCAAAGAGAACTAGGGAGGTTATGAATGGTCAAAAGGAGGAATGTTTAGCTAATAAGAGAGATATTAGCCAAACAAGTTGAATAAGGAAGATAACAGTTAATACCAGAAGCCAAAGTTATATGAACCCATATAGAGGCATAGTGGCATAATGCTAGCCCAATCATCAATTTGGAACGATTCGAGATCCTCAAGAGGCCACAGTGAGCCAATTAGGGGCCAGGAAAGCCGAACTTCTAAAAAATGAGGAGCCCATGAAATGAAATTGTGATATAATCAGTAGAATAGATAAGTAAAGGCATGGAGTGCTCCACATGGCTCCTCAATGCATATTTGGTAGGAAATGGAAAATAGGAATCCTCATGATGTGAGAGAGCTCCAAGTGGAGAGAGGACTATGCAATGTGGTTGAGGGCTGTGGGGTCCGGTGCAACATGAAGTAGCTCGATGCATGTGTGTCGATGTGGCGAGGAAACCCATTGGAAAGAAAAGCAACTTGATAGGTATTAAAGTGGGCTTGGATGGCATCGAGCACATGAAGGGGTCGGTAGTCAACATTTCATGATGACATCGATTTCAAGGAACCTGAGATCTGGCCGAACCAATAATGGTAAGTGTAAACAAATAGCTCAGCATTCAAGGAGGTAACTTAACGTACATTGAATGGGAAAGCTCAGAGTCAAGCGGAGCATAAGGAGGTGAGTCGGTTGGTACGTATGTAAATGAATGAGACCACGTTAGAGATAAATCCTAAGAAATTAAATGAAGAGCCAGCTCAACAAGTGTCGAGATGGCCAAATTTTTTTAATACTCAAAAATTAAAAAACAAAACAACTCCTTCTGTGACATGAATGAAGAAATTAACAAATAGTCCCATCAATATTAAATAAAAAAGAATTAAAAATATATCCATAACGTTGGGAAAAGGAATCATTAAAGTTTTCTTTTCCCAACCAAATATTAAATACACAATCTCGTGAAGACCAAATGCTTGAGAGATTCAAATTACCCACTTACACTTAGAAGGCCATAAACGGAGAATTTCTTAACAAAATCACACAAAATTGGTGTCATTAGAATCATGGCTTCAATCCCAATGCACATAAGTCAATAAATTAATGAATTGATGAAGATTCAAGGGTGTATTTTGTATAAAATGATACCATTTCAAAGAGACAATTAGAAAGTGGTTGGGAATGCATTCAATGAGTATGGCCATCATTTTCTTTACCGCAGGTCACAGGATAGAAGCAGGAGTCTTTTACAAGCAAGGTGTCATTGATTGCACTCATTTATTTCATCTTACAGGTTCTTGGAAAATCAATTTTGGATTTTAGACTCCTCTCTCTTTCTCATCCTATATATTACAATCTGGGTCTGATTTTCAAAAGGGGAGTTAGTCATTTTTCTCTTCTTCCCTTGTTTCTTCTCTGCATGGGGTGTGATCTGGGAGCTCAAGCCTCCTTCTCAAGCTTTGTAGTGGCATTTTTATTTCCTCTTACCTACTATTGTTGTATTGTGAAAACTTTTGGAGCAATATAATATGTCATGTGATGTGTTTTGTCCATCTTTTGCATGTTTTTTATTGTCTCTAATAGCTTTTATTCACTGTTGGTATATTGTGCATATTTTTAATGTTTACTATAGATTTTGGAAGTTGTGCTAGTTTTGTGTTATGTTTTAATTTTTGACCCTCATCACATACCATGGAGAACAGTCAACTTCTTTAAAATTTAGAGGTCACCTCAAGAAGCACATCCCACTAACCTAAGGTTTCCTATGACTTTGATGGTTCATCTGCAAGGATAATCATCAACAGTTTTCCTGACACACTTGGTGGGACGTTTTGAAGCCCCTCACTATTTCATTTCATTAATTTTGTGTGTTCTTGGTGATATTTATCCTTTGGAGGCACATACAAAGCACATTTGGTGACTTTTTTGGTTTGAACGACCCATTCTCTGATTTTACAGACCTTTCCTTCCATCCATTTCCATTCATATCTCTTTCCATCCCTCTCATTTTCTTTCATTTTATCAAGTTGTGTAATCATGGATTCATTCCCGCAATGGAATTCACACTTTCAGTAATACAATGAGCCTCAAATGAGCTTCTGAACTTCTCCAGGTTAGCACTATGATTAGATTCAAAACCACTATGCTTACCCACATGAGCAATGCCAAAGCTAGTTTGGATTTAGAACCTATCAAGAACCTGGGTATGTGTATGAGTACAACAGTCAAATGGAGAATGTTGACTTGCTGGAGAAGATCCAAAGAATGGAGGCTAGTATGTTTCAAAATCAGGCTATGTCACAAATGAAAGTATCCAGGATTAGTTGTAGGGCACCTTGTCCATGGGAAGGCCCTTTTCCAAGACATTATAGCCCACAGGAAAATCTTGATTTCTTGGATGAAATGTTTCCCTGACTTACACAATGGATCGAGGGTATTGCAATATATGAGCAATGAACGAGACAAACTTATCAATGGGTAGGTCAATCACCAGCTCTTTTTTTTTCTTTGTCTCCTTCCTAAGATTTACCATTTCAACATTTTCATCATTCAAGCCCACTATATGATGCTCTAAGTGTTGAATTCCCTTCCCCATTTTCTAGTCTTCCATCCCATCTCAATTCTTCTACCCTTTTATCATCCCAACAGTCACTCTCTCCATGCAAACAAAAACTTCCATTTCCTTCTCCACCACAAATGGTTAAAAAACTTGTGGTAAACTAGCCTAACCCTCCTCTTGTTATCCCAAGTATATCTGGGGAAGAAAGGAGTATTAAAACTAGTCAAGAAGAAATAATTGAAAATTGGAAAAGATGGGCTCATATTTTCAAGATTGATAAGATCCCCTTTTTGGTTAAACCTAAGAAAGAGGAATCTCTAAGCCTACAAGAAGAGGATCATGTAAAAACAAGAGAGGAAAATCTCCCTAAAGTGTAGGATGTTTCAATACAATGTAATGACCTTCATTGTCCTACATGCCTAGATCTTGCTTCACTGTTGGAAGGTTACATAGAGCCACCACAATCATCAACATCCATTGTGACCAACTATGGATAACTTCACGTTGTGGAGAGGAACAAATCAGATTTTGAATCCTTGGATGAAGAAGAGATAATTAGAATCTTTTTGTTTTCTTTTAATGATAAAATTTTAGATTCTTCTTCTATTACATCTTTGCAAGGATCTAATTTTGTGGAGGAGTTTGATCTCTAAAAATATATGTTTGAGGAGGAAGAACAATATGATGACAACATGACCAAATCGGTTATCATTGAATGAGTACTATGGGAAGAGGTAAAATTTTTTATAGAGGAGAAGCAACATTCAGATCAGCCTGCAAGTAATCACCTTCTTCCATAAAGTCTACAAAATTACTCCATTCATGGAGTTGGAATTCAATGGAATGGAAAAATCAAAAGGATCGGCCCACTGGTTCCTAGGACCCCATGCTCAATTAAACATACAACAACATGGGAACTAAGTGAGAATCCCACACCGTTCATACTCATTTCAGGGCATGAGGATGATCTTCATTACACCAAGGATCAACTACAACACCTCCGACCAAAAGAGGAATATCCAAAGGAGGTATTCCTTTTGTTTGTTAATATCTTGGGTAGAAGATTGGAGGGTATCTTTCCACTTTTGTTACAAGCCATAAACATTGTTAAATTAATTATATGGTTGTGATTTTTAAAGAAGGGAAGATATTTCTCCCTACCTGTAGCAGGATTTGTTTAGCTTTTCTTTATTTTGGTTAGTGTAGGAGTAGGAGTAGTTTGCTTTTAGCATAATAAGTTCTTTTGCACACTTTACATGACTCATTTGAGGCATGTATGATTTGTCTCTTTTGTATATAGCTTTTTTATGTATTGCTCCAAGTGGCGCAATACACCAGGCCTTTCAGTTGTTGTAGTAGAGAGATCCATAGTTACATGTAAATTTTGGATACCTAAAATAAAGTGAATACAATGTAACTAAAATCAATTAAGGAAGAATCCGGTTGGTTCTCTCCAAAAATAGTTACAACAAGCTTCTACACCTGTTCAAGCAGTTAAGAGTTCAGCCAACAACTCAAGACAGTAATCAACTTCATCAAAACAACATTGGAAATTCTGAAGAAGAGAAGAAATCAGAGATTAATAGAGTTCCATGATGTACAAATTTATAGGTGATTGCCCTCCAACCTCAACAGATTGCAACTGTAGGAATGAGTATGATTCAAGTTTAAAACAACTTTCTACTCTCACAAAATAAAATTCTAAAATTTTCTTATGAGATTTTGAGAGTGTGAGTAGTGGGAAGCAGTTCCATAAAGCAGGTAGTGACATTTCAAATTACCATAATAAAAGTTCATATCCACTCATAATGATGATGTGGACTCCATGCCCAATAGATACATATATGTAGTTGGTTTGTTCCATTTAGCAGGCTTACGGCCCTTATGAGTCACCAAACTGTAATCCCATTTTATCCCCATGTAAAATGGGACAATGAGCATCTTGTATTACTACAATGAAAGGATTCACCTGTGGAGAAATAACAAATCCATAGATTCATCAAAAATCTTCCCTTGCATCTCCAAATTACTGTAATATATCTGAGGAATCTTATGTCATTATAAAATGTCTAAGGAGATATAGGTTTGCAAGAAAGGCTCTCGAGTTCTTAGAATAGCTCATTGAATTAATTAAAGGGTGAATTACTCATTTTTGGGGACTGGTCTCACTGAGTTGCATTGAACCATGTTAGCTGAGGGAGAGATCGTGCTAACACCGAGCTAAGTGTGGATGATTTCGAGCTGGTAGGAAGGTCCCCAAACTCTTGGGATGGCTCATCAAGTTTGAGGAACCTGAGATTATTCCAAGCCAATAATGGTAAGTGTAAACAAGCACTTGGCATTGGAGGAGAAATTCTTTTAGATTAGATAGAGATATCTTGTTGAATCTCAACATGACACAAAGTGGGTAAATCCCCATACCCAAAACTGAGTCACATTCGGATCTATATGGTCCACCAAGCTGGTTACAGAGCTCCAAGAAGAGCTATTTAGGGGTGACGAGCCATTTCCTTGCAAAAGAGTTATTTTTAGCTCCATCTAGGCTCATAACCAAGCTTTTTTCATTAGGTTTTGAGTTATGCATTATAGAGAAGCATCAATTTCAAAAATATTTGCCAAGATGTTTGGAAGATGTGTGAACTGGCATCATGAATGTTGTAATACATTGTGATCAAGATAATTATTAGAGAAACCAAACTCATGTAGTTTTTGGGACCCTTCTCTTGATGGACTGAACTGCTACATGATGCATTAGGCCACACAAAATTGACCAAGTTGGTTAATCTTATCAAATTCGTTCATGCAGAAGGATTCATGACTGAGATAGGTTATAGGGAGATATCAATTAATGTCAGAAGCCAAAGTTATGTGAACCCATATAGAGACATAGCAGCATAATGTGAGCCCAATCATCAAGTTGGAATGATTCGAGCTCCTTAGGAGGCCGCAGTGAGCCAATTAGGGGATAGGCAAGCTGAACTTCTACAAAATAAGGATCCCGTCGAAATTAAATAGTGATCTATTCATTATAATACACAATTAAATGCACAAAGGGATCCACATGGCTCCTTAATGCATATTCAATGGCCAGCAGAAAAGAGGAATCCTAATGATACGAGAGAGGTCCATGTGGAGCAAGGACTATGTAAGTCAATTGAGGGTTATGGGGCCCAGTGTAAAATGAAGTAGCTTAGTGCATGTGTGTCAATGTGGCAAGGCGACCTAGTGGAAAGGAAATCAAGTTGATAGGTATTAAGGTGGGCTTAAACAGCATTGATAACATAGAGGGGTAAACATTCCATGATGACACTGAGTTTGAGGAGCTTGAGATCAGGCTGAGCCAATAATGGTATGCATAAACAAATAGCTCGACATTTGGTGAGATAACTTAGTGTACATTTAAGGGGATAGATTGGAGGAAAGTAGAGCATAAAGAGGTGAGTTGGCTGGTAGGTAGGTAAATGAATGAGACCAAGCTAGAGATAAATCCCAAGAAAGTAAATGAAGAGCCAGCTTGGCGAGTTAGTGTCGAGCTGGCCAATTTTTTTTAGTACTCAAACATTAAAAAATAAAAACAACTCCTTCCCATGACATGAATGAAGAAATTAAAAATAGTCCCATCAATATTAAATGAAAAAACATTCAAAATATATTTAGAATGTTGGGAAGAGAAATTATTAAAGTTGTCTTTTCCCAACCAAAGATTAAATACACAGTCACGTGAAGACCAAATGCCTAAAAAATTCAAATTACCCACTTACACTCATAAGGACATAATTGGAGCATTTCTTAACAAAATACCACAAAATTGGTGTCATTGGAATTGTGGCTTTGAGCCCGATGCAAAGTAGTAAACAAATTTAGGAATTGATTAATATTTAAGGGTGTATTTCATAGAAAATGAGACCATTTCAAAGAGACAATTGGAAATTGGTTGGGAATGCATTCAATGAGTACGGCCATCATTTTCTTTACTGCAGGTCACGGGATAGAAGGAGGAGACTTTTAAAAGCAATGTGCCATTGATTACACTTATTTATTACATCTTACAGGTTGTAGGAAAATCAATTTCAGATTTTAGACTCCTCTCTCTTTCTCATCCTATATATTCTAATCTATGTCTCATTTTCAAAAGGGGAGTTAGTCATTTTTCTCTTCTACCCCTATTTCTTCTCTACTTGGGATGTGATCTAAGAGCTCAATCCTCCTTCTCGAGCTTTGTAATGGAATTTTTCTTGCCTCTTACCTATTGTTGTTGTATTGTGCATAATTTTGGAGCAACATAATATGCCATGTGATGCAAGTTTTCTATCCTTTACACATTTTTTATTGTCTCTAATAGCATTTATTAATTTTTGGTATACTGTGCATATTTATAATGTTTACTATAGGTTTTGGAAGCTTTGCTTGATAAGTTTTAAGTGGTGTTCTATGTGAATCTATCTCTGGCTTGTGGTGCATTTTTTCCACCCTTTTATTGGTCACCTTTTCCCCATTTCAGGTAGTTGGATTCTTGATTAATTTCTTCTTTTTTGGTGCATCACTTCTATTAGTTTTATGCTATGTTTTAATTTTTACCCTCATTTCATACCATGGAGAAGATACAGGAGGTCACCTTAGGGTGCAATTCCCACTAACCTAAGGTTTCCTATGACTCTGACAATTCATCTGCAAGGATAATCGTCAACAAGACACATGATATTACTCCCCAAGTTTGAACTATGACACAAGGTTATTTTTAAATTTCATGCATCCCCCTTTACCAATCATTCAGGATTCTTAACATCATATGAGCGGGTTCATAGAAATTTCTTCAAGTAAAGAATCAAAGATGATATCAAAAATTTTGTTACAAAATGTGATACTTGTCAATGTCACAAAAGTGAAATAATTGCAACCCTTGTATTACTATAACCATTTCTCATTTCTACATATATTTCCATGGATCTCATTGAAGGAAATATTAAATCTTAGGTTAAATCAGTAATCCTAATGGTGGTGGATTTTCTCTCTAGGTATGCCCATTTATATGGCTTATCCCATCCCTATACCTCCGCAACCATTTCCCAAACATTTATTAACAATATATTCTATCTCCATGTCATCCTCACTTTAATTGTATTAAATTGTGACATAAGCTTCACTAGCCATTTTTTTACAAATTTATTTCATATAATGGGAAAAAAATTGAAGATGAGATTTGGATATCACCTGTAGACATATGGTCAAACTTAAATATTCAACAAATGCTTAGAAACATTCCTTCTATACTTCACCTCTTAGAAACAACAACATTGGCTCAAGTGCTTGCCTCTTTCCAAATGGTGATATAACACAACCTATCACACATCGACTAAATTGACCCATATCAAGAAATTTATGGCTAGCTACCACTATCTCTTCTCTCTTAAACTCCAATAAGATCTTAGTTTTAGACAGTTAACAACACCCTCAATGCATAAGAGAATATTATTTACATTCTTCGAGAAAATATCCATAATTCCTAGAAATGTATGAAACAACAAGTACATCACCACCACCTTGAACGAGCCTTATAACTGGGGGATATGGATTTCTTCTTGTTATATCCCTACAAACATTCCTACTTGAAGATGAAATGGATTTAGAAACTTGATCCTATGTTTTATGGTCCTTACAAGGTTTTATAAAATATCATTCTAGTTGTGTACGAGTTAGAACTCCCTTCTTCTCAAGTTCATATTGTATTTCATGTCTCATGTTTAAATAAGGTCCTTAGACAATGGGTCACCACTCCAACATTACTTCCTAAGCTCATTAATGGAGGATCCATTATTTTGGATCCTTAAGCTATTTATCATTCACACAAAATTTAGAACTACTCCATCACAAACTTCATGATCCAGTGGCATGAAATGTAACTTTAAGATATAAATCTAGATTCCCTTCTCTATATTTGGAAACAAGTTCCTAATATTTATATTTTACGACAAATCTTTTAGAGGGAGATGTTAGGACAATTCATCCTACCTTTATCTTTATAATCTTGTTATAATCAATATTACGAACACATATGCTTTGTAATTCATCCCTTGAGCTATTATTAATAATCCCATATGCATGGGAAGTAATATTTTCTTGAGTATAACTAGTACAAATGGGATGAATAAGCTAGTGAAAGGCATCCGAAAATCATATTGTTTTACATTTTCTCAAAGGATGTTTCCCCCTAGAAGTGGCCTACCATCTTGTAATATAATTTCAATTTTTCAGTGCAACAAATTTATTTCTATTCATTTTACAATATATTATTCTTGACATTTTGTTATTGTCCTTTTTATAGGAAGGATTTTCATAAAGATTATAAAGGGCGTGAAAAATGGACATAACATAAAGAAATTTTATGATAGTGAAACTTCTTATTTTTTATTATAGCTTATGAGGTTAGATTTCTTACAATGAATCTTTTTTAGATGTCTAAATCCAAAAATACACTTTTAGAGACATACTCATGTTAGTTATATCACCATATTCTCTAGATATATGAGGAATATGAATATGTGATATGATAATAAGTTAAATGAGTTTAATGAGGAATATAAGGAAGTGTTGAGATCTAGAGTAAAAGCTTAGTGCTCATTGGTAATAATGATAGAGCCTAACATAGAATGGGCTAATGGATTACAACACCATACTTGCTCTTTACGAGATGATTGAAGAAAATTATTGTGAGTGTTAAAAATTTATAGATTGCATAATCTAGATATCAAGGAAATGGACACATAAAGAGATAAATTGAGTTTGTAATTTTAAATTGATTGGGAATGAGGCCTTAAAGGAGGATTCAATGATATTGAAAAAGGGAACATATCTAAAGGATAATAAAGGGGTGATTATTGAGGTAAAAATATAAGTGAAGCCAAATTTTTAAAAGGAAAAGCCAAAGATAAAGGTCAAAAGGGTGTTATCAAATCTCCTAATTCAAAAGACAGGAAAACGAAAGTTTAAAGTTCCACATAGGCTTGTAGGATAAAAATAAGGTATAATAGAATATTTTAGGATGAAACAAATGGATGACACATTAAAAATATTTCAAGGGACAATTTGGTGAAGGGAACTAGTAATAATATGGAGGAAGAGGTTCTTAGAGCATAACTTGATAATATATCCAAAAAAATATTAGTAGAGGACCTATATTCAAAACAAGAACATGAAATGGAAAACCAACTGAGTCGGGGAAATAAGAAGCATTTAAATTATTAGAGGAGCATAGATTTGTCTATGTACATATCAAAGTGAAATTCAATGAGCTGGTTATAGAGGACTACAAGAAAATGGAAGATATTAAATGAAGATAATAGTAGTCCTAAATTAGGGATGTGTAAGAATATTCAAAAGAAAGAGTAAACTAGGAAGGGAAAGAAGTGTACCTAAGGGCCCAAGTGAATGAATTTTTGCAGATGTATAAGATGAAGTTTGATTTTTTCCTACCTACAAAGGTGTATATAAAATAATAGAGAAAGAGGAAATATATTAGGAAAGGTGATTATCATGGTGTGATCCTATTAAGGGAAGAATTTAAGATAAAGGATTGGAATTGGTGGAGATGGTTGTTAATAAATAAAAAAGAAGCATACTTTTAAAGGTGGAGTTGGCACAAGTCATACAATTAACATTTCAAATAGGAAAAAGATGAGAAAATCCACATATGAATTATTCAAGTTGAATTTAGTGGTGATTTAACAAAAATAAAATAAAGTGTAGATTACTTTGTTAGATTAATATGTATGCTACAAAAGGAAAGATATGACAGTAATGTATAGTAGATGACTCAAGCAACAAGAAATGAAAGTAAAACCCTAAGTGTAATAAGGAGTCAAAATACTTGGTTGATTTCATAATAATCCTGGTGATGTGCAAAGGTAGAAGAATGGCATAACAGGAACGCAGGGGGTCGAAGTCGATCCCAAAAAAAGGTAGAATTACAGGAGGAGTAAGGACTAGGGTGCCTAGACTAGTACTAGGGCACATGGGAATTAGGAATCCTTCCTAGGCACCAAGGTCTGCACAAGAGCTCTAGAGATGAATTTCTTATGTTTTTTGGTTAATCTAAAACCCTCGTTGTTTCTTGCTAGATGGTTACACTATGATTTTTGATGTCACTGATAACTTGAAATAAATATGTCACCTACAAAAGCCTCAAAAGAACATCAAATCCTAAAAAATAAAGATGCAAAATGATGGGTCAAACTTTCCTCATCTTTGAAACAAGTGATCTTATGACTGAGAATTTCACTACATCTTAGAACCAATGTATTTCTATGTATATGTGTGTGGAATCATACCCTAGGTATCTCTTATGCGTGTCACACTTGATAGCGAGCAAATTAGCTAGATGTAAAAAGTTGTAGTAGATGTGTACATGGATTAAAATTAACTTCCCTCCTATGTGTGTGATGCATAAAACCAACCCTTATCCCTTTTACTGGTGTTAAATGAATGCAAATATGTTCTTGAGTACTTGTGTGATGTAACCTTAGGTGATAGTATAGATGCTTAGAGCTTGGTCCTTTATTTTTTAGTCACATAAATTTAAATTTATATGCTTCTCTTGTTCAAATTTTGTAATTGATCACTAAAATGCTGACCCCTAAGAGATAGGGATGCCCAATGGCTAGAAAGGACCCAAAAAGGAGAGAAAGATAAATACAAAGAGCTCTAGGGCACCTAGAGGGGACAAGGGTGCCGAGGTGCTGGCATCCTGACTATGCGTTGGTGTCCACAGCGAGAAAAGGTGAAGTATGAAGGGTCATATTGGGAAGAGAGAGGTTGGAAAGGAAAATAAGAGACTGATTATATTAATCAATTAATTTTTTTCTCCTATAAGAAGAATATGAATAGTAGTATGTGATCAGAACCTAGTAATGTACCCAAAGTGCATAATTTAGTATCTACATTTACCCCCACTTTATGTTGGTGAGAGAAAGATCAGTAACATAAAGTAGATAGAGATGTGTACTTGATAACCATGTAGATTGATGTAGAAGAGTGTGTTGAGATAATAAAAGTGTGGAGTGATAAAAAGTGTGAAGCATGGATGCTAAAGAAGAGGAAGTAAAAAATAAAACTGATAAATAATGACCCTAGGGTGAAAACACATGTGTAGATGTGATGTTGTACTTATTATTGATGATGTGCTTGTAGTGTGATGGTTGTGTGTTAATGTTGACAATTGATTCCCATAAGGACAGAATTTCAAAAGAGAAGAATGAAAAATTAATCATGTGTGTGTGTGTGTGTGTGTGTGTGTGTGTGTAAAAAATGCATGTAAAAAAGTGTGTAAAAATGTGTGAATAGTATAAAAATGAACATTTGCACCCAATCCATGATGAGAAAAAATGATTGAAAGGACCCTGAAGATGTTGATGAAGAGATATTTTTTCAAGTGATCTCATGCCATGGTAGAAGTAGTGTAAGGAGAAAGGTGTAGTGTCATTCTCCAACCTTTGACTACTTCCCGAAGTAAAAACACCACTATAGATGGTGTGTACAATTCCAATCCAATGTGAATAAGTGTGATCAAACATGATTACTGTTATCCAAATAAATCTCCTATTTATTTGGGTAACTTATATACATATTTTGTCTCTCAGCTCTTCATTGAAGGTTGCGCATGCTCAAGATCAGTTGGAACAATTACTTGGTTACATTTTTCCCTTGGTGCCCCTTCTTTTCCTCAAGCTCCCTTGCGCACTTTTTGTTCTCTCCTTCCACTTTCCTTTCCTCTTTGTTCCACTCCTCTCTCATGCCCACCTTTTGTGCATTCACTTTCTTCTTAAGCATATTCTTCACCCCGCGTGAGCATCTCAAACATGCTTAAATTAGCTAAGTCCCTTAACCTCTCACATGACATGCCCATTACTTTGTAATAGTTTTGCTTTGACCATGCATTCTCTGCTCACCAGTTTACCTCATTTCCCTACACGTTTCACACACATGTTCCTCTGCGCCTTCCTTTGATTTCTTCCTTGCACCTTCCTTTACACCCTTCTATGTCAGGTCATCTTCTATCATGCTTGAGTGTGCCATAGGTAACTAGTCAAAACATGCCAATAGGGTGCCAAATCCTTTCAACAAATTAGTAGCTGACACGTGGCAAAAATGAAAAATATTTACACAGTTGGCCATCATTTCATCCAATCCACACACGCCACGTGTTTTGTGTGCACTAACGAATCTGACATCTTTTGAAAATCGTATCTTTTGCTATAGGGCTCAAATCGGCACGTGCCTAGACTTGTCAGAGATCTTCTGACATCAGATATAGTGCTAGAAATTCAAATTCAAATTCTTGGTGGATCTGGTATGTGAGAAATGGGAAAATGTATTTTTAAGCATTGATGAGCAGATCTAATTGCTCCAACCACCTGATTTGATATGATCTGTCCTCCTTCCTCATCCAACACATAAAACAGACTTAGGGAAGCACATTCAACAAATTCTCAGGTGGATTTTTAGGCATTGAATGCTTCTTGTTGATGGTTGCATTTCAAATTCAAGTTTTCCATCCTTCTTTTCTCCTTCTACAGATTCATCTATAAATGTAAGAGCTAGGATCATTTGTTATGTTGGACACTCTAGATCCTTACACATTTTGCTAAGGATTTCATATTTTCTATATTTTGAATTACATACCTCTATATTTAGCTCTCGCATGTGGATATCAGCCTCCTTCATCATTGTAACAGCACTGTGCATTTCTAGAAGTAATAGAAGCATTATTTTGTGACTATTCTCTGTCCTAACATGTTTGCATTCCTTCTTCTTACCTTTTCTTTTGAGTTTTTTTTTTTTGTGCCATTTCACATCCCTTGCAATTCCTTATTTAGTTTTGTTCCATGAGAACAATCTCGTAAATATGTGTTTAGCTATGCTACTCATGCCTAGCCTCCTTTCACACATTTCCTTTCATTCCTGCTCAGAATAGATAGTGTTCATCCATCTTTTCTAGTTCTATCACCTTATAGTGTAGTTTCCTTTCATGTTATCTTTCTATCCCCAGTCCCTTAGCATTCATAAGCTTAGTTTTCCTTTTTAGTACTAGGAGTAGCAATAGAAGTAGAAATAGATAGAGAAACCGGCATTCTCTAGAGAACCATCCCAAATGCGCACGGTCCCATAACTTGGGGATGGTTCCATTGTGGTCTCAAACACCTCAATCCCTCTGGATATGAGATACAAGTGCATGTTTGAGTAACCAACAGTTTTTGGCATGCCCGGTGGGACCAGCAATGAAAGTTTAAATTTCATATCTCTAAATTTTGGTGTGTAGACTTAGTACTTCAGCCTTTGGAGGCTCATTTAAACAAATTTGGTGACTCCCAACATTTCTAGATCTTAGTTTTAGCAAACCTGAGTGCCTTTCATGAGAAGAGTGCATACAAGAAGAAGTGTACTAGCAGAAGATTCTTTTGAGTACCTCTAACTATCCTTGAGAAGAGATCATTCCAGAAAACCCACGCACACGTTTCTATCTTCAACGTGTCTCACCCATTCAACTCCTCCTAAAAAAAATAACGTGTGTGCCTTGTAATGGTGCATCAACCACCACCTCCACTTAGGAACTTTGAAAACTTCACTGGAGGAAGTCCCTTGGATATAGCTATGTAACATGATATGTTAAATGGTGCACTCAAGATTATTCCATACTTTACTGGTGAGAATCAAGTCACCCCTCAGGAACACATCCAGGATATATCAAATGTGTGTTCACTCTATTTGATTACACATGATGATGTAGCAGTCAGGATACTTGTAGCCTCTTTCAAAGGTAAAGTGCTCCAATGGTATTGAAGCCTGAGACTTGGATCTATCACCACCTAGGATGAGCTGGGAATAACTCTTTGCAACTACTTTGAGGATAAGTCATATCACCTATCTTTGGTGGAGCAATTGACAACAAAAATGAGGGTGCCCAATGAGTAGATGATTGACTTCAACATCATATTTTAGAAGTCTTGGGATAGAATCCCTCTTGTGGTAATACCTGCAACCCATCATGATTTCCTATATTATCTGAAGGTGCTCAATAGAGATATCTTAGTCATGATCCAATCCATGGGAGGTAGGAATTTATCAGCTACTTATAGTATTACAGTAGGGGTAGAAAATAGTCTTATTCAGGAGGGAACAATAACTCTTAGACATCCTGTTCCCTTATTCCCAAAAATTTTAGAAGTGCCCCAGCCTTATGTGGCCCCTATCCCTGTTCTTGAGAAAAGCACGCAACCAGTTGCCTCAACATCCTACTCTACAGCACAATATAAGGTAAAGAGTTGAAGGCCATGATTAGAAACTTGTCAAACAAGGTCATACCATTAGAAAAATAATAGCCACAAACCTATAGAGGTAGTTCTGATCAAGCAAATGGCCAAAGCAATCAGCCTTGGCAGAATGAGTATGGAAATCAAAGATACACGCCCAACCAGTAGAATGATAGATGACATCCCAATGCACTTCTGCCCTTACAATTTTTTCCTCCCATGCCTTCACTTCTAGCACCCAATGCAAGTTGGGAGCTTGTTTCAGTTCAGAACAATTTGGCGCAAGAGTCAGAATGATGCTTCCCTTGCAACATGCCTCATATTCAATACCATTGTGCCAATGTTGCGCATGCCTAAGATTTCATGATCCAAAATGCTTCAGCATGTGAACCTTCAGGAAGTTACCCTAAAGCAGATGACCGAGAAAGACCACAAGCTCCTCCAAAGACAAATTTTATGTTCTTTGGCATTGAGGACTTCCATGCAATCAACCAAGTTGCATAAGATACAAACAGACTTCCCACCCAAGTTATCGACAACACAAGATACAAGAAGAGAATCTTAGAATTAGGTGCTTAGGTCATGATCCGAGCGAGACAAGAAGACATAAATAGTCAAGGAATCCAGTAGTGAGAGTGATCAAGTCCTAATGCAAGAGGCCTCACGCAAGGCTCCTGAAATAGCATGGGTCCCTCCTTTGGTGGGTCAATCTTTTTCTTTCGTGCCTGAATAGTCAAAAAGGGATGATGTTCCTAAAATGCACAAGTCATTTGGTTTCCAATTCAGCATTGTGAACCAGATGAAGAGAACAAACATAAATGTCACAATGTGGGATGCCATGACCATTCCTTCTCAAAGAGACCTGTTGCATGAAGATTTGGCATAACTCTTACACATTGATCCAGTTGTGTAGAAGCCACACACTTCTATAAATATCTTCCAAGAAGAAGAAGAGAAGCAATTAAGAAAATATATTGAAACCCCACCCTTTTATATGTCTTTGATCATAGGAAAACACCTAATGCATAATTGCATGATGACTCAGGTGCTAGTACTTCTGTTATGCCTAAGAAAATTGATGATTTCTTAGGTCTAAAATATATCCCCTTTTCTAAAGGAGTCCTGTAACTTTATGGCTCAACTATCACCACCTTAGGAATCATTAAGGATCTTGAGTTAACCCTCCATGCATGTCCAAGCCTAACAATAACTCAAGATGTCTCAATCATTGACCTACCTCCTATGTTATTCCTATGTTTGTCAAGAGATTTTACTGATAAAATGAGTGGTTACTTGTATTCTGATTGGTCTCATATGTTACCCAAGACAAGGTATGGTACCCATTTTACCATACAAGTTGAGCCTATATTTTCCTATCATGTAGAGTCATATGTCACATCCCCTTTCCAAGCCAACTATTTAATCCAAGAAGAATAAGCTTCAATTCCTGAAGAACACTCTCTTCCACCCTCTATTCCTAACCTAGTGCTTGATGAATGGGCGGAAAGGCACCATAAAATTAATCCATATGCTAAAGAATTAGAATATTATGAAACTAGGCTTGGTACTTACTACATTCTTGAAGAAAAAGTTTTTTTACACGCAAGCTCAAGAAAGACAAAGTTGAATTAGGTCTGTGGAAGTTGTACTTTGATGGATCCAGAAGTAGAAATGGTGCGAGGGTAGGAGTGGTTCTCATTTCCCATAAAGATAAGAAATTATTCTTTGTGAATAGGCTACAGTTCACATACTCCAACAATGTGGTAGAGTATGAAGCACTGGTGCATGGCTTACTCATTTCTGAGAAGAAGAAAATTAAAACACTGCAGATATTTGGGGAAATAGAATTGGTCATCCACCAGGTTACCAAAAAGTTCCATAAAAAGAATAAGCTTCTCAAATCTTATAAGCATAGAGTTTGGGACCTCCTTAAGAGCTTTGATGCTCTAAATCTGCAGGAGGTGATATGTAAAATGAACAAGGAAGTTGATCAAATGGTCATGCTTGGTTCATAGTTCTCTCCTACAGAAGACTTTTTCAAAGGAAACACTCAACACATTAAGATGGTGATCAGACCATCCATTCCAGACTACAACACCAGTTGGAAAGTGTTTAAAAGTGACGCATAGATCATCTAATTTATCTAGAATGAAGCAGAATTTTCCTCAAATATGCAATCTGACTTACATGACAACTATGGTGACCAAGTGATATAGATAAAGACAAAAAAGCTGCCTAAAGGGCTAGTCACCTTAGAGAAAATGTTTATCCCTGATGATGAGTTCAAGGATGAAGAAAGCTACATGTGCGTCATGCAAGAAGATTGTTTCCCAGTCACTATTTATACATGAAAAAGAGTTACTACTTAGCAAGAATTGTGCACTTGATGAAAAGCATGCCTTTATATCTCTCTGTCAAAATTACAATGATATCTTCTCGTGGGAGTATGAAGAGCTCAAAGGGTTTGATCCAATTTTTGTTCAAAACTCCATTGACCTTGATCCCAGTATCAATCCCATCAGACAGAAGCAATGACCAGTCAATCCAAAGATAGAGCCCCTCATGCGAAAGGAATTATCCAAGCTCATTGTGGCCAAAATTATTTTTCCCATTAAATACTCTACCTAGGTCACAAATTTAGTTCCAATGCGCAAAAAGAATGGTGAAATCAGACTCTATTTTGATATCAAATATTTGAATAAGGCATCTCTAAAGGATCATTATCCTTTGCCTTCAATGGAGTAGATTTTGTAGACTATGGCTAGCATGAAGAGATTCTTCATGCTAAATGGATATTCAGGTTTCAATCAGATCATGGTCAAGGAAGAGGATCAATTCAAAACAATGTTTACAACCAAGTGGGGAACATATGCATATCAGAAAATTCCCTTTGGTTTTTCAAACATGGGCACAACATTTCAGCGTGCCATGGATATTTCCTTCAAAGGCTACATCAATGAGTTCATCTTGGTTTACCTTGATGACATAATAGTATTCTCAAAACAGAGCACAAATCATGTGGTGCACCTGGAGAAAGTCTTTGAGACATGCAGAAAGTATGGGGTATCTCTTAACCTAAAGAAGTGTAATTTTGCAGTGGTGCAAGGAAAGTTTTGGGCCATGTGGTTTCAAAGGATGGCATCACAATTGATCTTGAGTGCGACTCAGCCATCCTAACTCTTTCCCTGTCAGTGCACAAAAAGGCCTTGCAATCCTTCCTTGGTAAGATCAACTTTTTTAGGTGGTTTATTCCTAAATTTGCAGGACTAGTTTGGCCCATCACCTTGATCCTCAAGAAGAACATATCCTTCAAATGGATATCAGAAGGAAGAGGAATCTTCAAAAAAATCAAGAAAGAAATTGTTTGCATGTTAACACTCATCAACCCAAACTATTCCAATGATTTCATTCTTTATGCTTACGGAACTGATGCGAGTGTTGTTGTAGTCCTAACATAAGAAAATGAACAAGGGATGGAATGCCTACTGGATTTCTTCAGCCAGATGCTGAAGGATTATGAACTGAAGTGTAGTCACATGGAGAAAAACCACTTCACCATCATGTGCGCACACGATAAATTCAAAAGTATGCTTGAAACAAATCATATTAAGGGTTAGTCTTCCACTCTTCTATCAGAGACTTCATAATGGGATAGAAATTAGTTAAAAGAGAGGACGATTGGTGACCAAAATCATGGAGGATGATGTGACTATCAAATACACAAAATTGGTAAGAGGTAGGACACTCTGTAGGTAGTTTGTTGAGGATGTGCAGATTGAATCTGAGAATTCATTATTTCTTGATGAGGACCTCCCATGCATAGAACTTGAATAGAATGCAAATTCTGGTGCATGTGACTAGATGAAGGGCATGATCACATTCCTTTCTGAGGGTGCATACCCTTCTGGTTTCAACGAAGTAAAGAGAATACATCTAAGGTTACAATCTATCCCTTACGTGTTGATTGATGGAATTATCTTCAAGAATAAACTTGATGGCATGTTGTTAAGATGCATTAGCAGTGCACAGACTAAAAACATGTTAGTATAATCTCGTGATGGATTCTCTGGTGGACACTTCTCTGCCAAAACTATAGTAATGAAAATCATAATGGCAGGTATCTTTTGTCCAACTCTACTTTTAGATGCACACAAGTGGGTCACAAAATGTAGAGAGTGTGCTTTCTTTGCAGGAAAGAAAAAATTGGTAGTGCTTCCCCTCCGACCAATCTAAGTGGACCAGCGTTTTGCGCAATGGGGTCTTCACTTTATAGGTATGATCAATACACCTTCAAGCATTGAACATAAGTGGGTGTTGATAGCTACAGATTACTTCACTAGATGGATAGAAGTTGTTGAACTAAAGGAATCAACCAAGTCAATTATCCTTGACTTTCTAGAAGGTATAGTCACAAGGTTTGGCGTTCCTCAAACCATTATCTCTAATAATGAAAAAGCCTTCCTTGGAACTAAAATCACTAATTGGGTGCTAAATCTAAACATCTATCTGAATACTTCTTCTAACTATTACCCTCAGGGAAATGGTTTGGCAGAGTCAACAAACAAGAACCTGATCATGATCATGAAGTACACAATGAACATCAGCCAAAGATAGTGGCATACAGAGGTCTCGCATACGCTCCAAGAAGATAGAATCACTATATTCACCTTACAATGTTTTCTATGGTAAGAAGGCTACCCTTCTTTTAAAACTAGAGTTAAATCCATTAGTGCTTACCCAACAGCTAGAATTTGAAAGCGCGGACCAAAGAGAAATCAAAATGGAAGAGCTAGTTGATCTTGAAGAACTAAGGAACTCTACAATGATCAAGCTAGAATAGCATCAGCAAGCAACAAAGAAAAGTTTCGACAAAAAGGTTAGGCCTCAATATTTAAAGGTTGAGGACTTGGTTTTAAAATGGGATGCTGACATAGCTAAACTAGGGTGCCATTAAAATTTTCATGCATTTTGGATGGCCCATACAACATCAGTTCCTGAAAGGAGGCTAACTCTTTCGAGTTAACTCATTTTGATGGAGATGCACTACAAATCCCAATAAATGGGATCCATCTAAAACCCTTCCATTAAGTTTGTTGCATCATTTTGTATGTATTAGAGTAGTTTCACTTTCTCCAAGAGCGTTGCATGCATATTATTTGTCTATTTGTACATACTTTTTTCTTCTCGCATGCTTCTTCCACGTGCTCTTCTATTACTTCTAGGGTATAGGTCTTCTTTCAGTAGTTGTAAGATTCAGAATAAAAGTCAAGAGATGATCTTCAAGTGGCTATATGGGCAGTTTCATGATTACATAGCAGACTCCATGCCCAGTGAATGTTCTAGGCTACCGATATTCTTCATCTAGTAGGAAGATGGACCCGAAATTCATCAAAACTATTATTCAAATGAATCTCCTAGTTATTTGGGTAACTTGTATACATATTCTGGATCTCATCTCCTCGTTGAAGGTTGCACGTGCTCAGGATCAGTTGGTACAATTCCTTGGTTACATTTTCCTCTTGGTGCCCCTTCTTTTCCTCAAGTGCCCTTGCACACTTTTTGTTCTCTCCTTCCACTTTCCTTTCCTCTTTGTTCCACTCCTCTCTCATGCCCACCTTTTGCGCATTCACTTTCTTCCTAAGCATTTTCTTCACCCCGCATGTGCATCTCACACCTACTTAGATCAACTAAGTCCTTGGCCCTCTCGTGCATTATGCCCATTAATTTTTAATAGTTACGCTTTGACCATGCATTCTCTGCTCACTAGTTTTCCTCATTTCCCCATGTGCATTCCTCTACGCCTTCCTCTGATTTCTTCCTCATTCCCTCCTTTTTTCCCTTCTGTGTCAAGTCAACTTTTGGCATGCTTGAGTGTGCCATGCGCAACTAGTCAAAGTGTGCTAATAGGTCTTTGAATCCTTGCAACAAATAAATAGCTGACATGTGGGAGAAATGAAAAATATTTACACAATTAGCCATCATTTCATCCAATCCATGCATTCCATATGTTTTGCATGCACCGAAAACTCTGACATCTTCTTACAGCCATATCTTTTTCTACAAAGCTCAAATTAGTGCATGCCTAGACTTTTCAAAGAGCTACTGACATCATCTATAGTGTTAGAAATTCAAATTCAAATTCTTGGCAAATCTGGTAGGTGAGAAATGGGAAAACATATTTATGAGAATTGATGAGTAGATTTGATTTCTTCAACCACCCAATTTGATATGATATATCCTCCTTCCTCATCCAACAAGAAAAAAACTTGGGGAAGTGCATTCGACAGAGTCTCAGGAGGATTTTCAAGCATTTAATGTTTCTTGTTGATGGTTTCATTTCAAATTTGAGTTTTCCCTCCTTCTCTTATCCTTCTATAGATTCATCTATAAATGTAAGAACTAGGCTCATTTGTTATGTTGGACACTCTGGATCCTTACGCATTCTGCTAAGGATTTCATATTTTTTGTATTTTGAGTTACAAACCTTTGGATTTGGCTCTCACATGTCGATATTGGCCTCCTTCATCATTATAACAGTACTGTGCATTTCTAGAAGTAAAAGAAGCATCGTTTTTTGACTATTCTCTGTCCTACCATGTTTGCATTCCTTCTTCTTGCCTTTTCTTTTGCGTTGTGTGTTGGTTGTGCCATTTCACGTCGCATGTAGTTACTTATTTAGTTGTGTTACATGAGAATGATTGGTAAATACGTGTTTAGTTGTGTTACTCATGTCTAGCCTCCTTTCATTCCCACTTAGAAAAAATAGTGTTCATCCCTCTTTTCTGGTGTTATTGTCTTGTAGTGTAGTTTTCTTTCATGTTATCTTTCTATCCCTAGTCTGTTGGCATTCATTAGCTTATTTTTCCTATTCAGCACTAGGAGTAGTAGTAGTAGTAGAAATAGATAGAGGAATAGGCCTTCTCTAGAGATTTGTCCCAAGCGCGCAAGGTCCCACAACTTAGGGACAGTTCCATTGTGATCTCAAACACCTCGATCCCTTTGGATCCAAGATGAAGATGCATGTTTGAGAAACCAACAATTACCAAGTGCTAAAGGACTATGTTTTGTGTGAAAATCATCTATGACAATGCTAAAAAACTATACTAAAATGAAAATTGTAGTGTATTTACCCCTAGTCTCAGGCACCCAGGAAGGGACAAAAGTACCTATGTGCCTAAGTATGATTATGGGTGCTATTTTATGTGTTGAAGTATGGACCTAAGTCTAACTCCGAGCCTTGTTTGAGTTTGTAGACTATGCTAACTATGTGTTGAAAATTTGTTGTAATGTGACTGTAAAATATTGAACTATGACTGTAACTATTGAACTGTGATTATAACTGTTGAATGGGGTGACGGTTTCACCTAATTTATACCCCCTCATTTGGGGTACATGCGATGATCGCTAGGAGAATGTGGCCCAAAAGAGGAACCCATGCTAAGCTGATATCGGTGTGTAGGAGGGGATGTATTTGGTAGAAACCAAGGCACATAAAAATAGTGTCTAGAAGACAAGTGTTAGTGCAAATAAGCATGTATATAGAAAATAATGTAAGCTACTATTATCGAAATAACTCTCCTAGTTATTTTAAAAAATTGTATACATCTTCTAGCTTTGAGCTATTCGTTACAAGGTTACAAGCATATCAATTTCCCTTGGCACATTCCTTTATTTTCCTCACGCGACCTTGTGTGCTTCCCCTTCTTCCCTTCCTTTCCTTTTCTTCTCTATTTCATCTTCCCCTGGCATGTCTTCTACGCATTCACCATCTTCTTGGCAGTCATTCACCCTGCATGTGCACCTTACTCATGCTTTAATCAGCTAAGTCCCAGGCCCTTGCGCACGCCCATATAATGATTGCATCTTGACCATGTGTTCTCTTCTCACTGGTTTACCTCATTTCTCTACATGCCTCGTGAGCACATTCCTTTGTGCCTTCCTCTATTTTCTTCTGTGTGCCCATCCCTCACACCCTCTGTTGTACCCTTTTGTGTTAGGTCATCTTCTAATATGCTTGAGTGTGTTACATGAAACCAATCAAAGCACGCCAGTAGGGTAACAAATCTTTGCAACAAATTAGTAAGTGGCATATGGTAGAAATGACAAACATTTTGCATAGTTGGCCATCCTTTTAGCCAATTCGTGCACGCCACATGTCTTACGTATGTAGATGGCTTTGACATCCTCTGACAGTCGTATATTTTTCTATAGATCTCCGATCGACACGTGCCTGGACTTGTCAGAGAGCTACTGACATTGGCCACACTGCTAGTTATTCAAATTCAAATTTTGGTGGACCTGATAGGTGAGAAATGGGAAAATGTATTTCTAGGAATTAATGAACATATCTGATTGCTTTAACCACCCAATTTGATATGATCCACCCTCCTTCCTTCTCCAACACACCAAATAGACCTTGCGAAGTGCATTCAGCAAGTTCTTAGGTAGATTCGCAGGCATTGAATGCTTCTTGTTGGTCGTTATATTTCAAATTCAGGTTTTCCCTCCATCTCTTCTCCTTCCATAAATTCATCTATAAATGTAAGATTTAGGCTCATTATTAATGTTGGATACTTTGAATCCTTATTTGTTTTGCTAAGGACTTCATATTTTCTGCATTCTGAGTTGTAGACCTCTAAATTTGGCTCATGTATGTGGATATCGGCCTCTTTCACCATTGTAACAGCTATGTGCATTTTTGGAAGTAATAGAAGCATCGTTTTGAGACTATTTGCTGTCCTAACATGTTTGCATTCCTTCTTCTTATCTTTTATTTTACATTGCGTGTTTGGTGTGCACACTTCATAGTCCCTTGTAGTTCCTTATTTAGTTGTGTTCCATGAGAATGATCTGGTAAACACATTTTTCAGCTGTGTTACGCGTACCTAGCTTCCTTTCATGCATCCCCTTTTCATTCCTGATAAGAACAAATAGTGTTCATCCCTCTTTTTCTGGTGCTATCACCTTTTTAGTGTAGTTTATTTTCATTTTATCCTTCTATGCCTGGTCCCTTAGCATTTATTAGCTTAGTTTCCCCTTCAACACTAGGAGTAGCAATAGCAGTAGAGTTAGATAGAGGAACTAGACTTCTCTAAATATTTTTCCCTAGCGCGCAAGGTCCCACAACTTGGGGATGGTTCCTTTGTTTTCACAAACAACTTGGTTCTTCCAAATCCGAGATGCGGGTGCAAGTTTGATGACAAAGGCAGCCGAAGAGTGTACCAAGAAAAAAGACAAATTAGACCACAAAAAGTGGGTCACAAACATGGGACATCAATAACGATGTTACAAGACAATCAAGGCTACAATGTTCGAAAGAATATAATGTGCACATAATACAAATCATAAGGAAATGGTTTGCTTTAGAATTTGATGGGTAAATGTATGCAGACGAGGTTAATTTATTCATGTCCCCTAACAGTCAAGACATGATCCAGTAAACGAGAGTGCATCATTGGATTATGGTTTGACCAATAGGATGTGTTGACGATGTGCTAATGGAAAATTTGATGAATGAAGTGTTGATTATAGATTGATGAGGTGTAGATTGGATGCAACATAGGGGTTCATAGTTGTGTTACGAATTTTAGAGGTAAAGCATGACTCTCCCGTGGTTAGAAGAGTAAGTACTGCATGTTGTTCATTAGGTTGAGAGGTGAGTGGGGGAGCTGCATTGGTGGATACAGTGGAATCTTCCTTGGGTGAAGGAGGAAATAAGTGAGAATCCTATGATGTAGTACAAAGGATATATCATGAAACTATAGTCCCTCTGAATGAGATGATAGGAAAGCTCGATGATAAGAAGCATAAAGCATAGATGGAGTAGGATGAAATTGATGACAGGAAGAGCGTGGTATGATTTCAGCACAAAGCGTATGAACCTCATGAACTGTATGCAGAAGATGATCAAAAGTGTGAGGATTGTAACACAAATTTGCGTATATCATGAAATGGAATAAGATTTGGGAAGTGAATTCTTGAAGAGGGGTGATGAAGGTTCTAGCATTAAGCTAGTGTATATCAGGATTATCCGAGGTGAGAAAGGTACCAGCTAGGAATAACACATTTTGGACAGATGATTTTTAATGATTTATATACATTACCAGTCGCTGATGAGGTCCATTTAATGTGTATACCCTCAACAGTCAAGATATGAACTATGTAATCATTTTATTAATTACCATGTAAGGAAAAATGAGGAGAGGGCATAAAGTAGATGAGTAATGTGGTTTGATGGGTGGAAGATTGACTACTCCGTAATATTTAGAAGTTTTTCTGTGACATTTGAAGAGTAGGGTTCTCCTATGGGAATGTAGGGTTTTTCGTAATGCTCCCGTGTGTATACTGGAAATCCTAAACGAAGTAGAAATGTGTAGAATGAAAAATGTACTATTGGTTGGATGGGTGTAGATGGGTGAGCTTTTCACAAACTACTTCGGATGATGTAGATCCTTCTTCTGGTAGATTATATATATAGAAAATCACATGATGTATGGAGATGCAAGAAGAGTGTATCATTTGATTTAAATGCAATGATAGGGATATCTGTGTTGAACATGTCTATATTTTAAATCTCTTTAATGATGCAAAATTTTGTGTATCATGGGTGATGGTGAATGCCTCATCACACATGCATAAGGTTTCAAATTGGAGAGTTAGCAAGATGTGTGATGAGGCCATAAATTAGCCATAAATTACCATTATTTTTTCCTTCCAAGTTACCTTTGAAAGTGGATTTAAATGTAATTTAGGAACTTACAGTTTTCTTAACATATAGTATAGGATATATATATATTGTTCATTCTTTAGAAATATTTTTTATCTATCTTGTTGACTAATCCTATTGAATATTTTAGATAAGATGCAACGTCTTGTGTATGTAGGCCATAAAGGAAAGATAATGCTAATATTGAGAAAAATGGAATTGATCATAGATGGTATATCTAAACTCAAATCTGATTTCATATTGAGATTCCTCTCAAAAAATTATACAAGTTCAAAAAATGAATCATCTCAATACAAGATCGTATGAAAAAGTTATATTTGTTTTAAGTTTTCTCTGAAACTCACAAGCTTAGTTCCGGAACTCGCAGGCTTAATTCCGGAACTAAGCAGATTTTGACAGTTTTTGAGGAATTGTGAAAGATCAGAGAATCCAATGGAAAATATGAGAGAGGTTTTTGTTCATAGAAATTTGATTAACAAAAAACTCATTCATATTTGCTACGAGTATTACCAATAAAGAGAGATCTAACTTTTAATGAGCTGCAGTCCGAGGAAAAGTGTATCAGACGAGCGCTGAAAGTTCCATAAACAAAAAAAAATTCAAATAGAAAATCTAAGAGAGGTTTTTATTCATAGAAATGTTTTTAACAACTTCATTTAGATTTGCTATAGGTTTTACCAATAAATAGGGATATAACTTTTAGTGAGCTGCAATCAGAGGAAAAGTGTATCAGACGAGAGCTAAAAGTTCCATAAACAGAAAAAGAAAAGTCAAAATGAGAGAGGTTTTTGTTCATAGAAATGGTTTTAATAAAAACCTCATTCATATTTTCTACAAGTTTTACCAATGAAGATAAATCTAACTTTTAGTGAACTGCAGATGAGGAAAAAGCATATTAGACAAGCGTCAAAAGCTCCACAGTCAAAAACAACAAAGTCAAATGAAAAATTCTAGAAAGGTATTTGGTCAAAATCATATTTTGAGAAGAATATCCCTTCCAATAATGTAGAAGAATAAAATCATTATTATTCTTGTTACTGAAAAGTAAGGAGAAGATTTGGGAGCAAATCTTCCTAAAATAAGTAAGATAATATTTTACCCCAATAATATATCTCTCTCCGTATTTGTGGAGATGGAGATCTTAGTTGTTAGGATTGTAATAAAGATAAGATCATATTGTATTTCCTAAAATAAGGAGTTGGTTGGATGCATAAATTATAAATGCAACCTTCCACACATAGATATGTAAGTCTTTTCTCCCAAGAAATAAAGATATGTTCTTTCTTTCCAATCTTTTGAAGTAAAGTTATTCTACAAGTTCTGAATTAAAAGTATGAATTAAGTATTCTTCCAAGTAATTAATTGGCCACTCATTCCAAGAAAGATGGATCAATTTGTTAATTTTTGTTTTCTTTATTTCTACAGTTTTCCTTTTGTCGTCAACTTTTGATTTCACGTTATGTGATCCTTCGTCAGTACAATTTTTGTTGTGAACCTGCAGGTGTCTTTTTATCTTTCAGTTATTTTTAATTTAGAAATTTCATTTATGAAAGTTTCATTTCTTTCATGCAACATTTATTTATGTAAGTTTAATTTCCTTTATGCAAATATATTTACATTTCTACAAGTGTCCTTTTAAATTTCTGCATGTGTGATTTATTTTATGCAAGTTTGGTTTGTGTTTAAAAGACTTGTTTTCTAGGATCTTCTTTTCTTAATGCATACAGCCTTCGGACACTAACCCGGATTGACATTATTAATGGAGAGGATTGACAACCCTCATCTTGTTGGCATTTTTTTTGGGGAACGTAGTTTTATTAGGAGATTTAGAGTTCTCTAAAAGAATATTCTAGTGACAGTAGAATACCTTTTACAAAATTCTATGACAGGAAGTATTTGGTAATTAGTTTCTTTAGACTTTTAGTTCCTGCAAGTAGATTTAAATTTCATTTCTACAATTAGGATTATTAGATTGTAAATATTTATCTCCCCACAAACTAACTTTTTGTATAAGAAAATGACTGTGATGTTTGATCAAGAAGGTATAATGGTATGAAGAAAGAATTCAGATCTGGAAATGGTAGAATATGATAATGAATCTGGAAGTAGATCCAGTTGATGAAATATTATATGTCATTCTTGATAACCACCACCATTTCCCTTTGTATCAAATAACAGCTTAGTGATTTTATTACACATAACCTTAGTCAAAACTTGGTTTATCCAGTTTGTAATAATGAAGTGGTAGCATTTCTAGCTAACTCCATCCATATTCAAGGATTTCATTAGAGCCAAAATAAAAACCCACTCATAATAAATCCACCCATCCAAATCAGTTTTTCATCCCATAATAAAATTCAATCCCTTAACCATATCCATTAGAAAAATTTGTTTTCATGTCTTTCAATTTCTTCATTTTTGTATATGCTTGTATAACGTTAAGAAGCAATTATTGTGAATATCAAGGAAATAAATTTTTGCATACTAACATCTGAGGACTAGATCTATAGGAATTTCTAGAGTTATTCTTGATACCAACATGTATATTTTGGAGCACCAGTAGTATCAACCAAGGAGCATGCAGATTTTAGAGGGACACACGGATACCTTCACTCTCTCTTTTAACAATTATCCATCTCTTGAGATCACTAGTCCTAGATTTTGAAGATTACTATAGTGATTCTGATAATACACAATTCAAGATGGACTTTGAAGACCTAGAAATTATCTACACAATTTTTGGAAATCTTCTTGGAGCTACCAAGTATGCAAAAAGGTTTTTATGAGATTTCATACATTGCTTCCTATTTTACATAAGTTGTACTTTGATGAATATAGTATGATGATGGATCAAATTTTTCTATATTCCTTCTAACGCTATCATTTCAGCAAAAAAAATATCAAAAAGCTTTGATTTAAAAACCAGCTTGTTGGCCAATCAAAGGAAAAAAAAATCAAAAAGCTTTGATTGGAAAACTAGCTTGCTAGCCAATCAAAGGAAATAATTTATAAAAAAATTGATTGGAAAACGAGCTTTCTGGCCAATCAAAGGAAAAAAAAAAAACAACTTTGATTGGAAAACCAGCTTGCTAGCCAATTAAAGACAAAAAAAGGGTGGCTCTTCTTTAAAAGTAATCAACTGTTACCTAGTGGCTTCTTTCTCGACACTATTTGACCATGTTAACAATAGGATGACAAGGACAACTAGAGGTATGATCAAGTTATTTTGTTCTACTATTTTATTTTTAAGCTTTATTGGAAGTTTTTTTTATTACAACTAGATCCACTTTTAAAATCTCCAAGGAAGACAAGATAAAATTCATATCTCCCCTACTTGTATAAAAAATATGTGCACCTCTTTGCAACCAAAATTTTAGAGTCTAATTTATGGGAAGACATGAATAAACAACATGTATGAGGACATGCATGAGCTTAAGTGTGGGAGAGAAGGAGAAGCACAAGGTATGCATTTTAATTTTAGATATGAGACACAACACAAGGAGATCCATAAAATAACTTGTTGTACAAGAGAGGAAATCAAAAGTAGTAGAAGGATCTCCTCATAAGAACCTGCTGCAAAAGAAAGAAAATTAAAAACAAAAGAAGGAGATCCACCCAAGAATTTGTTGTACAAGAAAGAAAATCAAAAACAGTAGAAGGCGATCCACACAAGAACTGGCTGTACAAGATAGAAAATTAAAAACAGCAGAAGGAGAACCACACAAGAACCCATTGCACAAGAAAGAAAAACAAAAACAGTAGAAGGATATCCACACAACAACCTATTGTTCAATAAAGAAAATAAAAAACAATAGAAGGAGATCCACACAAGAATCTACTATAAAAGAAAAGGAAATTAAAAACATTAGAAAGAGATCCACAAGAACATGTCTTTAAAATATATATGGAATGCATACATGCATAAGCTCAATGCAGAGAAGACTCTAAGAAGATGAGATAATAATATAATGTATGAGGACATGCATAAGATTAAGTGTGGGGAAATGATAAGGCCATAAATTGGCCATAAATTACCATTATTTTGTCCTTCCAAGTTACCTTTGAAAGTGGATTTAAATGTAATCTAGGAACTTATAGTTTTCTTAAGATATAATATAGGATATATATCTTTCTCATTCTTTAGAAATATTTTTTTATCTATTTTTTTGACTAATCCTATTGATTATTTGGGAAAAGATGCAACGTCTTATGTATGCAGGCCATAAAGGAAAGATAATGCTAGTATTCAGAAAAATGAAATTTATCATGAATTGTATATATAAACTCAAATCTAATTTTATATTCATATTCCTCTTGAAAAATTATGCAAGTTCAAAAAAAGAATCATCTCAATCCGAAATCGTATGCAAAAGTTATAGTTATTTTAAGTTTGCTCCAGAACTCGCAGGCTTATTTTCGAAACTCGCAAGCTTAGTTCCAAAACTTGTAGGCTTATTTTTGGAACTCACGGGCTTAGTTATGGAACTCACAGAGTTAGTTTCTGAACTCGCAGGATTAGTTCTGAAACTTGTAGGCTTAGTTCTAGAACTAAGCAAATTTTGACATTTTTTGAGGAATTGTGAAAGATCAGAGAATCTAATGGAAAATATAAGAGAGGTTTTTGTTCATAGCAATGTGATTAACAAAAACCTCATTCATATTTTCTATAGGTATGTTTTCCCCTCAAAATTTTCCTTCTTTTTCCAAGTCTAGGCTTAGAAATTTTTGAGTTGTCACCATTTGAAAATGGTTCAGTCTAAGTATTTTGAAATTTGGCACTTCCCAAAGTATCAAGGATTCTTAGAAACACCTCCATCAGATAGAGAATTATTTCCCCTTTCCAGAAAGGTAAGGAAGTTCTCCTAACTTCTTTTATTCTGAAAGTTATGGCTTGGCAGAGTTTGGAGGGAAAAATTTCCTCAGGCGGGCCTGCGGAGGTAAGGAGGAAATTTTGCCAAGGAAATTGGTGGGTTGGCAGAGGCGCAGAGAGAAATTCGACACTTAGCCTTTTAGCTAAAAAACTCAAAGGTAAAAAATTTTCCCACAAGCCCACAAAGGAGAATGGAGAAAAATTGATTAAGTGTCTGCATCGAATCATAAGGTGCCATGTGTCCACATCAGCAGTGGAGGTCGGGCCGGCGGAGGACTTTGGGAAAATTTCCCTTACAAGCAAAAAGGGTGAAATGTTATTCTGAAGCTTGCGGATGAACCAGAAAGCACCACGTGTCATTAGGTTGGCGGGGGTGTGGAGATTTTGGGGAAAAATTTTCCAATTTGAAAAAAGAGGGAAAAAGGTCAAATTTTGGCCCGCAGACCCGAATTTTGCCCTAATTTTGCCAGTTTTGCCCTAAATCTTCAAGAAGCCATATCTTTCGATCTAGAACTCAGATTTTCATGTTTTTGGTATCAATGGAAATTTGGTGAAATTATCCACATGATGGACACTTCAATTTTAAATTTTGATAGAGTTTCATGGGAGAAAATCAAGAAAAATTCTCTAGCATGCAAAAAATGAAAAAAGTTTCCCCCAACTCTGCTCCAATGTTCTCCTGCCATGTGGATGGCTCATATTTAAAGGTGTAAAAGATAAATCTAACAGCCGACATTCAATTTGGCAAGTTTGTAACCATTTTAATTATTAAATTCTCTAGCATTTCCTGTCATGGCCATTTTTTGTGCAAAAGAAGGATCTGAAATAGTGCCAAACGATTGGATCTCGACTATAACAGCTTCTTGGTCATTTAGGAAGTTGTAACTACCTTGTGTAAGCTATTTCATGGATTTTGGAAGTCATTGTAGAGGTTTGCATTTGATTTTTTTAAGACTGTAAATGATTTTCATGAACAGAGGACAAAAAAAAATAGTCATCATTCTTCCAAGCTTCCCCTTTTTGTGAATTTCTTCCATTTCCTTTCATTGTACAAGTTTTTACTTCAGATGCAATAAGAAAAGAAGGATTTTATGCCCCTTTGACAGAGGATTCGATTGGTACTTTGTGACCAATGCATTTTTATTCAGTCTTGCAGCTCTGATTTGCAAATTTGTATTCTTCTTCCATTTAAATGCATGTCATAAAATTTCTGATCAATGTTTGTAGGCCTCTAATGTTCTACCTCCATCATTGATCTCCTTGCCTTCATTCCCACTCCCCTTTCCTACTCTCTGACCACTTTCTGTCCTTGCAAGAAATTGTAGGCTTTTCCATAGGGTGAGTGGAGTGCCCCTATGGATCTTTGGTTCAAAAACCACCATTGAATCCACTTGTTTTTCATGCATAATACAACAGCTGCACCGTTATAAGTAGAAGGAATTAGATTCCCATAGTGTTGTTTTGGAAACCACCAATTTTTCCCCTAAGATGAATTTCCAAGCCAACAGTTTTGGTGCCCACCATGGGGCAGATTTTGCAGCATCTGCACCGTAGAAATGACCACATGGTCATTAAATAGCATTGGAGTTCATTGAAAATTTGAAGTTCCTTATGATCCACATGTATACCAATCATGGCAATTCTCGCACATCCTCCTATTGAGAGACCTAACATGCTCTTTCACATTCAAGAAGATATCACTTCAGACCTGAGGGAGGCTATTTGGCATAATAGGTAGAGCGTAAAATATTACTATATTGCCTCAAGGATTTTGGACCAAGAAGAAGAACTTGCCCTTGAGTTGGAGGAGCAAAGACAAATCTTGGCACCTCAGAGAAGGAAATAAGTCTTCAAGCTGGCTGACAGAAGGTATACCCGGCAGTTGAGATCAAGAGGACCTATTAATCCTACTCTTGACGAGCTTAAGGAAGAAGAACACGAGCTAGAAAGAGAGGAAGCAGATAGAGTTCAACTTGAAAGAGAGGAAGTGATTAGGGCTCAACTTGAAGAGATTAAAAGACTCTAAAGAGAGGCAGAGGAAAGAGAAGAAGCCCTCACTACTGAGGAGGATAGAAACATAAATAGAATGGCGGATAATGAACGTGAAGCACGTAGACCCAATGTACCATGGGGAAGAAATACTGGTCTACTTGCCCTCCCACTAATACTCCATGATTTGCCAAGAGGCTCAAGAAAGAACTTTGCTAAATTTAAAGGAGATGGCTCCCAACTCTCTAATGAACATGTAGCGGCTTTCATCATTGTTTGTGGTGTGTTGGGTGTTGAAGATGAAGATGTGTCGGTTATAATTTTTTTGGAGTCACTCCAAGAGAAAGCTGCTAAGGGTTTTACATGTTTCTCCCAAGATCTATCACTGGTTGGGAGGACATAAGGAGTGCATTTGAAAGTAGATTCAAGAGCACAGAAGATGGCCAAGGCTGGTTCAATTGGTGCAAATGAAGAAAGAAGTCTCTGAGTCCATGAGAGATTTCATAGCAATATTTTATAGATTGACAAGAAGAATCCCCGAAGATGTAGTTCCTCTTGAAAACAACTTGAAGAGGTTCTTCATTAGTGCCTTGCCATCAGAAGTTGGTTCTTCTTCCTCAGAAGAGATCAACCAAGAACATTGAGGGAAGCTCAAGACCTTGCAATCAAGACTGATGATGTATTAATCCTTTCTGGAAAGGTGAAGGGCCCAAATGGAAAGAAAAAGGGTCAGAGTCAAGATTCAGTCACAACGGATCCTATGTGTCACAAAAAATGGAAAATGATCTGGTCGCCTTGAAGAAGGAAATTATCACAAATTACTATGAGGAACGCTCTAAGAAGACCGAACTTTCCCATCATAAGGCAAAGGATTGCACCACCTGCTCACTAGCTTACTCTTAAAGAACCACCAGTCAAGGCAGCCTGTGATTAAAGAGAGGAAGATGAAGTTGATGAGCTCAAAGGAGATGATGAAGAAAACCACGAGAGCTACCTAGAAGTTGAGGAGGTCGATATGCACAATGGCCTGTTCGAATTCATTGATGATGATGAAGAAGAAGAAGAGGAGGAAACACCAAGTTTTTCATGCGATGTTTTCACCAGAACACAGTCCAAGAAGAACACTCCATCCTTGGTGGCTGCAAAGGAGAAGAAAACCAAAGAATTTTCCACTTTTGAGGTCGCACAGAAGAGGATTATCAACAAAGGTTCTCCATTGCCACCCTCCATAGATTCTGCTAAAGAAAAACCAGACTTGGTCGTTGTTAAGGATCATGCTGTCATACCAAGTAAGTATTTTTCTCCTTCTAGTTCTGTAATTGTTAAGAGTACTTCCCCTTCCATTGGAGTCTCTGCCAAAGCACCAACAGTTTAGCCAAAGGTTGTACCTTTTCCTTCTGCTAAACTGACTATTTCACCTTTAGGAGAAAATCCTTCATCCAAAATATCCAAGGTTCCTTCAAAGCCCTTGCCAGGTAAATCCTCTGTCATCCCAGGAGCTTCCTCCTCATCTAGTATTGCCCCATTTGATTTTGTAGAGCACACAAGCAAAACCAAAGTCTAACTCTCAGAGTTTAGAGTACTTTGCAAACACACACCCGACATAATTTGACAGATTTATTAATGTAGTCTGAGGTAGTAGCTCTATATCTTCAATTTGCTACTTCTAAAGGACTCTTTCCAATGCCATCCACACCTCCTTCTCAAAACATGTTAGCTCTCAGTGCTGCCAAAACATCTAGAGTTGAGCCCTTTTATTTGTCTCCTAAAAAATGGTTTTGAGTTGAACAACTGTATTATTAATTTTGGAGCTTCTGATAACGTAATGCCAGTCAAAGCTAGGGTTGCAAATGCCCTTGTCCTAACTTTGAATAGAGTAAATGGATATTTTTATTCCATGGAATATAAACAAGTGCCGCTGATTGGAAGAATAAAGGATGCACAAGTAACTCTGGCTGACTTCCCCGAAAATAAAGTGATCCAAACTATATTGGTGGTGGAAATCCCAACATCCTTTGGCATGCTTCTGAGAAGAATTTTTTGTAGAGATTTAGGTGGAGAAATTAAATTAGATTAGTCATCTGCTACTATCCCTGTCAAAGGTGAAATGAAGAGGTTACTGCCTATTAGAAAAATGAAATTCACATTAAAGAAGTCCGATGATACAAGAGCTAACATCCTTCTTCAAGATTCTGAGTTAGGAAATTACTTCCTCACATCACAAAAAGATGAAAACCTTCCAATTCTCATGGAGGATGAAGAAGATCAGATCTGGATGATGGAATTTGATGGCAGTCATTCAAGGGCAGGTTCTTGAGTTGTTGTTGTTCTGTATTCACCTTCAAAGGAAATGCATCCTTTTTCTTACAAACTGTAGTTTGACAACACAAATAATACAATAGAATATGAAGCCCTTCTTCTGGGCATGAGTGTTGCAGAGGACATGGGAATCAAGAAGCTGAGATGCCTTGGCGATGTAGAGGTAATAGTGAAACAAATCCACCAGCAATATCAAGTGAAGAACCAAAGGCTCAGACACTATAGAAATCAGGTCTGGGATTGTATTGAATCATTCGATGCTTTCTCTGTTGAAGCTGTTCCAAGGGCACAAAACAAAAGGGTTGATTCTCTTGCTGTGTCAGCCTCCTTATTGACACCTCATCCTTCCTTTGGAAAAGATAAGATAACCATTGAGATGGTTTTTCAGCCCGAGTGTACCTGATAATGCTAATCATCTGGCAAGTCTTCACTGATGACAATCAAATTTTGAGCTTCTTAAAGAAAAGAGATAATTTCAATAATCTCTTCTTTGAAGGAAGTTCCAATCCTCACAGAGAAGCCATGTTGCTGAGGAAGAAGCTGATGGAAGTTGATGAAGTTGATGATGAGGGAATGATCAGACTGAAAGGAAACAAAATTCCCAAAGGCTTAGTCTCTTTGGAAGACCTGTTTGACAAACATGACAAATTCATTCAAGAGAAGGAGAAGTTATCTTCTCGGTGTCCATCTGACTTTGACAAAGAAAATATTGGTACTTTAGAAGATCTAAGAATGGTAAACATTGGTAAATGTTGCTCGCCTGAAGAGAAGAGATGGTTTTTTACTCCGCTCAAGAAATATTATGATGTTTTATCTTACTCATATGAAGAACTCAAGTTGTTCCAGCCAAAATAAATGCACCATTCCATTCCTTTGAAGCAAGGTGCTAAGCATTTTAGGAAAAAGTAAAGGCCCTATAATCCAAAGGTTGCTGATATCATCAAGGAAGAAGTGACCAAGATGCTGAACGCCATAATCATTTTTTCCATCCACCACTCAAAGTGGGTGGCTAACATTGTGCCAGTAAGAAAGAAGAATGGTGAAATAAGGATATGTGTTGATTTCAGAAATCTGAATCAAGCCTCACTCAAAGACAACTATCCTCTACCCATCATGGATCACATTTTGCAAGCAGTCACTGGATCTGAGATGCTCTCTCTGCTTGATGGGTTTTCGGGGTATAACCAAATCAAAGTGGCAAAGGAAGACTGCAACAAAACAACATTCACAACTCCTTGGGGCAACTTTTGCTTATAGCAGAATGCCTTTCGGCCTAATCAATGCGGGAGAAATGTTCTAAAGAGCAATGGACTTGGCCATCAGAGATCTAAAACATTACATTGTTATATATCTAGATGATCTCATGTTATCTTTGAAGAAAAGAGAAGAGCACATATGTCATTTGGAACAAGTTCTTGGCAAGGTGTAGAAAACACGGTATATATTTGAATCCCAAGAAATGCATCTTTGGAGTCATAGAAGGCAAGTTTCTGGGACACATCATGAACAAACATGGAGCACAACATTGACCCCAAAAGAGTAAGAGCTATTCAATCACTATCTTTTCCCACCAATAAGAAAGGAGTGCATTCATTCTTCGGGAAGGTAAACTTTCTTCACCGTTTTGTCCCTGAGTTTGCTGAACTGACAAAGCACATCACTTCTATGATGAGGCCTTAATCAAGTTTCAAATGGAGCCATGAAGGGAAAACTACATTTGAAGAGATAAAAAGAGCTATTGCCAAAGCTCCTACTCTTGTATCTCCATATTTTAACAAAGAGTTCATCATGTACTGTTATGCCTCAGAACACACTCTATCTATTGTCCTTGTCTAGAAGAATGATGAAGATTTGGAAGCACCCATTGCTTTCATGAGTTTTCCTTTGAAGAAACACAAGCTCAATTACAGTCAATTGGAAAAGCATGCATTCGCAGTGGTCAAAGCTGTAAAAAATTTCTGCTTCTACATTCTCAATTCTCATACTATGGTAATGGTCCCTGGAAGTGCAATCAAATCCATTTTGACAGAAAGCAAGATCCTAGATTCAAAAGAGGGAATTGGATCACAAAAACTCAAGAGTACAACCTAGAGATTTGGCCTTCCCATCTGGTAAGAGGAAACGGTCTGTGTAATTTAATTACTGAAGATGAAACTCTCAAATTTCAGAATGGAGATAAAGATGACACTTGTTTAACTTTCCCAAAAAACTGCCCGCAAGTTCTCTTTGTAACCACTACTGATGAGTGGTATGCAGACATCAACTTTTCTACTTACTTATGGAGAATGTCCCTCTCATCTAGATTACAAGCAAAGAAGAACTCTCAAACTGAAAGCAACCAAGTATGTGATCTGGAATCATGTGCTTTATAAGAAAGGAATGGATGGTTGCTTCCTTCGATGTGTTGATAAAGAGCAACAAGGAAAGTTGCTTAAAGCCTATCATGACCAAGCATGTGGTGGACACTTCTTAGCAATGGTGACTGCCCACAAGATTCTCAGAGGTAGATATTATTGGCCTTCTCTTTTTGCTGATACTCAGAGCTAGGTTTCTAAATGCAAAGCATGCCAACAATTTGTTGGAAAACCACAGTTAGCTTGCATTTCCTCTCAGGCCTATGATTATTGAAGAACCATTTCAACAATGGGGGCTGGAATTCATTGGCGTGTTGAATACCCATTCAAGTGCTTTGAATACTTATGTGCTCACTGCCACAGACTACTTCACCAAATGGGTGGAAGCCATTCTAACAAAAAAATCTAGTTCTGAAGTAGTTTACAGTTTCATCAAAGAATACATCATTGTTCCATTTTGGAGTGCCTCAAAAGATTGTTGTGGACAATGCCACTTATTTCTCTTCAAGAGAATTGATAGAGTTCTGTTATGGTTTTGGCATCTCTCTAGCACATTCTTCTAACTACTATCCACAAGGAAATGGTCAAGCTGAGTCAAGTAACAAGAACATTGTGACCATTGTCCAAAAGCTTGTTGATGAGAACCAAAGGAATTGGCACAAGAGATTGTATGATGCATTGTGGGCTGATAGGATCACTCCCAAGAAGGCCATAGGTACATCACCTTTTCAGCTGTTGTATGGAGTCAAAGCAGAGATCCCCATCACAATTGAAATGCCAGCTCTCAAATTGCTTCAATCAGTGGATGATGGCCAATACAAAGACTCCATTGACAAAAGGATCCTTTTTCTTGAGAGGCTGGAAGAAAGCAGATCTCAGGTGGTTGATAAAATCAAAGAACATCAGCTGAAAGTGAAAAATCTCTTTGACAAAAGGACCAAGGCAAGAGAGTTTAGAGTTGGAGATTTTGTCCTACTTTGGGACAAGAGAAGAGAACCAAAGGGTAGTCATGGAAAATTTGATTCTTTGTGGCTGGGACCTTTTCAAATTCTTGGAACTTGTGGTGAGAATGTTTTTCTCCTATCATACTTGGATGGGACTCCATTAGGATTTCCTAGAAGTGGGAAATATTTGAAGCTATATCATCAGTGAAAGTGAGTTGTCCCTCACCTTGTAGCATAGTTTTGTTTTTTCCCCTTTTCTGTTGTGTGTTTTGTTTTCCCTTTTCTGTTTTGGTGTGTTTTTGGTTTGTGTGTCCTCTTCTTCCTTCTTTCTTTCCTCAGAAGTTGTACATGACTCTGCAAGGCCCAATGGATAAGGCACTGGTCAATGTTATATGTTTTAAAACTTGAGATTCTGGATCCTCATGCCATGTTTTCTCCTTGTTCAATCCATGCCATGTCCCCAAGCTAGAGCCACTGTTGTCCCCTCAAAATTTTCCTTCTTTTTCCAAGTCTGGACTTAGAAATTTTTGAGTTGTTACCCTTTGAAAATGGTCTAATAAGAGTATTTTGAAATCTGGCACTTCCCAAGGGCTCAAGGATTCTTAGAAACACCTTCATCAGATAGAGAATTCTTTTAAGGAAGTCCTCCTAACTCCTTTTATTTTTCAATTTATGGCTCAGCGGAGTTTGGAGGGGAAATTTTCCCTGGGCTAGCCCATGGAGGTAAGGAGGAAATTTTGCCAAGGAAATTAGCAGGTTGGCGGGGGCGCGGAGAGAAATTTGACACTTAGCCTTTTTAAAAAACTCAAAGGTGAAATGAGATCCACGAGAAAGGAGTTGGACCACTTCTCTGCATTGAATCAGAAGGTGCCACGTGTCCACATCAGCAACGGAGGTCGGGCCGGCGGAGGAATTTGGGAAAATTTTCCCTTGCGGGCAAAAAGGGCGAAATGTTATTCTGAAGCCCGCAGATGAACCAAAAGGTGCCACGTGTCGTCAGGTTGGTGTGGGGCGGTGGAGGATTTTGGGAAAATTTTGAACCTTTTTGAAAAAAAGGTTCAAATTTTTTTCCGCAAATGAATTTTGCCCTAATTTTGCCAGTTTTGCCCTAAATCTTCAAGAGGCCATATCTTTCGATCTAGAGCTCAAATTTTCACATTTTTGGTAAAATGGAAAGCTGGTGAAATTATCCACAGATGGGACACTTGAATTTTAAATTTTGATGGAGTTTTGTGGGATAAAATTTAGAAAACGTCTCTAACATGTAAAAAAGGCAAAAAGTTTCCTCCAACTCCGCTCTAATATTATTCTGCCATGTGGATGGCTCATATTTAAAGCCACAAAAGATAAGTATAATGGCCCACATTCAATCTGGCAAGTTTGTAACCATTTTAATTATTAAATTCTCTGGCATTTCCCGCCATGGCCATTTTTTCTACAAAAGAAGGATCTGAAATGGTGCCAAATGATTGGATCTTTTGTAACTACTTCTTGGTCATTTAGGAAGTTGTAACTACCTCGTGTGAGCTATTTCATGGCTTTTGGAATTCATTATAGAGGTTGGCATTTGATTTTTGAAGACTGTAAATGATTTTCACGAACAGAGGACAAAAACAATAGTTGTCATTCTTCTAAGCTTCTTCTTTCTGTAAATTTCTTCCATTTCCTTTCATTGTACAAGTTTCTACTTCAGCTGCAATAAGAAAAGAAGGATTTTATGCCCCTTTGATAGAGGATTCGATTGGTACTTTGTGACCAATGCATTTTTATTCAGTCTTGTAGCTCTGGTTTGTGAATTTGTATTCTTCTTCCATTTAAATGCATGTTATGAACTTTTATGATCAATGTTTGTAGGCCTCTGATGTTCTACCTCCATCATTGATCTCCTTGCCTTCATTCCCACTCCCCTTTCCCACTCTCAGACCACTTTCTGTCCTTGCAAGAAATTGCAGGCTTTGCCATAGGGTCAGTGGAGTGCCCCTATGGATCTCTGGTTGAAAAACCACCATTGAATCCACTTGTTTTTCATGCATAATATGACAATTGCACTGTTATAAGTAGAGGGACTTAGATTCCCATAGTGTTGTTTTGGAAACCACAAATTTGTCCCCCGAGACAAATTTCCAAGCCAACAGTTTTGGCCCCCACCGTGGGGCAGATTTTGTAGCATCTGCACCCTAGAAATGACCACAGGGTCATTAAATACCATTGGAGTTCATTAAAAATTTGAATTTTCTTCTGATCGACATGTATACCAATCATGGCAATTCTCTTACACATCCTCCTATTGAGAGAAGACCTACCTTTCTCCTATTGAGAGACCTACCTTGTTCTTCCACATTCAAGAAGATATCATTTCTGACCTAAGGGAGGCTATTTGGCATAAAAGGTAGAGTATAAACCATTACTCTATTGCTTCAAGAATTTTGGATCAAGAAGAAGAACTTGCTGCTGAGTTAGAGGAATGCAAAGACAAATCTTGGCACCCCAGAGAAGACAATAAGTCTTCAAGCTACCTGACAAAAGGTATACCCAGCAGTTGAGATCAGGAGGACCTGTCAATCCTACTCTTGACGAGCTTAAGGAAGAAGAACAAGAGCTAGAAAGAGAGGAAGTGGATAGAGTTCAACTTGAAAGAGAAGAAGTGATTAGGGCTCAACTTGAAGAGATTGAAAGACTCCAAAGAGAGGCAGAGGAAAGAGAAGAAGCCCTAGCTGCTGAAGAGGCTAGAAACATAAATAGAATGGCTGATAATGAACGTGAAGCACGTAGACCCAATGTACCATGGGGAAGAAATACGGTCCACTTGTCCACTTTCCCTCCCATTTTCCCAAATACTCCATGATCTTCCCCAAGAGGCTCAAGAAAAGAATTTCCTAAATTTAAAGGAGATGGCTCCCAACTACCTGAGGAACATGTAGTGGCTTTCGTCACTGCTTGTGGTGTGTTGGGTGTTGAAGATGAAGATGTGTCAGTTATAACTTTTTATGGAGTCACTCCAAGAGAAAGCTGCTGAATGGTTTTACATGCTTCCCCCAAGATCTATCACTGGTTGGGAGGACATAAGGAGTGCATTTGAAAGTAGATTCAAGAGCATAGAAGATGGCCAAGACTTGCTGGTTCAATTGGTGCAAATGAAGAAAGAAGTCTCTGAGTCCATGAGATATTTTGTAGCAAGATTTGATAGATTGAAAAGAAGAATCCTATGAAGATGTAGTTCCTCCTGAAAACAACTTGAAGAGGTTCTTCATCAGTGCCTTGCCATCAGAAGTTGGTTTCTTCCTTAGAAGAGACCAACCAAGAAAATTAAGGGAAGCTCAAGACCTTACAATTAAGACCAATGATGATTTACATTGCAATCAAGACTAATGATGATTTAATCCTTTCTAGAAAGGTGAAGGGCCCAAATGGAAAGAAAAAGGGTCAGAGTTCAAATTCAGTCACAACAGACCCCATGTTTCAAAAAATGGCAAATGATCTGGTTGCCTTGAAGAAGCAACTGTCACAAATTACTATGAGGAACGCTCCAAGAAGACCAAATTTCCATGATAGGCAAAGGATTGCACCACCTCCTCGCCAGCTTGCTCTTGAAGCACCACTAGTCAATGCTGCCTGTGATACCTAAGAGAGGAAGATTAAGTTGATGAGCTCAAAGGAGATGATGAAGAAAACTATGAAAGCTACCTAGAAGTTGAGGAGGTTGACATGCACAATGGCCTGTTTGAATTCATTGATGATGATGAAGAAGAAGAGGAGGAAATGCCAAGTTTTTCATGTGTTGTTTTCACCAGAACACAGTCCAAGAAGAACACCCCATCCTCAGTGGCTGCAAAGGAGAAGAAAACCAAAGAAGTTTCCACTTCTGAGGTCACACAGAAGAGGATTATCAACAAAGGTTCTCCATTGCCACCCTCCATGGATTCTGCTAAAGAAAAACCAGACTTGGTCACTGTCAAGGATCATGCTCTCATACCAAGTAAGTCTTTTGCTCCTTCTTCTAGTTCTGTAGTTGTTAAGAGTACTTCCCCTTCCATTGGAGTCTCTGCCAAAACACCCACAGTTCAGCCAAAGGTTGTACCTTTTCCTTCTGCTAAACCGACTACTTCACCTTTAGGAGAAAATCCTTCATCCAAAACATCCAAGGTTCCTTCAAAGCCCTTGCCAGGTAAATCCTCTTTCATCCCAGGAGCTTCCTCCTCATCCAGTATTTCCCCATTTGATTTTGTAGAGCATGCAAGCAAAACCAAAGTCCAACTCTCAGAGTTAGAGTACTTGCAAACACACCCTGTCCAATTTGACAGATTTATTAATGCAGTCTGAGGTAGTAGCTCTATATCCTCAAGTTCCACTTCTAAAGGACTCCTTCCAACACCATCCACACCTCCATCTCAAAACATGTTAGCTCTCAGTGCTTCCAAAACATCTAGAGTTGAGCCTTTTTATTTGTCTCTCCTCATAAATGGTTTTGAGTTGAACAACTGTATTATTGATTCCAGAGCTTCTGATAATGTAATGCCACTCAAAGTTGCAAATTCCCTTGGCCTAACTTTGACTAGAGTAAATGGAGCTTGTTATTCCATGGAATCTAAACAAGTGCCACTGATTGGAAGAATAAAGGATGCACAAGTAACTCTGGCTGACTTCCCCGAAAAGAAAGTGCTCGTAACTATCTTGGTGGCGGACATCCCAACATCCTTTGGCATGATTTTGAGAAGAATTTTTTCCAGACATCTAGGTGGAGAAATTAAAATGGATTGGTCATCTGCTACTATCCCAGTCAAAGGTGAAATGAAGAGGTTGCTGCCTGTTAGAAAGATGA
Organism: Taxus chinensis; assembly: GCA_019776745.2. NCBI lineage: Eukaryota > Viridiplantae > Streptophyta > Pinopsida > Cupressales > Taxaceae > Taxus > Taxus chinensis. The sequence goes on from CM034149.1 coordinate 112,794,785, forward strand.
AATTCACAGTAAAGAAGTCTGATGATCCAAGAGCTAACATCCTTCTTCAAGATTCTGAGTTAGGAAATTACTTCCTCACATCACAAAAAGATGAAAACCTACCACTTCTCATGGAGGAAGAAGAAGATCAGATCTGGATGATGGAATTTGATGGCAGTCATTCAAGGGAAGGTTCTAGAGCTGGTGTTGTTCTGTATTCACCTTCAAAGGAAATGCATCCTTTTGCTTACAAACTGCAGTTTGACAACACAAACAATACAACAGAATATGAAGCCCTTCTTTTAGGCATGAGTGTTGCAGAGGATATGGGAATCAAGAAGCTGAGATGCCTTGGTGATGTAGAGGTAATAGTGAAACAAATCCACTAGCAATATCAAGTGAAGAACCCAAGGCTCAGACACTATAGAAATCAGGTTTGGGATTGTATTGAATCATTTGATGCTTTCTCTATTGAAGCCATTCCAAGGGCACAAAATGAAAGGGCTGATTCTCTTGCTATGTCAGCCTCCTTATTGACACCTCATCCTTCCTTTGGAAAAGATAAGATAACCATTGAGATGGTTTTCAGACCGAGTGTACCTGATAATGCTAATCATTGGCAAGTCTTCAATGATGACAATCAAATTTTGAGCTTCTTAGAGCAAAGAGATAATTTCAATAATCTCTTCTTTGAAGGAAGTGTCAATCCTCATAGAGAAGTTGTTGCTGAGGAAGAAGCTGATGGAATTGATGAATTTGATGATGAGGGAGTGATCATACTAAAAGGAAACAAAATTCCCAAAGGCTTAGTCTCTTTGGAAGATCTGTTTGACAAACATGACAGATTCATTCAAGAGAAGGAGAAGTTATCTTCTCGGTGTCCATCTGACTTTGACAAAGAAAATATTGGTACTTCAGAAGATCCAAGAATGGTAAACATTGGTAAATGTTGCTCACCTGAAGAGAAGAGAAGGTTTGTTACTCTGCTCAAGAAATATTCTGATGTTTTAGCTTACTCCTATGAAGAACTCAAGTCTTTCCAGTGAAAATAAATGCACCATTCCATTCCTTTAAAGCAAGGTGCTAAGCCTTTCAGGAAAAAGCAAAGGCCCTATAATCCAAAGGTTGCTGATATCATCAAGGAAGAAGTGACCAAGATGCTGAATGCCAGAATCATTTTTCCCATCCACCACTCAACGTGGGTGGCTAACATTGTGCCAGTAAGAAAGAAGAATGGTGAGATAAGGATATGTGTTGATTTCATAAATCTAAATCAAGCCTCACTCAAAGACAACTATCCTCTACCCATCATGGATCACATTTTGCAAGCAGTCACTGGATCTGAGATGCTCTCTCTGCTTGATGGGTTTTCGGGGTACAACCAAATCAAAGTGGCAGAGGAAGACTGCAGCAAAACAACATTCACAACTCCTTGGGGCACTTTTGCTTATAGCAGAATGCCTTTCGGCCTAATCAATGTGGGAGCAACATTCCAAAGAGCAATGGACTTGGCCTTCAGAGATCTGAAACATTGCATTGTTATATATCTGGATGATCTCATGGTATTTTCAAAGAAAAGAGAAGAGCACATCTGTCATTTGGAACAAGTTCTTGCAAGGTGTAGAAAACATGGTATATCTTTGAATCCCAAGAAATGCATCTTTGGAGTCACAGAAGGCAAGTTTCTGGGACACATCATGAACAAACATGGAGCACACATTGACCCTGAAAGAGTAAGAGCTATTCAAGCACTATCTCTTGCCCACCAGCAAGAAAGGAGTGCATTCATTCTTCGGGAAGGTAAACTTTCTTCGCCGCTTTGTCCCTGAGTTTGCTGAACTGACAAAGCACATCACTTCTATGATGAGGCCTCAATCAAGTTTCAAATGGAGCCATGAAGGGAAAACTACATTTGAAGAGATAAAAAGAGCTATTGCCAAAGCTCCTACTCTTGTATCTCCATATTTTAACAAAGAGTTCATCATGTACTGTTATGCCTCAGAACACACTCTATCTGTTGTCCTTGTCTAGAAGAATGATGAAGATTTGGAAGCACCCATTGCTTTCATGAGCTGTCCTTTGAAGAAACATGAGCTCAATTACAGTCAATTGGAAAAGCACGCATTCACAGTGGTCAAAGCTGTAAAAAATTTCCGCTTCTACATTCTCAATTCTCATACTGTGGTAATGGTCCCTGGAAGTGCAATCAAATCCATTTTAACACAACAAGATCCTGGAGTCAAAAGAGGGAATTGGATCGCAAAAACTCAAGAGTATGACCTGGAGATTCGGCCTTCCCATCTAGTAAGAGGAAATGGTCTGTGCAAGTTAATTGCTGAAGATGAAACTCTCAAAGTTCAGCATGGAGAGAAAGATGACACTTGTTTAACTTGCCCAGAAGACTGCCCACAAGTTCTCTTTGTAACCACTACTGATGAGTGGTATGCAGATATCACTTTTCTACTCACTTATGGAGAATGTCCCTCTCATCTAGATTACAAGCAAAGAAGAACTCTCAAACTGAAAGCAACCAAGTACGTGATCTGGAATCATGTGCTTTATAAGAAAGGAATGGATGGTTGCTTCCTTTGATGTGTTGATAAAGAGCAACAAGGAAAGTTGCTTAAAGCCTATCATGACCAAGCATGTGGTGGACACTTCTCAGCAATGGTGACTGCCCACAAGATTCTCAGAGGTAGATATTATTGGCCTTCTCTTTTTGTTGATACTCAGAGCTGGGTTTCTAAATGCAAAGCATGCCAACAATTTGTTGGAAAACCACAGTTAGCTGCATTGCCTCTCAGGCCTGTGATTATTGAAGAACCATTTCAACAATGGGGGTTGGACTTCATTGGTGTGTTGAATCCTCATTCAAGTGCTGGGCATACTTATGTGCTCACTGCCATGGACTACTTCACCAAATGGGTGGAAGCCATTCCAACCAAACAAGCTAGTTCTGAAGTAGTCTACAGTTTCATTAAAGAATACATCATTGTCCATTTTGGAGTGCCTCAAAAGATTGTTGTGGACAATGCCACTTATTTCTCTTCAAGAGAATTGACAGAGTTCTGTTATGGTTTTGGCATCTCTCTAGCACATTCTTCTAACTACTATCCACAAGGAAATGGTCAAGTTGAGTCAAGTAACAAGAACATTGTGACCATTGTTCGAAAGCTTGTTGATGAGAATCAAAGGAATTGGCACAAGAGATTGTATGATGCATTGTGGGCTGACAGGATCACTCCCAAGAAGGCCATTGGTACTTCACCTTTTCAGCTGTTGTATGGAGTTGAAGTAGAGATCCCCATCACAATTGAAATGCCAGCTCTCAGATTGCTTCAATCAGTGGATGATGGCCAATACAAAGACTCCATTGACAAAAGGATCCTTTTTCTTGAGAGGCTGGAAGAAAACAGATCTCAAGTGGTTGATAAAATCAAATAACATCAGCTGAAAGTGAAAAAGCTCTTTGATAAAAGGACCAAGGCAAGAGAGTTCAGAGTTGGAGATTTTGTCCTACTTTGGGACAAGAGAAGAGAACCAAAGGGCAGTCATGGAAAATTTGATTCTTTGTGGCTGGGACCTTTTCAAATTCATGGAACTTGTGGTGAGAATGTTTTTCTCTCCTATCATACTTGGATGGAACTCCATTAGGATTTCCTAGAAGTGGGCAATATTTGAAGCTATATCATCAGTGAAAGTGAGTTGTCCCTCACCTTGTAACATAGTTTTGTTTTTTCCCTTTTCTGTTTTTTTGTTTTCCCTTTTTTTTTTTGGTGTGTTTTTGGTTTGTGTGTCCTCTTCTTCCTCTTTTCTTTCCTCTGAAGTTGTACATGACTCTGTAAGGCCCAATGGATAAGGCACTGGTCAATGTTATATGTCTGGAAACTTGAGATTATAGATCCTCATGCCATGTTTTCTCCTTATTCAATCCACGCCACTGTCCCCAAGCTAGAGCCAGTTGTTGTCTTGCAAATGTGTAAAGGGGAAAATTGAAAGTTTTCAAGCAAGACAACTTGTCTCCTATCTCAAAGTTTCCATGTTTTGATCGTAAATGTTAACCAAAATAAGATCCCCCTTATTTTGGGTTAAGTAGCTTCACTTTTGTGCCTTAGTCAAATTTTTACACATTCTTAGGCACTCAATATTTTTGAGGTATTGCTTCATCAAATAGATAATTCTTGTCCCCTTTCCATAAAGGTAAGGAAGTTATCCTAACTTTGTATTTTGCAAGTTATGGTCGGCGGAGTTTGGAGTAATTTGAAATCTGGGCAGCCACATTCCTAAGGAGGAAATTTTGCCAAGCAAATTGGCGGGTTGGTGGGGGCATCGGAAGTACACCTCCAAACCATAAAAGAGAAAAGGTGAAATGTTTTCCCTTGTTCAAATCAATATTAGAAGTTGTTGTGCTCACTTGTCCACCTAAGCAAGAGGTCATGGCTCGACGGACTTAAGTTGTTTTTTTTTTACCCCTTGCGGGAAAAAAGGGCTGAGGATGTTCATTCTTGGTCACTTTTCCTTTATTGGATGAACCAGAAAGTGTAAATGTGTCAGTGCAAGATCTATGCGAGCCTGGAAATTTTGTAGAGAAAATAATCCCAAGTTTAAAAAAAATGCAAGGAGAAAAGATCAAATTGTGCCACGTGTAGATGGGAATTTGTCCTAATTTTTCCAGATGTTGCCCTAAATCTTCTAGCGGCCATACCTTTTGATCTAGAGCTCAAAGGTTTCACGTTTTTGGTATAAATGAAAATCGTGGCCGGCTGAGAATTATCCAAATGGTGCCACGTATAAATGTTGAAAATTCAAATGGAGTTTTGTGCGGAGAAAATTGAGAAAACGTCTCTGGCATGTAAAAAATTCAAAGCAAATGTTTCCCCCGGTGGCCACTCCAATCACTTTTTTCCATGCGGCATGATCATATTTAAAGGCACAAAACATGCATCTAACGGCCCACATTCAATCTAGCAAGTTTGTAACCGTTTTAATTATTAAATTCTCTGGCATTTCCCGCCATGGCCATTTTTTCTGCAAAAGAAGGATCTGAAACAGTTCCAAATGATTAGATCTCGACTGTAACTGCTTCTTGGTCATTTGGGAAGTTGTAACTTCCCCTCGTGCGAGCTATTTAATGGCTTTTGGAAGTCATTGTAGAGGTTGGCATTTGATTTTTTGAAATTGACTGTAAATGATTTTCATGAATAGAGGACAAAAAACAATAGTCATCATTCTTCAAAGCTTCTCCTTTCTGTTAATTTCTTCCATTTCCTTTCATTTTACAAGTTTTTACTTCAGTTGCAATAAGAAAAGAAGGATTTTATGCCCCTTTGACAGAGGATTCGATTGGTACTTTGTGACCAATGCATTTTTATTCTGTCTTGTAGCTCTGGTTTACGAATTTGTATTCTTCTTCCATTTTAATGCATGCTATAAACTTTATGATCTATGTTTGTAGGCCTTTGATATTCTACCTCCATCATTGATCTCCTTGCCTTCATTCCCACTCCCCTTTCCCACTCTCAGACAACTTCTCTATCCTTGCAATAAATTGTAGGGTTTGCCATAGGGTTAGTGGAGTGCCCCTATAGATCTCTGGTTCAAAAACCACCATTGAATCCATAATATGACAGCTACACTGTTATAAGTAGAGGTACTTAGGTTTCCAAAACAACAAGGTATTATCAATAAATAGAGATATAACTTTTATTGAGCTGCAGTCTGAGGAAAAGTGTATCAGACGAGTGCTAAAAGTTTCATAAACAGAAACAAAAAATTAAAATGGAAAATCGAAGAGATATTTTTGTTCATAGAAATGTGTTTAACAACAACCTCATTCAGATTTGCTACAAGTTTTACCAATAAAGAGAGATATAACTTTTAGTGAGCTGCTGTCCAAGGAAAAGTGTATCAAACAAGCGCTAAAAGTTCCTTAAATAGAAACAGAAAGGTCACATGGAAAATCTGAGAGAGGTTTTTGTTCATAGAAATGTTTTTAACAAAAACCTCATTCAAATTTGCTACAAGTTTTACCAATGAAGGTAAATCTAACTTTTAGTAAACTGCAGATGAGGAAAAAATGTATCTGACAAGCGTCAAAAGTTGCACAATAAAAAACAACAAAGTCAAATGGAAAATCTGAGAAAGGTATTTGGTCAAAACCATATTTTGAGAAAAATTCTCCTTCCAATAATTTAGAAGAATAAAATCATTGTGATTCTTGTCACCAAAAAGCAAGGAGAAGATTTGGGAGAAAATCTTCCTAAAATAAGTAAGATAAGATTTGACCCCAATAATATATCTCTCTCCATATTTTGTGGAGATGGAGATATTAGTTGTTAGGATTGGAATAAAAATAATATTAGATTTTATTTCCTAAAATAAGGAGTTGCTTGGATGCATGAATTATAAATGCAACCTTCCACACTTAATATGTAATTCTTTTCTCCCAAGAAATAAAGATCTGTTCTTTCTTTCCAATCTTTTGAAGTAAAGTTATTCTGCAAGTTCTGAATTAAAAGTATGAACTAATTCGTCTTCCAAGGAAGATGGATCAACGTGTTAATGTTTGTTTTCTTTATTTCTATAGTTTTCCTTTTGTTGTAAACTTCTGATTTCATGTTAATGATCCTTCTTCAATACAATTTTTGTTGTGAACCTGCAGGTTTCTTTTTATCTTTCAGTTATTTTTAGTTCAGCAATTTCATTTATGCAAGTTTCATTTCTTTCATACAACATTTATTTATGTAAGTGTGATTTCTTTTATGCAAGTTTGGTTTGTGTTCAAAAGGGTTGATTTCTAAGATCTTCTTATTTTAATGCATACAACCTTCGAACACCAACCCGGATTGACATTATTAATGGAAAGGATTGACGACCCTAATCGTGAACCTAACACAAGAATGTATCATAGGGTAATGATGATACTTAATGTATCAAGATATGTATGTTGTATGTGAGATACTAGATGTGAATTAATGAAAATATAATATGTGCGTCAATGCGAGAAGGGGGTAGAAATAAGTGTGATGCTTCCTAAGTGTGTGATGATAAAATTGATCAAGTAATGAAACTGAATGGATCAATGTATGGATTAGTTTCCTTGACAAAATTAATTGGACTCTGAATTGGATATTGGAGAGGGACCTTGCACAATGGTGGCTCAATTGATGACGTTGTGGAAGACTTCATTGGAGCCTAAGTTAAACTGAGCTTTAGAGGAGGTTTCTTATATTAACTTGGTAATATTATAGATGACTTAGCAGGAGGAGGTGATGGAGAATTATCCTTGAGAGGTGATTACTTAGTTTAACTTGGTAATGTTGTAGATGAATCAGTAAAAAGACGTTGAATTTATTTTTAGATGAGATTTCTTGGTTTAAGTAGATTGCATAGGTGGTGCTTGAGTGAGTGAAGAAGTAACATGAGAAGTGGAAACATGATGCTCATTAGACATAGAAGGAGTAGATTTAGGATCCCATTTGGATGTATTATTTATAGATGGGCATGCAACAGAATGTTGTGAAGCGAAGGAGATAAAGCCTTGATGCTCAAGATGTTTGATTAATCGTTATAGAGCATAGCAATCATTGTCATTATGTCCGTTGATCCGATTATAGTTACAATATGGAATACCTTGATATTTTGTAATTCAGTAAAGAGGATAGCCTTGAGTAGATGGTAAAGCAATCAATTGATGACTAAGAATTCATTTAGAATGCCATGTTGCTTAGTATTGTGATCAAAGGTGAGAGGATCCGGTAATGGTATGACTTGAGGCTCACTAATAAGAGCACATGTAGAAGACATAGAATGAGGATAAGATGTAGAAGGAGAATAAACATGAGCCTGAGAAGCGTCTTTAAGCTTTTGGACTTCATATTTAAGAGATGTGATCATGGATTCCATAGCCTAAATTTTTTTGTAAAATAAATAATTTAAAGCTTGAATTGACTCCAATATGGTTTTATTAGATGGAGGATCATGAAGTCTAGGGTCATCAGATAGACGATGAAAAATAGGACTTATTTCATGTGTTGGTGTATCTTTAGAAAGGCACGTGAAGTCTAAGGATTTATGTATAACAACTTCATAATTGGGATACATTTTAAGTAAATAAGACAAAATAATTTGAGGAAATTTACTACCCATGATAGAAGAAAGATGAGGATCCAAGCATATTTGACTGAGATGGGATCACCAACTGATTTGACAAAAATAAGCTAAATTTTATATCACTTTGCTAAATTCTTATGTATACTATAGTAGGAAAGATATTAAAGTAAAGTATAGTAGAAGACTTGAGAAAAAAGCAATGAAAGTAAAACCCTAAGTGCAATAAGGAGTTAGAACAATTAGTTAATTTCACAATAATCTTGGAAATGTGTGAAGGTGGAAGACTGATAGAATAGGAACACATGAGGTCACGACTGAGAAAATGCAGAAGTGCATGAAGAACAGGAACCAGGGCACCTAGAGTAGTACCTAGGCACCTAGGCACTAGGATCTCTTCCAAGGTGCTAGGGTATGCACAAGAGCTCTAGAGATGAATTTCACAGGGTCATTGGTTGATCTAAAACCCTCCTTATTTATCACTAGATTGTTTCACTATGATCGTCAATTTCATTGATAACCTACAATAAATAGATCACCTATAAAACCCTCAAAAGAACATCAAATCCTAAAAAATAAAGATGCAGAATGAGGGGTCAGATTGTCCTCATCTATCAAAAAAATGATCTTATGGCTAAGTGTTGCACTACATCTTAGACCTAATGTAATTCTATGTGTGTGTGTGGAATCATTCCTTAGGTGGCTCTTGTGCATATCACACTTGATAGCGATAGAAGTAGCTAGATGTAAAAAGTATGTAATAGATGTGTCCATGGAATAAAATGAACTTCCCTCCTATGCATGTGATGTAGAAAACTAGCCCTTGTCAATTGTAAGTGTACTAGATGAATCTAAATATGCTCTTGAGTGCTTGTGAGATGAAACCTTAGGTGATAGTATATATGCTTAGATCTTGGTCCTTTAATTTGGTCACATAACTTTATATTTATATGCTTCTCTTGTTCAAATTTTGTAATTGATCACTAAAAGGTTGACCCCGAAGAGATATGGATGTCTAACTACTAAAAAGGACCCAAATAGGAGCAAGAAAAATAAAAAGAATTCTAGGGTGACCAGAGGGGATGAGGGAACTTGGGCATTGGCATTCTGGCTGGGTGTTGGTGTCTAGAGATAGACAAGGTGAAGTATGAAGGGTCAGAATGGGCAGTGAGGTCTATAAGGCCAAGAAAGAAGTTGAAAAGGAAACTAAGAGGCCAAGTATAATAATCAATTAGTAATTTTCTCCCATAAGTAGCATATGAATATTAGTATGTGATCATGACCTAGTAATGTACCAAAAGTGCGTGATTTAGTGTCTACAAGGGGTAAGAAAAACCTTATAAATGGTTGAGATGTAATGTCCTAATTTATGGGATGGGGAAAATGTTAAATAAATGTTAACTTTAGAGAAACTACGAGAATTTTTTTTGAAACTTTATGTGAGATTATAGAAGCTAAAACATTTGAATATGATTTGAGTGTAAAGAAAATAAAATATGCATGCAATGTGGTGTACGAGTTGCATAATGATATTTAGTGTAGATATGAAGCTTTACAAAAGAAGTGAATATGCAAAAAAATATTTTCGATAAGGTAAGTCTTAGAGAGGATATAGATAATGGAAGGTTTATCAAGGAGAATGAAAAATGTGAGGAGATGAAGAGGAGAGAGAATGATGTGAAGGAAAATATGGAGTATTCAAAATTTTCCAATGATGTAATGGTGTTTAGAGAAAACATAGAAGAAAATAGGAAGCAAATGAATGTCATATTTCCTGATTAGTAGGAAAAGGTATTTACTAAAAAAATGGTGATAGATGGAATGTTATTTGGAATAAATTATAGCTGGGTAAATATCATTGAGGATAAAGTGTAAGGAAAATAATTATTGGAAGTGGAGATAGAAGCTATAAAAGGATACAAGATAGACATAAACATCATGATAACAAAGTGGAGCAATTATATAGATTAATTTAAATCGAAGGTTCATGAAGTTTTGGTTGTTCCCATATGAAGTGCATGAGAATTAATAGGATTGTCTAAGGATAATATCCAGTTTAGTGTGGGAAAATGTTGAGTCTAGAAAAATCATATATATTACATGAATAAGGTGCATGGGATTCATTGACTTATACGTGCATGCAATAATAAAAAGTAGGGTTTTTTTAATAAACCTTAATTGAAGCATAAATAATATGTATAATTATAGTCTACATGGAAGGCATATATGGTTTTTTGTATACACTCAAATTTTTTAATCTATCCTTTGGCACTTCTAATCTTAACTTTACACACTTATATGGATAAATGCACTCTCCTTACTTTTACTTAGCACACCCTGATGTAACACTTCATGTACTTGTTTATATTTGCACACCTCTTTATCATCAGTTTATGAGATATAATTGCATAAAATGCATCTAGAAAAATCTATGATTATGCCCATAAATTCAAAATGTGATTTTGTACCTCCTCCCCAAAAATGTTGGTTTCAGTTAGTTTGTAAAATTACATATTGACCCTACTATGTTGTTTTGGACTAACATGGTGTGCATTAATTATTTCAATTCCATTACATTCATATGAAAAAATATATCCCTTTGGTTGGCCTTTCATTACATGACAACCTTGGAAATAATATATAAGCAAGTAAATCATACCTCATTTAGGAACCTAGAACTTTATGAACTCCTCATGAAAAATATAACACAAAAGGCATCCAGAGCTACCTAAACTATGAAATATCTCATGTACATACATTAGGGAAGCACCCTCTACTGGTATAAAGTATCCTCATAGGTCTAGGAGCCTCCATATTCATCATACAAAAAAATAGAGTGACCCTTGCCAAGCATTTGAGAAAGTGTGAAATTCAAGCAAAGTATTGTCAAATCATGCTTAACAATTTCTTATTGGCATATGGTAGATATCACATAATAAGATAACGACGTGTAGTTTGAGCCCTCTTTATAGTAGTGGTAACATCAATGGTGCACAAGGGTTCCCACAACCCAACTAATTTTTTTTGCATGAAATCCTTATAGCACTACAAGGGTTTGAGTGAAGTTTACATAGAATTTTTGAAGGTGAGCGTAGTAGATCGACAGATAGCAACACATATGTCTAGGTAGGTGAAGCACTCAGGAAGTTTCAGACCCTGATTCTAAGTAGGTCTAAGACCATACAAAATGTCCAGGAATGTACTGGTGCTATATATTGAGTTGTATGGTTTTGACCATGCTCAGTTTCAGGTCACTATTTCAAAAACTAAGCATTTCCAATTCCATATATGTAGTCACAAAATCATGGAATTACTATTACAATTATACTACCAAATATGTTATTTTATATATGGATCTTGTGTAAGAAAATTATTCACTCATGACCCAACCCCTAGTCCTATTGTCAGTTAGTCAGTCATCATTGTCATTTGTCTTACACATTTCTTATTTGTTTACACATTTCTGTTCATCTCTCAGGGAGTATCAAGTGCCATTATTTAGTCATTTATCATCTCTAGTCCTTGACTAGGGCACCTAGGGTAGTATTGGAGCACCCATGGGCTCCCTGGTCCTTAATTTTAGGTGCCCTAGTCCCCGTAACACTTGGGTCTAATTTACTTATTTGAGTTTAGTCTTTTTCATTTTCCCTCTTATTCCCCTAGGTACTAGTTGGCATGTCAGGTCATTAGTGTTGAAATTTGACCAATATATCCCTATATAAATATAGGATACTCACTATTCTAAGCGCAAACTATCTACTATCAAGAGCTAGCTATCTACTAAGGAAAAGAACTATATTTGGGCATCATTTACATCTACATCACACAAGGATAGGGGGAAAGGGTTGTATTCATTATATTCCATCCACAATCTACATCTTACATCTAGCTGTTGCCCCCTACTTCTACGTCATTAACATTAGGACACCCTAGGCACATAAGCACACACACAAGTATACACAACTACATTAGGTCTAGAATGTAGTGAAGCACTTAGTTATAATTCTACCATTATGGCAACTAAGGTCAGTCCAACCCCTTTATATGCATCTTTAGTTTTATAGGGATTTGATGCTTTGTATGGGGTTTTTCAGGTATATCTTCATCATAGATTCATGACGACATAAGAGAAGATATTGTGTTAACCATGCAACAAAGATAAATATATTGTGAATATCTAGCAACACTATTATATTCATATTCTAAGGTTTTCTATAGAAAAGAGAACCCATAATACAGACTACGACACCCACAAGTTCCCCAGTCCTCCTTCAGAAACCCCCGTCCATTCAAATCTTCACCTGCTGCAATTTCTGCGTCATTCCATCACATTTTGCTTCATCCGCACATTAGCCCATTCAAGTCTAGCACATAGTGAGGTAAGTTATTTCTAGATTAGTATCTTACCCCTCTTATTTCAATTATTTCATTTCATTTAAATTTTAAATAAAATTATTTAGCATTCATATTACACTTCATATCAGTTATTTCATTATTGTTACTAGTTTAGATAAACTTAAAATAATAGTATAATTTCCTTATTTTAGTTAATCATTTTGGTGAACCCAAACTTTCAAATATATTTCCCTATGATCCAATCAAACCCTAATGGATAAGGATATTTCCTCTTATTCACCCATCATGTCTCATTTTAATGTTAACCCTATCTATGATGAGGTTTCCATCGTTGAGATGAAAGCTCTATATAGTACTCTTGTTACTACACCCGATCACATCCAACAATATCTTCAAGATGGCCAACAATATGTGCCTTATAATTTTGAATATTATCTTATAGGCATTAGTATTGTTGAGGATCCAATGGCCTCTACTAATTTTACACCATGCTATATGGCTACTTGTGATCATCCTTTTGATATTTTAAAGGAAACTTTAGATGATTCCCTTATTGATTACTTTCTCATTATTAACAATCACTCACTAGTGCATATTAATTCTTCCTCTAGTACAACCATTAATATAATATCTCCTCATGATTTTGTTACCTCTGATATTGAATCCAGTTATACATATCATACTAGTTTTCATACTCCTTCACATTATGTTGATGATCCTATTGATAACATCCTTAGTGATATTCTTATTTCTGAGTCTCTCTCTGATATTGATGAGGTAGTTCATAATCATGGTTCTCCTTCTTTCTATACTACCGAGTGTGACTCACTTACCCCATTATTGCCTTCTCCCGAGATCATATCTACCAAAATGCATGAGTCACCACCATCTACCACTTCTTCTTCTCCTACTGTGTCATATCCTCTTGTCACATCATTTGTATCTCCTAGTCCATCTTCTCCTATAAACATGTCTCAATCAGTCACCTCATATATTATGGATGTTTTTGATGTTATTCCTACCATTGCTATGGATATTCCATCTATATATCCTACTATTGCTTCCTCGTTACCTACTCCTAGTGTTCCTTTAGCATCAAAGTCTCCTACATCACCTCTTGAAATTACTATGATCACTCACAATGGAAAATTACAACCGCTTAATACATTTTTGTCATCTTCTACCATTCCTTCACATGATTTCATCTCTCTCATACATTCCGTAGGTTAGTTACAATCTCAAGCTCAATCCCTCACTTTATAAATTGGGGCTTATTATGCTTTTATTGACAACAATTCATTACATGGTAATCATGTCCCTCATAATATTCATAATTTTTCATTCCCTCTTAACTTTATTATGCCTACTTTCACATGTTTTGATGGTATTGGTGACCCTCATGATCATCTTCTACATTAGCATACGGTTATGGCCTCTTATTCTAATGATCACTTGTTGCCTAAGGCCTTTTGCTACAGTCTTATTTATTAGGCGTTACAATGGTAGACTCATCTCCCCTTTGGATTCATTAGTACATTCTATGACATGGAGGACACTTTTCTCCATTGTTTTATAAAAAAAAACCCTAAAGTTACTTATGACCATTTACCTAATCTACATTTGGGCTCCTATGAGCCTATTAAGGATTATATCTTACGATTTAATTATTATATACATCAACTGATATTCCAACCTATTGATCTAGAGAAGCAATTCATTTTCTGTCATGGCCTAATTCCTCCACTCAAGAAAATATTACAATATGATACATGTGAGTAATTCATTCTTCTTTGCTATAAATTCATTGACCTAGAATAAGATATTATCTCCACACACATCATACATCCTTCCCACATCTCTACTGCTATTTCCTAATATAGTTATCCACTAGTGCCTTTGGTGGATCATCCTACATAGTCTCCAACTTTTCCTCATAATCAAAGAAAATAAGCTCAACCCACTCCACCACAAAAACATACTCCTTCTTTAGCTCCATGATAGGATACTCCTCCTACCACTCCACCTAGGTTGTGTGAGGCTTTGCATTTCTCTCATCACGCTCGACCACATGATGTGTTTCATGTTTTACTTACTAAGCGAATAATTCTCCTACCATCCAACCAACATCATCCACAACACCACTTACAACATCAACATGACCAACCCTATTGTAATTATCATCACATAAATGGTCATAAGGATAGCAATTGTCTTGCCCTACATTAAAGATTGCAACAGCTAGAGGATAAGGGCATCATCTCCTTTGGCTCTCGTTCACGTGAGCAATCAATTTCTCCTCTATCTCACCATAGATTTTCTACCATATTTGAGTCATCTCCTATGTCTAGTGCTCAGGCCATAGTACATTCACCACAATTGTTTACTCATACACTCTCTCCACTGCATCCATACACAATTGCCTCATCGCATCCATTATATTCATTCCATCCATCTCATTCATTCCATTCAAACCATCCACCGCATCATGTTGCTCCTTCACATTGGTTTCCACAACACTCCACTCTTTTACATCCCACCATAGCTCTCTAGATGACTTTTAGTTTGGTTCATACACTCATGTTGCTTCCATCCCACATGCTTCCACTACTTTGCACCTCTTTGGTCTTTAGTATGTGATTTTTGTCACCTTATCCCCCGATGACACACTTGTGTTCTTATGGTTCTTACATGAATGTTAATGGTTTCACTCTAAGAACCTTTCATCACATATTCTAGCATTTCATCTAGCACACTTAATCATTTCTTGATGACGCACTCTTGCTTACATAGTTCAATCTTGACTACTGAGGGGTCTTAACTTAATGAGCCTATTCATCCAAATGATAGGGGGCATTGTTCATTTCCCTCATACTTTCATCATGTTAACATCTTATGATCACATGCTCTTATCATTTAACATAACACACTACTTTATTTGGTGATTATACATCATCCATTTTTACATTCTATTCTATTATCATCATTACATAACTACATGCTACACATAAACATTTTCATCCATAACATTACATTTTTTATCCATCACCATTCATCATACACATTTTTCCTACCATTTCCAACATTATAACGTGAATCTACACTAATCCAATAATAAACATTGAATCATACATCCTCCAACACATTGCGACACTTATCTATAACAACACAAAAGTATCATATATCAAAAAAATGTGTCCATATATATATCAAATATAATCATCATAACAAAACATGTGTTGTCACTGGGGGAAACTCCCCTACATCATATGCAATAGTAAAAATTAGATATCATCATTGCTATTGCTCTCAGGTACTACGTGAGCTCTAGAAATGGATGCCTCTCCACTAGCATGAAGTCGATGTTCATGGCAATGATACTTCTCCCCTACCTCTGTATAAAGGTAATCTCCATAAACTGCTTGGAACACTAGTGTTGCACATCTACATATCATGTAAAAAAACATCTTGTGCCGAGTGTGCCAAGGGACCACTGCCTACCGCCTCTTAGGCTCATCAAGTCTCCACATGTGCCTCATCCCTCTCGCCTAGAAACATAGTACATGTCGTCACTGCTATGGCCACCAGCTCAAATAAATGGGCATTCTTGTCTGTGATTTCATCCACACGCTCAAGTATACCTCCACCTAGCACATCGATCAACACATTCTGCATCAATATGTGGATGAATGTATCAATAATTAATGACCAATACACATCACCTACAAACACAAGTTACACAATGTGTTAGATAACCATATATAACAATATAGGCATATAACAAAGTACACAACATAACTATATAAATACTTACGCTCCACTACAGCTACTGCTACAGGGTCAGGGGCATGTGTTTCCCCCTCTCCTCCTCCTACATGTGGTAACCTCGTTGGACCTACAAATAATGGTAATAAAAATACCCATCGATGTGTCTCCCACTATGCACAGTACTCCTTTGTGCTACCAGTATCATTTTAGTATGTCACCTCTATGGGTGAGTCATATCATCCAGCTCGAGAGGTACTAGCTGCTCTATTGTGGGTTGTGGCCTAGCTCCAGCCCTCCTAGGTGCTCTGATATCTCACAATGATATATATGGCTCTAGGAGCACGTCCTAGGCCATGCCAAATTTCTGTGATACTCTCACTACCTAAAAAATCTTGGCCACACCTAGAAATTGATCCTCAAGCCACATCATTCTCCAAATACACTACAACTATACCACATCATTAGGCCATCCTCCATAGTCACGATATGGCCTCCATGTGACTACCTCACTCCCCATCCTATCTATTAGTTCCCTATAGGTATTTTTATCCATATTCCTACCACAAATATCGATCCACCTCTGCGCATATATCTCTGTCCTATCCCACTCTCCTCATGGACCTCCCACTGGTCTCAACACAGCTATGTGCTCATATTCCCATACATGTAATAGTTTTGTGGCTCCTATCCCTCCACCATGTTCCTTGTGCGTAAATCGGTATAGGTCTCTGTATAGGTGGTCCAACACACACCGTTCCCACACATATCTAGTACCCTCATCCTCTATCCACTGGCATATATCATGCATCTTATACAAGATGCCTAACCTCCTCCTTTTACAGCTATACATGAAGAAATCACAATTGTTATGAACTTTGCAAGTGCGGAACCCTAGATTGTAAGATAGCATCCAAATTGATATGGGCCTCGGTAGGTACTCGAGTCCACATAAAATACCATCTCGTGGCTCACATATTTTGCTCCATATCCTCTACGATCATAACCTGTACTCTCTCCCCAACCACTGGCAATCACAGTATGTGATATACATCCTTTAGAGTAACAATCATCTCTCCCATAGGAAACCAAAATGTACATGTATCAGCACACCATCTCTCGTATAGTGCAATCAACATGGGCATATTATGGGGCACATCCCTCATCCATGTTATGTGTTGCATGCCAGCACATTTCATCACATCCCAATCATTGTATGAAAACCCCAATCCAAGAAACATACTCATATGATGCTCACTACGGAACTCCCTCGAGTGGATATCCCTATAGACACCACAAGACGACAACAAATGTAGGTTAGAACACATTTCAAGTACACATACACTCGTTTATCACATTCATTTACATTATAAATATGATTTTTCGCCATCAAACATAAAATACACACATTCTACACCAGGGTACCCAAATGCAGGATTGGGACGCCTAGGAGTAGAACACTAGCACCCAAATCCAGTGCTCTTGTCCTAAGGGTCACTAGGACCCTCACCGGTCTTGTCCAGGTCTTAAATGTTGAGAAACTTAAAAATCTCCAAATTGTAAAAATTCAAAAAAACTATTAAACCATACATTTTTACACAAAACAATGCACTTACTAGCTCCGCGGTCGTACGCGACGCTACGACAGTCAACACACTCTCACAATCACGTACAAAAAAAATGAAGTGACTAAACACTTTTTCATTTCACTACTTATAATTACTTTTTCATCACCTAATTTACTATAGTTATTATTTCGCATTTATTCTCACAACTAATACACACTACACCATTTTTGTCATATCTTGAGAGCTTCTACTCTAATTTACACCCCGTTTGCGGAATTATTTTTAGAATTACGCCTACCACCATAATGTCTACATTGTCCATGTGTTATTTCTCTTAAACATTGTTTTCCACCAAATTTATACATATTTTGGCATTTTTTATCACATTCTATCTATTTCATGCTTACTTTTAGCTTACCTTTCCTTCTTATCATCAATTCCCCTTTCACCAAAAGGGGGGGAATATCACTGGGGTCATCCTATAATTCCCCTTATGTCACCATGTGATTAAGAAACTACAAATGTGACAATTCCAAAACATTTACTAATTCACTCCTGGACACTTCAGCATTAATTCCCCCAAATGACCTAATCTGGGGGTAACAATTAAATGAATATTTCTATGTGGCATTATATCACTTCCCCCTAATGACCTAACCTAGGGGAAACAAGAGCTTACAAATATTTTCATGTGATATTCCACCAACTTCTATCAATTTCCCCTAATGACTTAACCAGGGGGAAACTAACGTAATATCTCTCTATGAGTAACTAAGAAAAATAGTCAATAAATCAATCAATAAACATGTTTGAACCTCAAAAAATCAAAATCACACCACTCAATCAGTATAATACAACACAATCAGTCTCCCAGATGACCTAACTTGGGAATTACATGCGTTACTTTCCCAGACAACCTAGCTTGGGTAGTTATTTTACATTTTGCGCTTTCTTCTAGATGACCTAACTGGGAAGCCATCATATATCTATGCACTTGCTTCCAGGTGACCCAACTTGGAAGCTATCACATTGTGGTGACACTTGTGGAGTGGGGGTAAGAGTTTCTGTTGACCAGAATAAGCTCACACTTATTTAGGGTCAACTGACACCATTTTCTCCCTTTTGTGCTTCAATCTAAATTTTTACATATTTTCATCACTTAAGGCCCCCTAAAAGCATTTCCATCAGATAATAAATTTCTTCCCCTTTCCAGAGATATAAAGAAGTCCTTCTAACTCTTCATACTTTTTAAGTTATGGGTCGATGGGCCTAGGAAGGAATTTTTACCAAAAGTGGGTCGGCGGGCCTAGGGAAGATTTTTTGTTGATGGAAAATTGTGGACCAGTGGGGCGGCAGGAAATATTTTGACATTTTTCCACTTTTCACAAAAAGGAACAACTATAATTACGGGTCCCACGGGCCCAAGAAGGATTACTTTTGCTAAGTGGAAAATGCAGGCTGGCGGGCCCGAGGATGACCTTTTGCCAAACACAGGTCTGTGGGGCCATGGAGGAAATATTCCCCAAGTGTGAATGTGGGCCAGTGGGTCTGTGGGGGACTTTGAAACTTTTTAAATTTTTGCAAATGGTGTAATTCTCAAGTGTGGGCCTGCAAGCCCACGGGGTTTCATCGGCCGTTGAAAATTCATAGACCTGTAGAGGGTGCCACATGTCTCATCAGTGTAACTCCAAGGATAGAATCCAAAACAGAGACCCCAACCAAGCGCCAAGCTTCCATGTGTCCCAGGTCGGAATAAGGGACATAGTCGATAGTTGAAAAGTCAAAATGGCACAGAGCCAGCGGAAGGTGCCACGTGTTGACCCCATGTGACTTCAAAGACTAACTTTGAGGTTGGTTCTCTAAATGAGCACAGGCTCACCATGTGGTCAGAGTCAACAAAGGGGACAGAATGGGCCTAAATCGACTAAGTATAGAAGAATTTTGGATGGTGCCATGTGCCACATCATTGTAAATTTAAAGGCACAACTCAAAGCAAAGATTCAAACAAGAATTGGCCCTTCATGTGTCTAGAGCCCGAAAGGGCATAAGCAGTCACTGAAAATTCCAAGCAGAGGCAGGCCAGCAAAAGGAGCCACATGTCTCTTCGGCACACTTTCAAGAGGTGAATCCAAAGGTGGTCCCCAAACAAGTGTTGAGCCTCCACGTGTCTCGAGTCAGGCACTAGTCTCCGCCAATAGGAGAGACTAAGGTAGAATATAGAGGAAACTGAGGAGCCCGTAGAAGCCACCACGTGTCAGTCTGGCTCAATTTCAAGAGCAAGAGGAAGGGGCTGAATCTTTAAGATGTGTGAGGCTACTACGTGGATCCTGTATGGACAAACTATTTTAAATATTACGTGCCCGTGACCCTGATCTTCAGAAATCCATATCTTTTGACTAGAAACTTGAATTTGGGCAGGAGAGGAATTTTTGGAAAGATCTCAGTGCTGACTTTTCACCTATCTCCATTAATGTTTCAGCCCACTAATTTTGGGGGATATAAAGTCTCTCACCTTCCGCCATGATGAAGAATGGGCTTCTTTCTTGCCCAGTACAGGACATAGATGGAGGTATGGGTGTTACAGTAAGACTCTTCATTGCGGTAGGTGGATTTCAATGCATTCTAGAGTGGTTGGAGTAGGCAGAATTCAATGCATTGTAGGGGTGGTTAGAACAGAGTTCAATTTTCTCTCACTCTTTCTCTCTCATTTCTTTATATATTGTAAAGTAGGGGAATATTCAAATGGTTGGTCATTGTTTCCCTCCTGCTCCTCTCTCTCCTTCTTCCTTAGGGTAGAATGTAGAGTCTAAGCCTCTTCTCATGGCTCTGTAATGGAATTTTCTTACCCCTTACCCACTATTATCCAAATAGCTCTCCTAGCAATTTGCATAACTTGCATACACATTCTGGCCTTAAGTTATCTATTGAATAATTGTGCATGCTCAAAATCATCTGGCACATTCTTTTGGTCACAGTTTTATCTACGCGCCCCTTTTCCTTTCCACGTCTCTCTTGTGTCTGCCTTCCAAACGTCCACCTTCTTCCGAGTCAGTTTCTTCCTACCCCGTGCACCTAAGCCTTTACCCATTTGCACGCTACACCCATTACTTTGTAATAGTTACGCCTTAACCATACGTTCTTTGCTCACCAGATTAATTCTTCTCCCCGAATGTGTCACACGCGCTCCCTCTGTGCCTTCCACTATTTTCTTCATGTGCCCTTTTGTGCCAGATCATCTTGTGAAATGCTTCAGTGTGCAGTGTGTAACCTGTCATCGCGTGTCAATAGGGTGCCAGATCCTTACAACAAGTGAATGATTAACACGTGGCAGAAACGACAAATAATTATACATTTAGCCACCATCTCAGCTAATCAGCATGCGTCACGTGTCTTGTATACACCGACGACTCTGACATCTTCTAATAGTCATATCATCAGTTATAGAGCTTAGATCAGCATGCACCTAGACTTGCTAGAAAGCTGTTGACATCAGCTATAGTGCCAAGAATTCAAAAATCAAATTCTGATGGATATGGTAGGTAAGAATCGGGAAAACATCTCTCTGAACATTTATGAGTAGATCTGATTGCTCTAACCACCCAATTTAGTATGATCCGCTCTATTTTGTCTTCAACACGTCAAACAGGCATGAAGAAGTGCATTTCACATATTTCCAAGCAAATTTACAGACATTTAATGCTCATTTTTGGTGGTTGTATTTCAAATTCAGGTTTTCCCTCCTCTTCCTTTCTTCCTCCATGGATTCATCTATAAATGTAAGAGCAAGGATATTTTGTTATGTTGGATACTCTGGATCCTTACGCATGTTGCTAAGGACTCCATATTTTTTGTATTCTGAGTTACAGACCTCCATGTTTGGCTCTCGCGTGTGGATATCGGCCTCCTTATCACTGTAATAGTTTTGTGCATTTTAGAAGTAATAAAAGCATCATTTTGTGACTATTCTCTATCTTAGCGTGTTTGTGTTTCTTCTTCATACCATTTCTCTTGCATTGTGTATTGTTGTGTTATTTTAGGTCCCTTATAGTTCCATGCTTGGTTGTGTTCCATAAGAACGATTTGGTGAATGTGTGTTTTGTTGTGCTACTCGTGCCTAGCCTCCTCTCACACATTCCCTATCATTCTTGCTCAGAACTAATAGTGGTCATCCCTCTTTTCTAGTGCTATCACCTTATAGTGTAGTTTACTTCATGTTATCCTTCTTTCCTTGGTCCCTTGGAATTCATAGCTTAGTTTCCCCTTTTCAACACTAGGAGTAGTAGTAGAAATAGAGATAGATAGAGGAACCGGCCTTCTCCGGAGATCC
The DNA here is from genome assembly GCA_019776745.2 of Taxus chinensis. NCBI lineage: Eukaryota > Viridiplantae > Streptophyta > Pinopsida > Cupressales > Taxaceae > Taxus > Taxus chinensis. The sequence goes on from CM034149.1 coordinate 112,816,886, forward strand.
ATCCCAAGCTCGCAAGGTCCCATAACTTGGGGATGGTTCTATTGTGGTCTCAGACACCTTGGTCCCATTTCAAATATCCAATACATGGGTGCACGTTTGAGCAACAAAAAATTTCTGGTACACCCGGTGGGACGAGCATTAAAATCTAAAATTTCATACCTCTAATTTCTAGTGTGTGGACTTAGTGTTTCAGCCTTTGGAGAGGCTCATTTCAACCACATCTTGCGACTCCTAATATTTTAAAATCTCTATTTCAGTAGTCCTGAGCACCTTGTGTGAGAAAAGTGCAGGAGCTGAAGACTCTTTTGAGTACCTCCATCTATCCCCAAGAAACGTTTATTCTAGAAAGCCCGCACACACATCTCTATCTCCAACGCTCCGTGCCCATTCAACTCATCCTACAAAAAAATAACATGTCTTCCCTACAATGGCGCATCATCCACCTCCTCCATTAAGAATTTTTGTGAACTTTGATGGAGGGAGCCCCTTACTTCTAGCCGTATAACATGATATGCCCAATGGTGCACTCAAAAATATTCCTTACTTTACTAGTGAGAATCAAGTCACCCCTTAGGAGCATATCCAGGATGAAGAAAATGTGTGTTCATTCTATCTGATCACACATAATGATGTAGTAGTCAGGATTCTTGCAGCCTCTTTCAAAGGTAAATCACTTCAATGGTACTGAGGCTTGAGACTTAGATCTATCACCCCTTGGGATGAGCTGGGAACAATTCTGTGTAGTTATTTTGAAGACAAGTCAAATCACCTATCTTTGGTGGAGCAACTGACAACAACAAGGAGAGCACCCAATGAGCAGATGACTAATTTCAACATTAGATTTTAGAAGACTTGGGACAGAATTCCCCTTGTTGTAAGACCTACATCCCAACATGCTTTCCTTTATTATTTGAAGGAGCTCAACAACGATATTTTAGTAATGATCCAATCTATGGGGGGTAGGACTCTACCAGCTACTTATAACATTACAGTCAAGGCAAAAAATAGTCTCATTCAGGCAGGGAAGTTGGCTCCTAGACCACCCATGCCCTTGTTTCTAGAAATTTTACAAGCACCCCAGCCTTCTGTGGTCCCTATTCCTACTACTGAGCAAAGCGCGCAACCAGTTTCCTCAACGTCTTATCCTCCATCATAGCACAAGGAACATGAAGAATTGAAGGCCTTAATAAGAAATTTATCAAACAAGGTCATATCATTAAAAATGCAACAAGCAAAAGCATATAGAGGCATCTCCAATCAGGTGCATGGCCAAGACAATCAGCCTTAGTGGAATCAATACGGAAATCAGAGATACGCACTAAACTAGTAGAATGATAGGTGGCAGCCTAATGCACATCTGCCTTTACAAGTTGTGCCTCCCGCGCCTTCTCTCCCAACACCCAGCATGAGCCGAGCGCTTGTCATAGTTCAAAACAACTTGGCTTAAGAACAAGAATTTTGCTTCCCTTGTAAAATGCCTCATAGTCAGTACCATTGTGCTAATGTTGTGCGTGCCCAAGCCTTCATGATCCATAATGCTTCATCTTGTGAGCCCTCAACAAGTGCCCATGAAGCAGATAATCCAGAAGGACCAAAGGTTTCCCCAGAAACCAATTTGATGTTATTTGGTGCTGAAGACTTTAGTGAAATCAACCAAGTTGTAGAAGATACAAATAGACCGTGCGCCTAATTAGCGGACAACACAAGAAATAAGAAAAAAATATTAGAGTCTGGTGCACAGGTCACAGTCCCAACAATGCAAGAAGGTCTTCAAAATAAAAAAGAATCAGACAATACCTCTTGCAACAAAAATGTTCAAACCCCTATGCAAGAGGCCCCACACAAAGCTCCTTCTAAGCAGTGCACGCCCATCCTTTGGTAGACCAGGCCTCTGTTCCAGCTTAATTTCAGGATTTCGTGCCTAAACACTCAAGAAAGGATGTTGTTCCCCAAATTGACAAGGTGGGGGGGGATTCCATTCAACATTGTTGATCAGATGAAGAAAACAAACATAAACGTCACAATGTGGGATGCCCTGCATATTCCATCTCAGAGGGATATGCTGCATGAAGCTCTGGCGTAACTTTTGCGTGCTGACCCAGTTATACATAAGTTGCGTGCTTCTATCAAAATCTGCCAAGCAGAGGAGAAAAAAGTAAGAAATTTTTCTAAAACCCGACCCTTATATATGTCCTTGATTATAGGCAAACACCTAATGCATAACTGCTTAGTTAACTCAGGCGCTAGTATTTCTGTTATGCCTAAGAAGATAGCCGATGTCTTAGATCTAAAATATAGCCCTTTGTCTAAAGGAGTCCTACAACTTGATGGCACAGTTGTAACTACCTTGGGAGTCATCAAGGATCTTGAGTTAACCCTCCACACATGTCCAAGCCTGACAATTACTCAAGATGTGTCAATTATTGACCTGCCTCCTTTATTTGCCCTATGTCTATCAAGAGAAGTTACTGCTAAAGTGGGTGGTTACTTATCTTCTGATTGGTCTAATATATTTCTCAAGACAAGGTATGGTACCTAATTTACCATACAATTTGAGCCTATATTTTCTTATCATGTAGAGCCATATGTAACATCCCCTTTCCAAGCTAATTGTCTTATCCAAGAAGAACAAGTTTTAGTTCCTGAAGAGCAGTTTCTTCCACCCTCTGTTCCAGACCTTGTACTTGATGAATGGGTGGAGAGGCATCACAAATTTGATCCCTGTGTTGAAGAACTGGAAGACTATGAAACTGGTCTTGGCACTTATTGCAAGAAGAAGACGTTACACTTCCGCACACGCTCATAGGAGACAAAGTTCAAACTAGTCTATGAAAGTTATACTCTAATGGATCCAGAAGTAGAAACGACACAGAAGTAGGAGTGGTTCTCATTTCCCCTAGGGATGAGAAATTCTTTTTCCTACATAGGCTACAGTTTGTATGTTATAACAATGTGGCAAAATATGAAGCACTGGTGCATGCCTTTCTTATTGCTAAAAAGAAGAAAATTAAAGCACTGCAGATCTTTAGGGATACATAATTGGTCATCCACCAGGTCACCAAAAAATGCTAGACAAAGAATAATCTTCTTAAAGCTTATAAACATAGAGTTTGGGACCTACTTGAGAGGTTTGATGCCTTTAATCTATAGGTAATCCCATGCAGAACGGAGAAAGAAGCCGACCAAATGGCCGCGCTTGGTTCACAATTTTCTCCTACTGAGGAATTCATCAAAGGGGACACTCAGCACATTAAGATGGTAATCATACCATCCATTCCAAATAATAACACCACCTGGCTAGTGTTCAACAGTGACGCACAAATCATCCAGTTTATCCAGAATGAAGATAAATTTTCATCGAGTATGTAAGCTGACTTGCATGACAGCTATGGTGACCAAGTAATACAGCTGAAGAAAAATAAGTTTCCTAAAGGGCTGGTCACCTTAGAGAAAATGTTCATCCCTGATGATGAGTTTAAGGGTGAAGAAAGATACATGCGCGTCATGCAAGAGGATTTCTCATCCATTGCCATTGCGTGTGGAAAGGAGTTACTGCTCAGCAAGACTTTTGCGCATGAAGAAAAACATGCCTTCATCTCTCTCTACCAAAAATACAATGACATTTTCTCATGGGAATATGAAGACCTCAAAGGTTTTGATCCAAGTGTTGTTCAACACTCCATTGATCTTGATCCTAGCATAAAGCCCATTAGATAGAAACAATGGCTAGTCAATCCAAGGATAGAGCCCCTCATGAGAAAGGAACTATCAAAACTCATTGAGGAAAAAAAATATTTTTCCTATCAAATACTCCACCTGGATCGCAAATTTGGTTCCAATACACAAGAAGAATGGTGAAATCAGACTTTGTGTTGATTTCAAAGATTTGAATAAGGCGTCTCTAAAGGATCACCATCCTTTTCCTTCAATGGAGTAGATTCTACAGACTATAGCTAGCGTGCAAAGGTTCTCCATGCTAGATGCATATTCGGGTTTCAACTAGATCCTAGTCAAGGAAGAGGATCAATTCAAAACAACATTTACAACCAAGTGGGGAAGATATGCATATCAGAAAATTCCCTTTGGTCTGTCGAATGTAGGTGTAATGTTTCAGTGCGCCATGGATATTTCCTTCAAAGGTTACATCAATGAGTTCATCTTGGTTTACCTTGATGATATAACTGCCTTCTCAAAGTATAGCACGGATCACATAGCACACCTAGAAAAGGTCTTTGAGAGATGCAGAGAATTTGGGGTATCTCTTAACCCCAAGAAGTGTAATTTTGTGATGGCTCAAGGCAATATTTTAGGCCATGTGGTTTCAAAGGATGGCATTGTGATTGATCTTGATTACATTTCAGCCATCCTAGCCCTTTCCCTATCGACACAGAAAAAATCCTTATAGTCCTTCCTTGGCAAGATTAACTTTGTTAGGTGTTTTATCCCTAGCTTTACATGACTGGTTTGGCCCATCACCCTTATGCTCAAGAAGGACATAGCCTTCAAATGAACAACAGAAGGAAGAGAAAGCTTCAACAAGATCAAGAAAGAAATTACTTATGCGCCAACACTCATCAATCCATATTACTCAAAGGATTTCATCCTTTATACTTATGGTTTCGATGCAAGCATTACTGTTATCCTGATATAGGAAAATGAACAAGGATTGGAACAGCCAGTGGCATTCTTCAACCAAATGTTGAAGGATTATGAGTTGAAATATAGCCACATAGAGAAGCAAGTCTTCACCATCATGTGCGTGCTCAAGAAATTTAAGAGCATGCTCACCATAAATCATATCAAGGTGTTAGTCTCCCACTCATCTGTTAGAGACTTCATCATGGGAGCATAAATCAATGAGAAGAGAGCGCGATGGGTGACCAAAATCATGGAATACGATGTGACTATTAAGGCCACAAAGTTGGTAAGAGGTAGTGCACTCTACAAGTAGATTGTTGAGGATGCGCAGAGTGAACCTGAGGCTTCATTATTTCTAGACAAAGACCTCCCATGCATAGAACATGAACAAAATATAGACCTCGACACACGTGACTGGATGAAGGACATGATCACATTCCTTTCTGAGGGTGTGTACCCTCCCGATTTGAACAAAGGAAAGAGAATGCATCTCAAGTTGTAATCTATTCTTTATGTTTTGATTGATGGACTTCTCTTCAAAATAAATCTATATGGCATGTTGTTAAGATATATCAACGTCATGCAGACTTAACAAGTGTTAGCATAATTTCACGATGGATTCTCTGGTGGACACTTCTCTGCCAAAACTATAACAATGAAGATCATAATGGTAGGTATCTTTTGGCCTACCTTGTTTGCAGATGCACATAGATGGGTCACAAAATGCAAAGCGGATCAGTCTTTTGCACAATGGGATCTCAACTTCATAGGCATGATTAATCCACCTTCAAGCACTAGACAAAAATGGGTGTTGATAGCTACAAATTACTTCACCAGATGGACAGAAGCTGTCATGCTTAAGGAATCAACTGAGGCAATCATCCTTGACTTTCTCAAAGGTTTAGTCACAAAGTTTGGTATTCCTCAAACCATTATCTCTGATAATGCAAAGGCCTTTCTTGGTGCTAAAATCACTGATTGGGCTCTAAGTTTGGGCATTTACTTGAAAACATCTTCCAACTATTACCCTCAGGGAAACGGTCTGGCAGAATCAACAAACAAGAACCTGATCATAATCATGAAGCGCATAACGAACATCAACCAAAGACAGTGGCATACAAAGGTCTTGCGCGCACTCTAGGAAGATAGAATCACAGTAAAAAAAGTAATAGGAACTTCGCCTTATAAGCTTGTTTATGGAAAGGAGGGTACCCTTCCTTTGACACTAGAACTAAATTCATTAGTGCTTGCCCAGCAGCTAGAATTTGAGGGCACAGGTCAAAGAGAAATTAGGATAACAGAGCTGGTTCATCTTGAAGAGCTCAGAAACTCTACCATGATCAAGCTAGAACAACATTAGCAAGTGACAAAGAAATGGTTTGACAGAAAGGATAGGCCTCAAGATTTCAAAGTTGGGGACCTAGTTCTAAAGTGGGATGCTGATAGAGCTAAACCAGGGTTCTATTCAAAGTTTGATGCACTTTGGAGTGGCCCATACATCATCAAGACCTGCAAAGAAACCAACTCTTTCAAGTTAACTCATCTGGATGGAAGCGTGCTGCAAATCCTAGTAAATGAGATCTATCTCAAACCCTTCCATTAGGTTAGCTACATCATATTGTATATATTAAAATAGTTTCACTTCCTTCAAGTGTGCTTCGTGCATGTTGTTTTCTTGTACATAGTTCTTTCCTTTCGTGTGCTTCCTACACACGCTCTTTTATTCCTTCCAGTGTATAGAGATTCTCTTAGCAATTGTGAGATTCAGGAAAAAGTATAGAAATGATACTCAAAGTGACAACAAGGGAATTTTCATGATTGAACAAGCAAACTCCATGCCTAATGGATGCTTCAGGCTACAAGTCTCTTACATCTAGTAGGAAGATGGCCCCAAAAGTCACCAAAACTATTATCCAAATAGCTCTCCTAGCGATTTGGATAACTTGCATACACATTTTGTCCTTAAGTTATATATTGAAGAATTGTGCGCACTCAAAATCATCTGGCACATTCTTTTTGTTTCACTTTTACCTGCGCGCCCCTTTTCCTTTCCACTTCTCTCTTGTGCCCCCCTTTCACGCATCTACCTTCTTCAGAGTCAGTTTCTTCCCACCCCGCATGCCTAAGCCTTTGCCCCTTCACATGCCACACCCATTACTTTGTAATAGTTGCACCTTAACCATATGTTCTCTGCTCACTAGATTGATTCCTCTCCTCGCACGTGTCACACACACTCCCTCCACACCTTCCTTTATTTTCTTCATGCACCCTTCTGTGCCAAATCATCTTGTGACATGCTTAAGTGTGTAGTGCACAACCTGTCAGCGTACGACAATAGGGTGTCGAATCCTTGCAATAAATTAATGATTAACATGTGGTAGAAATGACAAATAATTATACATTTGGCCACCATCTTAGCTAATCGGCATGTGCCACATGTCTTGTATATGCCGACGACTCTGACATCTTCTGACAGACATATCATCAGCTACATAGCTCAGATCAACGTGTGCCTAGACTTGCCGGAATGCTACTGACATCAGCTACAGTGCCAAGAATTCAAAATTCAAATTCTAGTGGATCTGGTAGGTAAGAATCAGGAAAACATCTCTCTGAACATTGATGAGCATATCTGATTGCTCCAATGACCCAATTTAGTATGATCCATTCACTTTTGTCTTCAACACATCAAACAGACATGGAGAAGCATATTTCATAGATTTCCAAGTGGATTTACAGACATTGAATTCTCCTTTTTGGTGGTTGTATTTCAAATTCAAGTTTTCCCTCCTCTTCATTTCTTCCTCCATGGATTCATCTATAAATGTAGGAGCAAGGATCTTTTGTTATGTTAGATACTCTGGATCCTTACGCATGTTGCTAAGAACTCCATATTTTCTATATTCTGAGTTACATTCCTCCATGTTTGGCTCTCACATGTGGATATCGACCTCCTTATCACTGTAATAGTTATGTGCATTTTGGAAGTAATAGAAGCATCGTTTTGTGACTATTCTCTATCCTAGCATGTTTGTGTTTCTTCTTCTTGCCTTTTCTCTTGCATTGTGTATTGTTGTGCTATTTCAGGTCCCTTGCAGTTCCATGCTTGGTTGTGTTCCATAAAAATGATTTGGTGAATGTGTGTTTTGTTGTGCTACTCATTCCTAGCCTCCTCTCACACATTCCCTATCATTCTTACTCAGAACAGATAGTGTTCATCCCTCTTTTCTAGTGTTATCGCCTTTTAGTGTAGTTTACTTCATATTATCCTTCTTTCCCTAGTCCCTTGGCATTCATAGCTTAGTTTCCCCTTTTCAGCACTAGGAGTAGCAGCAGCAGTAGAGATAGATAGAGGAACCGGCCTTCTCTGGAGATCCGTCCCAAGCTCGCAAGGTCCCATAACTTGGGGACGGTTCCATTGTGGTTTCAGACACCTCGGTCCCTTTTCAGATACCTGAGACATGGGTGCACGCTTGAGCAACCAACACCCACTAATGATGTACTCTGCAAACTTTTAGAGTAATGGAATATGTTTCGTGATGCATTTTTCCATCCTTTGCTTAGTTTTGTCTCTTCTCACCTCTCGTCATTGCAGGGTATATTGTGCATACTTTGATGTTTATTGCAAGTTCTAGGAGTTGTGATTAATGGGTCTTGAAGTGGTGTTTTGTGTGACATTCGTCTTTGGTTTGTGGTGCATTTTTTCCACCCCCTCCTCTGCTCACCTCTCTCCACTTTAGGTATTTTGGGTCTGTGATCAACCACTTCCTTTTCTGTGTATCACTGCTTAGTGTAGGCTCTCTTTCCCTCTCTCTCTCTCCCTGTCACCTTGGAATGGTTAGATTAGGATAGACTAGGTTTTTCCTGCACTGGAGTAGCTTGTGGCAGGTAGATTAGGAAGTAAGAACCAGCCTTCTCTGGAGGGCCATCTCAAGTTTTGCAAGTCCCGTAGCTTGAGAGATGGTCCAATGTTGTGCAATCACATTGAATGCTCCATTTCAGACTCAGGACATTCGGGGGTGTTGTGATTTTGCACTAACAGTTGCTTTCCTATACCAATCCTATATGGGTCAATTGTTTGATCAAAATTTTCTTGATCCAGAAACCACAAATATTTGATCTAATTCCATTTATATCGGCTAGATATTAAGGATGTAGTTAGATATTGGAGAATAACACACTTTTCTTCCTACCCTCTTCCTCTAGCGAAAAGACGCCCAAATCCTCCGGTCATTTATTCGTATACATGCATTTGGGTCGAGAATTGATCACTCCCTTCCCCATCTTATTGTCATTATACACATTCTAAATCATCAATCATCTTACATTACAATCATCACTATTATTTAGTGTACTTAATCACGACATTATGTTTTTTGATACGTTACATGGATCAACATGTTCATCCATGGTCTAACATGCTATATGGTTCTTTCGGCATGCTTTTACTACACATCTGTGCATTCTACTACAGCATGGGCTTCTTCAAATTCTCTCAAGTACGCATCTCTATCTACTTTATGTTATCAAGCTTTCCACTCACCAACATAAAGTGGGGGAAAATGTAGTCACAAAATCACACACTTACTATTACATTTATACCACCAAATATGTTATTTTATATATGGATCTCATGTAAGAAAAATATTCACTCATGACCCATCCCCTAGTCCTGTCATTAGTTAATATGTCATCATCATCATTTGTCTTGCACATTTGTCAATTTTTTACATGATTATGGTTGTCGCTCAGGGAGTATCAGGTGTCTTTATTTAGTCATTTTTCATTTCTAGTCCTTGACTTGGGCACCTAGGGTAGTACTGGGGTGCCCATGGGCGCCCCAGTCCTTAATTTTAGGTGCCCTAGTCCCCATAACACTTGGGTCTAATTTACTTATTTGAGGTAAGTCTTTTTCATTTTACCTCTCACTCTCCTAGGTACTACTCAGCATGGCAGTTCATTAGTGTCAAAATTTGAGTAATATATCCCTATATAAACATAACATACTTACTATTCAAGGCATGGACTATCTACTATCAAGAGTTACCTATCTACTAAGGTAAAGGACAACATTTGGGCATTATTTACATCTTCACACAAGCATCAGGGAAAAGGTTGTATTCATTATATTCTATCCATTATTTGCATCTTACATATAGTTATTGCCCCCTACTTCTATGTCATTAATGTTAGGGAACCCTAGGCACACAATTACACATAAAAACACATAGAACTACATTGGTTTTGGAATGTAGTGCAACGCTTAGTTGTAAGTCAACCGTTATGGTAACTAAGGTCAGTTTGACCCCTTCATATGCATATTTCTTCTTTTAGGGATTTGATGCTTTATATGGGTTTTGCAGGCAGATATTCATCACAGATTCACAACGACATAAGTGAAGATATTATGACAACCATGTGATAAAGATAAATATATTGCGAAGATCTAACGACACTGTTAGATTCAGATTCTGAGATTTTCTGCAGACCAGAGCGCCCATACTATAGATAAGGGCATCCACAACCATCCCAGTCCTCTTCTAGGCACCCCAGTCCATTAAGATCTTCACCTACTACAATTTTCTGGGTCATTCCATCACACTTTGCTTCATCCACACATCAACTCATTCAAGTCCAACACATAGTGAGGTAAGTTATTTCTAGGTTAGTATCTTACCCCTCTTATTTAAATTATTTCATTTCATTTAAATGTTAAATAAAATTATTTAGGATTCACATTGCACTTCATATTAGTTATTTTATTATTGTTACTAGTTAAGATTAATTTAAAATAATAGTACAATTTCCTTATTTTAGTTAATCAATATCTTCCTATTTGTGTAATCAGATCGCCTAGACTTCTTCATATCCACACAGAATTAGATAAGTGTATTCTCTCTCTTTTGTTTTGGATTTTATTAGGTCAATCGTTACTTTGAAAAGTGTCATTCCGATTTGTGAAATTAATGTTGGAAGTTAATTAAATCAAAATATCCACTTGTAACATTATTCATCCTTTTTATGTATGTTAATTAAAACATTCTTAAATTAAAAAGAATGAAATCACCTAAAATTTGAAATCAATTGGTAATACATTAGGTCACATGTGTCATCAAGTGGGATATCTTACCAAATAACATGGGATTGAAGGATGATGGAAGTTTTGCAAAGAAGAGATAGGGGAATATTTTTGATAGCTTGTCGTGTAAGACATCTCACCACTAACCATGTAACCTCTAGAGTTCCCATAATGCATCAAAGTGTATTTCACTAGCAACTAGCATGGCTAAAGGATTCTCAAAATCCTATAAATACTTCCATGGGGTTTCCTTTTGAGATAATTCTGGGAAGAAAGATATAATGTTTAATTTTCTTTTTACTTTCTTGGTTCTATTTTAGAGAGCCATTGACTATAGATAATTAGTTACTTGTACAACTCGTTGGATCTCTTCAATGTATTTCTTGCAATATTTTACAACTAGACTGTAATGTTTTAGACACAATCTGAATTGTAAATGGATCTTTTGATATGATATTAATAAATGGTTTCTTTTCATGTAGGTGAATATAGAATTGAATGTGTGATCTTGTATTATTAGTGATGCTATAAAAGTCACATGGTGATTATTACATTGTTATTCGTAAGATATATAACTTTTTATGATAAGTTTGGTGTGTTAATGGTCTATTTATGAGTATTCAAAGTATTGAGTGTTTTAGTTGATAATTACCTTTATAGTTAAAGTGAACATGCATATGATCACATAATGCAATCACATAACATGGGTGTTGATGCTCTTATTGTTCTTTGGGTGAGACCTTGATGCTTGCAGGGTTGAAAATGCCAATATACTATGAGTTGTGCATGTAAATCCTTAAGCTTATTTTTTTTGTATGATTCTTCCTCTATCTAATTCAATGAGGGAGAGCTAAGTGCATGGATCAAGAACCCTACTCCATTTAGACATTTTTGTGGTTAGGGTTTAGGCAGGAAAATACTGAAAATTTACATTCATTAAGTGTGTTACCACAATACAATGTTTCAGAAGATATGTAAATGTTCAAGCTCTTCAACCCTAAATTATACCATTCTTTTTCTTCTAAGTATTTTTAACCCTAACTAACTTTACATGTATGCAAGAAATTTGAATAAAATCATAACTTTTTCATTCGAAGGAACATCATTGGCAAGAAAAGCTATAACTTTGTAGCAACACTAGAATCATGTCTAATATCTATTTAATCATTTCTCAAACAATCTCTAGGATTAACCAAAGTAAATTTAAAAAAAAACAACATGGTTGTATAATCCATCCTAACACTCCTATTAGGGTTTGTTGGAAAAATATTTTGTCGTATGCAAAATATGGTGTTTTGACAACACTATATGGGACAAAGTCCCTATACTATTCTAAGGGGAGGTGTCCTTTATTGAAAGCCAAAATGAACAAAAAAATATTACGTATAATATATACTCTAACTTTAAAGTGTGGGATTTCACTCTTGGGAAATGTATATAAACTAAAAATCTAGAAGAAAGGAAAGGAGAAATTAGAGAGAAAGAAAGAAGAAAAGGAAAACTTGCATTTCAAATAATTAAACTCAGAGCTTATTATATTTTGTAAGGAGATTATTCAATATTAAAAACACTTCAAAATGGGATTCTACATGTATGAAAAGAATTAAGAGGGACACATATATGGCATAAGAACACAAGCTATCACCAAAGAGACCGTGATAGGAATTTCAAAAAATCTCCTCTTATTTCTTTATAAGGATGAATACAAAGTTTCATACACTATTTTATCTCAAATAAGAACTTCTACAAAATTACGAACAACATGAAATATTTCCAAGTCTTCAACAATTCATATCCCCGCAAGAAATGTTAAAATATATCCTTTTATAATATCATGGATATTATAAATTCACTCCAAATATCTCAGAAGAAATCCCCTCTAGAAGTATCTCAAAGTAGTTCCTTCAAGTAAAAACATTTTTTCCCCGTAAAAGTCACTTGAAATGATTTATAACTACATACACATAGGAAAAATCTTCATGTTTTCTAGCTACATGCAAACTTGACCAAGCTAATTTTCAAAAAATAGAAATCACAATAATGATGTGATTTAAAAAAAAAATAGAGTGACATTTTACAAACACAAAAGTACATAACCTAGAAATTAAAAAAAATACTTTGATAATATACAACTACAACTTGGATATTTTCCTATAGTGCATCCTCTTCCTGATTATCTCTTTCTTTCAATTTTTTGACCTTTTATATTGGTGTGATTCCTCCGAATATTTATATTTTTCCTATTTTGGTTCTTAAAGCATAGGTCTAGGTGTGTCATCCACCAACGGGTTTGAGGGGAATCACCCTCGAGAGGTATAAGGGAAGCACCCCTAGTGCATTCCTTATTGCACTATAAGGAGGGGCCGAGGGGAAATGCCCTCGAAATGATGCATAATTTGAGCTTCTTGTGGCTTTTAGAACTTACTGATTTTCTACATCTTAATTCCAAATGTTTACATTTTGGGATTCAATAATTTAGAGATGTTTATACAGTTAAAATGTCTGACAAATACTTAAATGGAATTTTGACCTGCTTCGAGCAGCTAGAAACCTTGAAGAAAACTTCGACAGAACTTTGGACTACTTTCATACTCAAAACTCCACCAAATAATTGATCAATGTTTTGAATTACTTTTGCACCTCATTACTCTGAAAAATACATTATTGGAGTTTTGAGTTGATTTTGAACCTCAAAACACTGCTAAATACTTTATCAGAGTTTTGAGTTTCTTTTTCACCTCAAAACTCTATCAAAGACTTGATTAGGATTTTTAGTTTATTTTACTCTTGAAAAATCTGGCGAAGACTTTGGTGGGGTTTTCCCCTACTTTTGCACTTAAAGTTTCTTCTAAAACCTTAGTGGGGAATTGAGATCCAATAGTCACCGTGCAATTTGCAGTTTGATTACAAGAATGTACCAAACCTTTGAAACTCCAAAATAAAAATGGCCATTGTATTTCAAGATCTAAAGATTTGGGAGCATTTCACAATTTCACAAAATTTCTCCTAACCTCTAAACTATAAAATGTAAAGGGCCTTTACATTTTGAAATTTGGACATTCAAACATAATTTGTGACCCAATAACAAAATTGCTCAAGAACTCCAAAAGTCTAAAAAAGAAAGGAAAGAAAGTAAATTAGAAACCAGAGTTTGTGAAGTAATTTTCAATTGAGTTGTGAAACTCCTCCAAAACTTTGAAAGTCTAAATTGGTCATCTTTCTCAATACTTTAGACAATATTTGATTTCTTGAGCCCCACAGACTTATAAAAACTACTCCATGACTCCAATTTGACTGAGTTTGATCAATTATAACCAATTTTTATTGGCGGCTTCATATTTTCACTTAAGTTCAAATTTGGGGACAATAGAGTTTTAGATCTAATTACTTTGAATGAAATAAAACATATATATTATGTAAAAATCCTAGGGTTTGAAATATACACAAAAAACTAACACAAATAGCCAGGGGTAATGAAAATGTGAAAGGGAACAAGATGTAGAATAATCATATCCATCACTAATTGAAGCAAAATATAACGCTAAAGCTATAAAGTATGCAAGAAAATGAAGGTTTAACAAATTGTTTTTGTCAAAAAGGGATTTTAGATTCAAGAATGCAATATGTCCACCTATAAACAACACATTTAAATCTAATTAGACCTCATAAAAAACTGAATTAGACTAATTGTTGAATTATTTAGAGTAAAAATTGGAACGTAGAGGTTTAGAAGAATACAATTTTTTACGTAAATCTTGAAACACTTATCATGAATTTACAACAAAATAAGGTTTTTACAAACATTTAGAGAACCTAAAAAACTTGTGTTGAACGAAGGACTTTGCTAGAACCATTTGTACTCTTCCCATACCATCAAGATGAGGTTTTGGTAGCTATTGCACATCCAGACTTTAAGTTTGTGAAATCTTTATTAGGTTTAAGGATATTAAAACTTCACTTGCATTTATGAAATTTTGCGTAATTCTCTCATAAAATTATCTCCTTTCTCCAAACCCTAACATGAAATATGCGTTTAGAAAATGACTCAAGGAGATTATTTATTTTGGGGCATGTGATACCCCAAAGATGAGAATAACTTTCTCGATATTTATCAAGCCCCTCAATAATGTATGATGTCAAAAACAACACACCACTTATAATACAACGCTTCGACTACAATCCAATGGAATGTTATGTCTACTTTATAGAACCTTTCTCGAGGCACTAGAACAAGTGTTTGAGAAAGAAATAATGGCTTCAAATTTATTCAAAATATAAATTTTAAAATTGACAAAAAAAATTTATATATTTATTACTTTCATGTATTAATTAATATCCAAAACACTTAAACTGAGACATCATTGAATTATAACTCACCATGCAATAGACTCAAAAACCCTAAAGAAACTAACATGAAAGGTAGAAAGAACCGTGACACAAAAACACCTTATCCAAAAGGCACATAAGTAAAAATCACCGAGTCTCCCCCACTTTTATATGTAAAGACAAGATCCTATTAACTTTGAAGAATATGGCCAGACATCCCAAACTAAAATAATAGGAATCGAAATAAAATATATCCCACATAATGAATACAAGGAATCGTGAAGTGGGCCGCCGCCTTGATTCGGGAAAAATTAACACTTAAAATATAATGGTAAAGCGAGGTAGCTAAATTTAAAACTGGGCTAAGATGACGGGAGGGAGTTGGGGAAACAGTGGTGTTCTTGTGAAATGACATGACATGATATTCTCGCGTCGCTTCAGTTCTTCAATGAGGGGCCCGCCTTGTCTGCGTGGGCCCCATAAAACATTGGACTCCATGTCAACACTTTTGTATCGTCAGACAAATGTCACTAAATCAGCCCTCTTTTTTCAGCACGAGGATTAACTTTTTTAATGATGCATACTGCGCGTTTCTCGTGGACTACACATTTTAAATGATCTCTCCATTCTAAATTCACATACTTAAACATTAGCCAAAACCTAATTTTATTATTATTTTTTAATTTATGTGTTTTAAGATGCTTTTTACGAACAACTCGAATTAATAAAATTGTTTTCTAAATCAATTATGGGAGGAAATCAAACAATCATTATATTAGTAAGACTATTATTTTTGTTGTAGCATCATTTTTATACTTATGTGGTTTAGTCACACATATGACTTGAGTAGCAAGGCATGTATTTAGAGATTTTTTTTATTGATCTTTTTGAAGCTACATGATATATTGGGGTTATATGTTAACTTGGACAAGTATGTCTTTAGAGATTTTTTTATGGTATTTTTGAAGCTATATGATATAATGGAGTTTATTTGTTAATTGGACCAAGTTTAAGCTATCCGACTTGAGTTGTAAAGTATGTATTTTGAGGATTTGTACAATCATATATGAGGAAAGGGGAAGACCGAGCAAACAAATGTACTTATCCTGCAACCAATCAATCATGATGCCAGTATGAGGGTCACTTCTATATGCACAAGGATCATGAAATATTGAGATTTATATGTTTTTTTTTAATGCCTAGGGGTGACCTCGTGTCCCATCCCAGTGACCAGCCCCGCCTTACCTTGGTCTTACTTGCTGCCAAGTTGGGGTTCAGGACTAGGTGAGATGGGGTGAGACTAACCCCCTAGGGATACACACAATCACCCGCAAACCACGTGTATCAGTTAAGTCGGGCTCCGGTTTCGAACCTGGGACCTTGGGGAGCAAACCTAAAGCCCAAGCCATTGCGCCACCCGTGTGGAGTTTTGAGGTTTATATGTTAATGCATAATAAGGCAAACAACCAATGTGTGATTAATTTTTATTGAGTGATGATTTTTAGAATCATAGAAGCAATTTCAAGATGCACTTAGGAGGTATATTTTACTTTAGTAATAAGACATGTATTTAAAGACAATTTTAGTGTTTATGTGTTAGAATATTTGAAGTCATAGAGAAGACGAGGGGAGAGTCAAACAAACAAACATACTCATCCCGTAACCAATTAGTAAGAGGGTCATTTTCATTCCAGTGTCACCTCTATTGACTTTAGGATTATTATATATTGGGGTTTATATGTTATTGTGGACCAAACCAACCAATCAATGGGAGATTATTATTATTAAGGTTTTTTAGAATTGTAGAAGTAATTCCAAAATGTGTTTAAGAGTATATTTCACTCAGATAATAAGCCATGTATTTAAAGGATTCTTTTTTAGATTATTAAATTTATAAAAAAGGAGGACACCAAGTAAATAAACATATTTATTCTACGACTTATGTTAATAAGAGTGACAATATCCATTACAGTGTCATCTCTACTAACACTTTATTCAAACATTTTACAAAAATCAATCCCCACTTGTGTGTTTATATTGTGTTGTGGAGCACTTCGGTATCACATATATGGACGATCGGCTTTTGATTTTTAAATTTGTACTGTAATTGGCCGGATATGAAACGAAATACCGAAAGTGGCATAGTAAAATGAACTTCGGAAAAAGGCAATTATGAATGGGAAAGAGAAGTCAAAGATATGAGACCGGGTGTACCGTATAAAAGAGGTACATATATCCAGACGGACTGGAGAGGCATACACAAGGGAATTACCTATTATACTCGCATTTATCTTTGAACGGTAAGAGAGAAGATTAATAAATGAATTCTTCATAGGGGTTGATATCTTTGCAATAAATAAATTGTAGTTTTTAAAGTTTGAAGGTTAATGAAAATGGTGGTTTCTTATTAAATAGGTTTAGTTTAACTCTTTATATATGAAGGTGTAAATGGCGTTGCTTAGCTACCTACTAAGATTTAGATATTAGGAGATATCAAGTAATAAAAGATGAGCTAGGATAAATTTGGAAGAACAAATCGTCTTAGTCCTTTACAACTAAATCTAAGAATTTTGTGCACCTAACTCATGGAATCTTTGATTCAATCAATAAAAAAAGCGATTTCTTAACTTTTTCAATAAAACTATAATGTTATAGTGTCTTTATTATTGAATTTATCAAAAATTGATTTTCAAGAATTATGTTTATTATTAACCTTTTAAATGTTTATCTTATTTTCTATTTTAAAATAAAATTATAATCTTGTGATTTGGTCACATGTGAAATGATTTTATTTGAATATTTTTAATTTAATCTAAAAATAAGCAATTTTTTTATTGGTGATTATAATTATTATGATAAAGAGTAAAGAAAAACTATCACTAATGTCACTCAAATCAATTCTAAATACTATGACACGTGATTCTTAGATTTTGTTGTTCAAAATTTAACATTGAATTAGCCTTTATTAAATTATAAAAATGTATATAAATCAATTTCTTTTAGTTCAACATATAGATAGTCGAAATATTTTATTAATTAAATAGGGTGAAAGATATAATTACCCTAAGAAATTTCATTTTTTTATAATCCATGAATTCAAAATAAACTTTTAGGTGAATATACCTAGACGTTTCAAGTCATTTCCCGTGAACTATTATAAAAAAAATAAAGTAAGCCCAAAATTTTATAATTACCCTACTTACACACGTGAATTAATACACTTGAATAAAAGGTTAAGATGCACAAAAAAATATAATTAAAAAACCATCAAAGTTATTATGAGTGGAAAGGGAAGTCAAGGATATGGGGAAGATACTCTACAAAATAGGTTTTGGTAAAAAAAAAAAAAAAGAAGAGGAGCTCACTATTAAGACAACCATGTGAAAGGATAATGCTCAATAGTTGGGAAGGAGGCATATACTAACACTGCATTTTTCTTTATTTGTCATCAAATGATCATAAAAATGGGAAGATCATCAAGATGTTGCATTTTAAATAGGAAGATTTTCTGCTTTGGTGTTTTGGTGTGGACTTACATTTATAAGTTAATTGACCTGAGATCAAATCTAGTAACTGGCATGTCTAAAAACTTCTGTTGAGAGAGGCTATCCTATGTCATGAAAATTTGTAAGTGCCTTAGCAAGCACCTGGATTTGGTTTTTTGGTATGGATTTACATTTACAAGTTAATTGACTAGAAGGAGATAGAAAGGAAACAAAACACAAGAAAAATTGATTTGAATTTGGGATCTTACATTTATTTTAGATCAAGCAAACCCAAAATAGAGATCTTACCCCAAAACAGATATGTTAACAACTCAGATTTTATGGTTTAAAACGAGGTTTGATCAAGTATGTCCATAAACACAGAGCAATTCAATTCAAAGTGGAAAAAACCACATATTTTGTTTATAATTGGAAAATGAGACTGATGAAGAAACTCCTTTTTCCTGCACATAAACAGCCAAAGTTGATAAATATTAAAGTGATAATGGACAGTGATGGATGACAATGCCAAGTGAGGTAGTTGCAGCGAGTTTCTCGTGGCCGGATTATCAGTGTCACAATTTTGCATGCATTAAAAAAATGGGTATTAAGAGTTTCCATATATCAATGCCAACTAAGGCCTGTAATAATAATAACGTAAATGCCAACCAAGCTGGATAAAACTTAAATGAAAGTAATGTATTTTCATATTACAAGTTGAGGAAATTCCTTATTTTATGATGGAAGATGGGTGCTGAAAACAGGAAAATGGCATTTGTAAATAGTAATGGCGGTCACAATTAATCCACAGATTGAATGCGAATATGATACTGCAACTGCACACAGGTAGAAGCTCGCTGCTCCCACACAAATTCCATTAAAGAAGAGAACCTATGTACATCCCTCGGTTATTGCACTTGTAATATGTGGGGCCTTCGATTTTTTATTGTAGGCCTACAATATGAGGAAAGTAAAAGCTTCAAGCATTCATGTAATGTCATACGTATCGCTATCTAACAAACCAAACAGAACCAAGAAACCGCCTCTCTCCGGACTAAAAAATTATGTATAACTCCAGAGCGATGTTTCCGTGCAGAAGATCGAGTCGGAAATGTTATAATCGTGTTGAATCCAAGGAGGGGCGAGCAAGAGACCCTCGGCCATGTTTGCGAAGAAATTGGGCATGTCGAACAGAATGGCGTCGTCTATAATGGAAGGCTCGTATTCCACAAGAAAACTCGATATCCAGTCGAAACTGGAAGCGGATTCAGGGATTTCCTCCTCCTTGGACGTCGACGCCTGGTCGAGGGACGGAGTCGCCGCATTCTCTAGAGAGAAACCGGTGGCGGCGGCGGTGGCGGCCGCCTGAATGTCGCGCGGACACAGCGACGCCGGGCGCGGCAATGACGAGGCGAGCTGTGGGAAATTCAAGAAGGCATTTTTCCCCTTGATGCTCAGCGCCGCCACGTCGTGCGCTCGAGCTGCCATTTCTGGTGTGGGGAACGTTCCCAGCCAAATCCTGTTCTTCTTCTTCGGCTCGCGAATCTCCGACACCCATTTCCCCCACGTCCGCATTCGCACGCCGCGATACAGCGGGTGTTTGTTTCCCCCCGCCTGGCCTTCGATTTTCCTCCTCTTCTCCGCCGATTCTCCGCCGCCGCGACCCCCCGCGTTGAGATCGTCGCTACACTCCTCCTCGCCCGACACCGCCACTTTCTCCTCTTCTTCTGAACTCTCTGCAATCTCTGCCGCAGAACGCTTCCGCCCGGCCGCGCTATCGTCACCTGTGCTCAACATTCTCACCGCGGCACTGCCACTGTAAATTCTTCTGCTAATTAACAGAAAACAACTATAATTTCAGAAAGTGGAATCCAGATGCCTCCACTGTGAAATGGAACGAGGGAAGGGAATGCAAGCTCAATTAGGCATTGGGTGTGTTCTCAACTACTCCCTACGGGTAGTCTCCCTCCTCTTGCTATTTATCACTAAGAATCGCGTGGCAGGCTACTCGTGTGCCTCCCAACGCCGGGAAATTGCAATCACTTCTTTTTGCCGTCAGTACAATCCTACCCCATATATTTCTTTACTCATGGATTATTTCCAGCTGGCCTCTTGTACAGCAGACGGCTTTAAAGAAACTTATTTTCCATCCATTTGAGATTAATTTCATGATTGCGGCTGCTAACAGCGACCTCGAACCAAACGCTCTAAAATAATAAATTACCAAAAATAACGAGGTTAGATTTAACAGTAAGCGAAATGGGATGTCGGGATGACCTCTGTAGAAATGTTGGTGAAAGAGGGTAAATTATAAGAAGCGTCTTTATCGTGGATGGCATCTACGTCGTAGTACTTAGTAGTGGGAGGACATCGTAAGGGGAATTTATTAAATTATTGAAGTTTTTGTAGTTGGTTTATTTGGTCTCCGCTACTGTTTTAGGTAGTTTACGTTGTGTGTTAAAAAAATAAATGGTCTTGTGTTTTAATTTTAAGTTTTAAAAAATGAGAAAAACGACGATCTTATTTATCTCTTTTTAATATTTGGGTTTTTGTACTCAACAAAAAACTATTTAGTGGGTTTTTCATGAATGAAATAAGTTTATCAATAGATTTGAAATGGATTATATGGTAAAGAAAATGTATTTATAAATAGACGTTTTTAAACAAGGGGTAAATTTGACACTCATTTATATTTGTTAAACAATTTTTAAAAAATAATAATTTTGTAATATTATTTATTCATTATATATAATTGTATTTTAAATATATAAATTGCTTAAAATGATTATTCTAAATATTTATAAATATTCTATAATTAAAATCATGAAAAATGTGTAAATTGTCAAATTTACCATTATATATAAATAAAGAGAATATATTTAATTAGGAGAACACTCGTAATTTATTATTGAATATTGACAAATGATATAAATTTAAATGTATTGTTTGAAAAAACTATTTGTAAGAAGGAAACAAAAATAAAAAAATACGTAAATAATAATTAAATTTAAAAATAAACACTCTCATAAATAATACAATTTATAAAATAAAAAAATTAAAGAAAAATAGGGAAAAAAACTTTACAGCAACATTTAAGGGGAGTTTACAAATACAAAATAAAATGGATGAATTCTTTTTTCTATGGAATTGAAAAAAAATCAGTCATACTAAGTAAAGGATACCAGCCAAAAAAATTATGTGATAACATCAAAGGCAACATCCACCTACCAATTAAATAAATATTATTATGACATTTAAGAGCCCGGATTCACTAAATTTTAATAAAATACAAAAGTAATACCCTGCTGACATACAAGCCCAGAAAATCCATCGCAATTTTAATTTTTACCAAAATAAAAATAAAATAACCAACGTAAGTATTTCATGGCTTTACCAAAATATTTGGCCAATTTGAAAACCGGAGACAGGCAACGGTGCAGATTTACCCAAACAGTGGGAAACAAATTGAAACCGTTCACCTGCTGTCCTAGTAATTAATACCTGGTCTACGGAAGGGGTAGATTCTTTAACAACTTGGTTTTAAGTTTTGATCCCTCAAATGCCTAATTCTGGGAACTGACAAGTATTTTTTGCCACCGCAAAATTTGCAATTTCATACCAATTTAAGAAATTTAGTAATTAGGAGGCTACCGGTCTTTTGTGTGGTGGACATTACACTAAAATACAATTTGACATTTTTATTTTTCAAAAATAGCAAACTTTTGTGGCATGTAATATTTATTTTAAATAAATGATTTACGCATTCTAATGTTTGGATTGTTTTATGTATATTTTATTTTGGCCTTTTTCACGGTTCCGTGGAATTCGCATCCGTTTTAAGAGTTGTGATAAATGCAATAGCACATGGGGTCTTAATACTTAATGTTTGTTGATAAAATAGTATTTTCGGGACAATTATATGATAGAGGGGTGATGTTACACTTAGAGATAAGTAGGGAAATTAATTAAAGATGTGTATGATGAATGATTGAGATTGAGAGAGAGTGAGTTTTTGCGATCAAATGAGAAATGTTTTTTCTTGATGGGTGAAGGAATCTAAAACTACAAATGAATTTGAAGTTTGATACTTGAGGCATGTTAACTATCGCATATCTGGTCTTTGCGTAAATTCTTTGCATGAATTTCAGTTCACATATTTTTTGTGTTTAAGAGAGTGGTTACAATGCAATTCTAATTGTATAGTATATATAACTTACCTATAATGAATTAATTTTCGGTGACACTTATATATGAATTTGATTGATCCACAATACGGGGCCTAAGACATTTTACAGACCAAAAATGTCACACAAAGAGATAAGTGATGTATTGAAGAATGTATATGAAAGACTAGAAATATATTAGATTTCCAAACATATTTGAATGCAAAAGTCTTATATGTAGAAACACAACTTCCATTCAATATGTGGGATAGGGAAAGTACATATGTGTACAATGAATTGGTGAGGCTAAGAGTGCAAGCTATATTGCGATCACTAGCTTGGGATGTGTCCTTGCTAATTTTCTAGATTATTGAATGAATCCACAACTATAGATTTGTTTGAAGTAAAATATGCATGACATGTTAACTATATCCTATTGTTCAGAGATGTTTTTACCTTTCTACCTGAATTAACAAAGTAAAATAATAAAAACAAAACTAACCTCGGAAGACGCAGGGTTTAACGATACCCGTAGATGATGGATGTTGATAGAAGTTGCGCTCCGTCTGAAAGTGTGTACAAGCTCTTGTCCTGCAAAGAAACTTGCGCTTAAAGACACTAAACAAAATGGATTAGATAGATAGATAAGAGGGCTGCTCGACAAAGGCTGATTCTAGGAATCCAAAAGGGCTTCCTCGAAGGATGTCAACTTGCTTTGTAAACAATCAAGTGAATTGATAAATGATAAAACGATACAAGACAGATAGATACCAAAATAGTAGGTAAAGATGACTAGAATTCAAGATTGAATGGTAGGTCATGTCTAACTTCGAATGTGGCCTAGGAAAGTGTGGATGCAATTTGTACACGTTCGAAGTAATCGAACCAAAAGTCGTCAACTTCCTATTCAATCTCGTGCAAGAATTCGATATGATCTTCGATGTCCTATTTGGTGTCAGAAAATCAAATTGCACACAGATTCAATTCATGAATGATGTCAAATTGTTCCTAATAGAAAGGTTGTCAGACTATTGGAAGTGTGTGAATGCTTGTGATTTCGTGTGGTTGACCACCAATTGCCATATAATAGTGATCCATGCTTAAAAACATGTTAGAAGCAACTGGAATGATATGATAAATATGACAAAAAATGATAATAGTTGACAAAGCGGTAAAATTGATAGTAATTGTTGGCAATAAGGTCAATCGTTGGCGATTTGGGTGATTTTTAACAGTTTAAAAAAATCAAGTGTTTAAAGTTTCTAACTAGTGTTTCAGAGTAACATATGGATGAAAATGATGTTAAAGAGATTGTAAAACACAAAAAGAATACCTAGAGGTTTAAATGGAATTAAAAGAAGCCTCAAACTTCGTTGGAAGATGACCTGAGATGGTTGGTGCAATCTGCAAGTTGAATGTTGAAAAGATGATCCACAGAGGCTATGAAAGGCTTTGAAAACACTTGATGGTGATTGACAATGTTATTTGATGATAATTTGGATATTCTAATGCTAAGTGATGACATGTAGGATGCTAGAGAATAATGTTGACATCAGGAGCCCGAGATTCGAAATTGAGGATCCCAGATGAAGGCTGCAAAACTACTATTTATAATCGTTGGCGATTACCTGAATCGTTGACAATCTGAGTATTTGGGATCTAGGGTGGAAAAGTGGTTAAAACCACTTCCAAATGAAGTTGCATTGGTTTATGTTCGGGTAAATGGTTTGCTTATTTGTTGGGAATGAATTGTGATGGCTAAGGGGGTTATGGAATAGTTTAAATGTGATTTGACTTTATTTAATTTTGATTTTAGGGTGATTTTGGATGGTTGGATGTAGATTTGACAGATGTAGAAATGATATTTGCATGTGGTAAATATGATAAAGGGTTTATGACTTAAGCTAAGATGATGAATGAAGAAAAAATGATAAAGAGGATGAAGGGTGCAAATTTTAGGTGTCTACACCTACTTGGTTTGTTTGTGTATTCTCTTAGCTCTAATGATGCTTGAATTGTAGTTGCATATGTGTGTGCTTGACAGTATGGTTGCAACACAATTATATTTTGATTATTTTATGCACAACCACATTAAAGGAATCAAATGGTGTCCTAATTCATTACATTAAATAAAAATAATATAAACAATAATTTCAAAATCTCAATTTGAGTTAAATTTGATACTTCTAGAGAGAGAATGTCAGATAACATGTAATGGAAAGATCTAACTTGTTTCTACTAGGAGTGATTAAAGTACGAATGTAGTTACTTGAAATTAGCTAAGGAATGTGTCGCCATGGTGTATAATGAAAATCAAGAGAATATGGGTTGCATGAGCATTGTCGTTAAAGTTGGATATGTATCTTCCATATGAAACTTTTTAAGTTTGTTGGTAGATTCTAGGAAGGTGGTACATATGGTGATTACCAAGTGTAAAGTGCAGATGAACTACACTATGTATACATTATACCACATACACATTTAATTCCTACACATTATATTCCATACATATTCCTAATGCTTCATATAAAAAATCCAAATATTTTTTTTTCCTTGGATCAAACCACGAGTTTCTATCAAAATCTTCCACTCACACTCAAGAAAAACAATTTTCCCTTAAAAAATCTTTGCAGATCTCTTGAAATATTGTTGGTTGGGATAGTCAACAATTTGTCATGGGAGAAGAGTTAATCATACTTGATGTGCGCCAATTAAAACCCAATTTAGTGATTTATTTGGATTTGCATTATTTTTTGGTTAAAACCATTTACTTTTTGTAATAATCCCATCAAGATTTTCTATGTGCAAAAGATAATGTTTGGAAGTAAAGTTGAAGCATAAAACCCATAAAACCCTTCTACAATTCGACTAGACCCCCTAAATACTTAGGATGATTTAGCCATACATATAGTAGAAAAAAATATAGATTGAGGGGTCAATTAGCACAACGAGGCATCCCCTCTTGACCAACCCCCATTGTACTACTTCAAAAAACACAATAGTCATTATTATGTGAATTTAACTTCGTAACATGTTAGGTTAACACATGGGTATCTTATAGAGATACATGTAATATCTATTATGCTAACAATGTTTTAGTGGCTAGTGTGAGAGATAAAAAATAATAATAAAATACTTAATTTTTGTAGTATTCAATAATCCAAGAAGCAATCCACCACTTCCATTGTCATGCAAAAAATTCTCAATCCATTAGTGTCACCATGATAAGAATTTTTTTTTGGGATTGATCGTCGATGGTTTTTTATCACCTATCTTGTAACAACAATGTTGTTCCTTTATAATCTTTAAGGAAACTCTATTGTGTCTCTCTTCTCAATGTGATTCCTAATTGTTTTGATTACTTCCATAATTTTAAGGCTGAAAAAAAGGATATGGGAAGGATAGATTAGGTGTATATCATGTGCCTAATCAACATGTGAAAGTCCCTATCCAAAATCCACTTCATCCTAAAACAGTCCCTTTTATATTGAAGGATGCTCTAGATATTGACATTGTGCATGTGCTTAAGGTGCTAACTAACACCCTCTTTCAACATACAAACCAAATGTCCTATATTGATGTTGGTGAAGGTAGAAATGGGGATGATGAAGTTAATGTTTATATATAACCACACTATTGTAGATCATGTCATGTTGTATGCATTAAACCTTTATAGGAGGGGGATTTCACGCCACTCGATTATGGGAGTGTTTCTAGTGGAATTACTAATGTGGTTTTTATTGATGAGTTTTTGAGGCATACATTTGGTTTTCACACCTTGACTACCCCATTTCAAGCATCTTATATATTTTACATGTTACATTTTTTTTAATCAGACATGTTAAATTATTCTAAATATTTATATGTAAAATGTAGTAATTAATTTACATGTACATATTTATGTTGCACTGCAAAATACAATCCCACCATTCTCATAGAAAAATTGTGGACCATCTAATAACATATATATCGATGCTACCATGTCAACATATACATACAAAAAGGCAATTTTTAGATGTTTTAAGTTATCTATTTGTTATTGATGGTATAATTTATGTACATGTATGTATATGCTCAACTAAAAATGATATTTTGTTTGTAAATTTGACTAAAAATTAGAATCTTCCATCTATACGAGAAAGACAAGACATGCATTATTGCCACTAATTTATCTGTGAACCAACTTAATGATGTACATGTGAACTTGTGATATATTTAAATGTGAATATTGATTTATTTTAGTAATTTTCCTCAATAATTTTGTAATAATTGATGTAAAAATATTGTCTATGCAAGAGTTCTTGATGATGTATGGTAGTCATATTCAAATGATTAGCGTAAATGATGTGGTACAAGATAATTTCATTTCCAAATTGAGCTAGCATATTACTATTATTTAACTAGTTGGTTTAAATGTTTATATACAATTAAAAAATCAATTTTCAACAATTTTGAGATAATTTTGAAGTGTTATTTTGTATGTATGTGTGTGTGTGTCTCTATATATAGATATAGATAGACACACACACACACACACACACACACACACACACACACACACACACACACACACACACACACACTTGTGTGTGTAGAGATCAACCCCTTCCATTATCATGTGCAAGACACAAAATCTTGGTGTGTCTTGATTTTAAACTCCTATATGTGAGTTGTAAGTTACCATTGACACTGTTGAGCATCATAGTCAAATTGTGTGTAACCACCAAATTATGGTAAGTGCATGTTTAAATATTTTGGTATCATTTAAAAATTAACTTCTAAACTTAGGTGCACAAAATTAACTATTTCTATAATGTAAAGCTTCTAATAATATTTTTATATGAACAACTTCAACTTCAAGTGAGCTATGAGAGTAAGAAGAACCAAAAACCTTAGAGGACTCTCAAGTATCTAAGGGAGCTCCATCTAGGAGTAAAAACTGGAATATAAAAATACGACACAAACTTATTGCAAAAAACATTAATGTTAAATTGGATCAACTCAAATATAAATAACAATAATGAATTATTGAGCATGAACCTCAATCCTAAGCTAGTTAGTTTAACATACATGTAATTTTATAATGGTTTAGTACCCTATAACTAGATAAAGAAAAATTATAAATTATCCTTGACAATTATCTCACATTTTCTATTGCGCACTTACAAGACATATTCCTACATGAATCTCGCTCAATTTAGCAAGTTCCTTGACCACTATGTTACACTTGTTACTCATCCTTGACTAATCAAAAACCTATTTTCTGAATATATAACCCATATCCATACATTTTCCCACCATCTTGAACTATCAAAATAGAATTTTCACCTTTAAAGGATGCACTCACCTATGATGGACAATACTGGTTTTTTCCTTCACTCACTTAACAACCACTTTTTCAAATGCACGAGTCAACCTAGTTGGCATAATGTCAATTGATTGGGAATTTTTTTACAACAGTCAGATATATACACATACTTACCCCACCCATTGAAATGGCCTCTTCTCTCACATATTTGGGCTACCTAAGATATCACAACAAACCACCCAATAGTAAAATTATTTTCTCGAGCACAATTGTTAGCAAAAATCTATCAAGTATGAATTTACTTCTTATCAGGTTTCCCTATGTCATTATCACATGCTAAAATCTACACCCAAGATCATTGTCAAGTGTTAGAGGTCATTTTAAGATATCTCCATTACATTGTTTATTGTACATTCACATACAATCACTGGTAGGGGGAAATATGTGAGGCTTGATCCATATTAAAAGTATTGGTACATAGTGCAACGTTTATCACACCACGAGGTTGAGGCGAGGTTTATCCAACCCACTTAGACTAACCTCTGTTTAGGTCTTAAAGAAAAAACCTAGGTTTTTCATATTGAGGAAGACCTATTTCAGTTATAGAAGTGCCATCATTAAGATTTGAATATAGAATACGAAGATAAAGACATAGAAGACCAAAATGACAAAGCTAGAATTTAGATTACACTTACATAGAAGAAAAATCACTCAAAGCAAAAATTCACCTAGGTGAATTTGTCTAAGGAAATTTACTTCATCCTCCATTTAGTTTCAAATCCCCATATTTTCAAAAAAAACCCTCTGCAACTCATTTACACACTTTTAGATCACTGTCACTTTGTCTAATCTAATTTTAGGTGAATATATTCCAAACCTTAACCCACACTTTATTTATCTAGATATTTAGAGTTTGAATAATCAAAATGCTTATAATACATGAATTTAGGATATGCATATTTACTGTATTTCTAAGTCTAGATTCATAATGTACACATAGTAATTAATCTTAATTAGGAAAATCCTACTTTTGATATTACCTTTTAGTGAATCAACTTATTTAAAATTACTCACATTCTATGGATTTGTGCCTTACCACTAGGGTTTTAAATTTATTAAAATATGATCAGTATTATCATATCTCATTTAGGGTTTCTTAAAACCTAAATTTTATTCTATATCATTTACACCACTATAATGGCTGATATTAATGCATTTTCCTCCACATAATTTCTTAGTGAAATATTTTATAATGAGGGAATCAACAAAATACATAAGGGACAATCCTACTCAAGTGCGTCATTTGCATGTTTCCCAAATATATAAGGTAATTAAAAATAATTCTAAGCTATGGGAAACTCAAAGAGAACCCTAAAGTAATACACCTCTACCATATATTGTATCTCTCTCCTCCTTAGGTACTACTACTACTCAAGAATTTAATAAACCTTTACCTACATATAACTCTCCAATTATGGGGTAATCACATATGATCCCATGGGATACTAGACACACATTACATGGATTTTGTTTCATGACATAATACATTACATATGGCTCATAATCCTATTCCTAATAACTATCTCCAAAAAATATAATCATAAAAGATAAAAATTCCTCTTATTGCAAAAGTGATCATAGCTCACCATGATTTATCTCTATTGGGTTTCTAAAAAATGCATTAACACCTAAGGTTCTCAACTATTCACTATCACATGTCATTATTCCACCAAAATTTCAATTAACAATGCTAATATCGATCCAAAACAACACTTTCGTGCCTTCATGGCCTCTAAAATCGATTATATGCATGATAAAACCTTACTTACCAAGCTATTTCCATGTAGCCTCAAGGAATATGCACTTAATTTGTTCTATACACTCCCTTTGTGTTCTAGACAAACATTCCAAACTCTAGCTAATAGTTTCCTTACCCATTTCTCAATCAATATTGAAAAACATTTATATTTTGTAAAAAATCACTCAAGTCAAACAAAAATCCCATGAAAGCGTTGTGGAGTATGTATTGCAATATAAATACTTTTCTTTGATAAAGACAGAAATATCGAGGAAAATAAATTTATCGAAGTATTCACTACTAAGATTATTCTAAAGCTCCAAGAACAAGCTATATTTCTTGATTACATGTCCTTTAAGGACCTATGTCTAATAGTCAAATTATATGTGAATAAGCTCATGGAAACCAACATGTAACAAAATATTTCAAGAAAATCCTTGGTGCAAAGGAAAGTTGAATGATAACAAGAAAATCGAAACCATAAATATTACACACCCCACTCTTGTAGCATGTTTTATAACAACTCACACACAACGATAAAAATATGTGTCATAGTATCCTCACACTATCTTATGAAAAATACTTAAGTGTAAAATAATATAACTACCTCCACATATTATCATTGATATGAAAAAGAAACAAGGACCTAATTTTTATATATTCTTATTTTGTTATTATCATCAATGTCATCAACACTCTACGAATAGATGCGTTGGATTGTATAATAATATCCAATAGCTTATTAATAATAATAATATTTCTCTACAAAACCTTAAGCCACCAAGAAACATAACATTTTCTGAGCGTGATGCATTCATGATATTTTTTACCAACCCATACCTTATCATACCAAAATGAACAAAGCAGATGAACTCCATATGGGTTATCACACAATATCTCCTCTACAAATCCATTTGGCTAACACCCATCCAATTGGTATTATTATTGGTGCCACACATAATACACTATCAGTTACACCACATATCACATTTCCCAATTCATATTTACTTCCATATGAGATTAAAACATCTAGACTTTTTGGAGGGCTATTGAGGCCTAAATATGAATTTTTTATATTTCTCAATTGTACAACACGTGCACAACACTTGAAAGTGTATGCATGTAATAGAAAATACAAAAAGAGAATATGTAAAGATCTTATATTATAAGTAAAGGAGAATGAAATGATTAAAAGGAAAAAAATCCATAATAAATTTCATAAAGGATAATTGAAACTGTGCACAGAAGGTTAGTTCTTTTATGTAAGGTTTTTTATAAAAATATAATAAATACTATTTTGAATTGTCTTTCACTAGCTTGAATGTTTGATTGCTGAAGTAATCAAGTTTAGTAGTTTAGTGCACAATGTTAATATGTGCAAGTAGTAACCAATTCCTTGATTTGTGTAAGAATACTATGAACCTAATTAAATATCCTCAATAAAATCATATACTACAACATTATCATGTCTTGATGAGAAAATCTAGGGGACTTCTTCTAATAACAACTCCGTTGTTGGAACCCATAAATGTTGAAATGGATATTGTGATAAAGAGATATGAAGAGATGGATAGAGGAGAAGATGAACTGTTTTAAAGAAGATAAAGTAGTTGAGATGGAATCCTTATGAATAAGATAATAAAAGAGCATGTATATGGTGATATATATGAAATATTTTGTTGTGAGCTCCTAGAAATATTACTTGTGTTGTTGTCAAGATTATAATACTAATGTTTTAGGATGAGAGATGGGGAAACATTTTCATGGAATGAAGAAAAAAATCTAAAAACTGTACAATATTAATATTGAGTGGACTATAGCTATAAAATATTGGTTATGAAAAACTATAGGTGGGTATTTAACTAAATTTGTGATTATACCTAAAATTCAAGTGGCTTTATAATAAATATAAAACCCTAATTAATATTGAAATGTAGAAAGTATATGTATTTAAATTAATAAATTAGCATACAATATACACATATGAACATATAATGAATTATTAAGATGTTTGTTTAATTAGGGAACATGCTAAATATAGTGAAATCAAAAGAGGATAGTACACTTAGATTTTTCTATACTTTAGTGACTGATTTGGCCTTGAAATTAGGAGAAATAGACAAGCATATTGATGTAGATGTTTCATTGGTAAAATTGGATCTCTATATTTTCTTGAAAATTTGACCAACAATTCCTATCCATGTTTCATAGACTTTTCATGATTCTCTTTTTGCCTATGTTTCAGTTTATGTGTCTTTATCTCAATTTATTCTACCCTTTTTCACTTTTGATCACTCGAGATGTGTACATATGTTCTTATAATAGAAACCACAACTTTAATGTACAAACAAAAATATTAGAAATATATGGCGGGAATATGGTTAAGGGATTTTTGAGTTGTGGCACCCTTGGGCCACCTACATTTCACCTTATGGATATCAAACCAAAATTTATCTACCCCACCTCTATGGAAGTGAAATTATGCTCTTTTCACTTATATGTATGGAACTAGGATCTGAATCTTTGATATTTGATAACGATTTATTTGGATTTTCTTTGAATGCTATTGAATTAGATTAGAGTAATTTAAAGCAACTTAGGGGATGATCCTAGTGTATGATTTTGTAATAGGGAATATTATGAAAACTTACTTGATGCTTAGATGGTGAAAACCAAGTGGAAGAAACCAAGTAAAAAGTGACTAAATGAGTGGGATTTAACTTGTATTTATACTTCTCCAAGGGTAATGTTTTGCACTAAGGTCAACTTAAAAGGGAAAGGTTGAATCATGGAAAGATATTCATTTGCAAATTTGACCATTAGAGGGCTAAGAACAAAAATGTCCAAAGGAGGAAAATATTAGTAGATAATCTTGTTCTGATTTAGTCAATCCTATCTTGTAGGATTAAAAAACTAATTTGATGATATAGAAATGTATATACACGAGGTATCTAACATGTTTGATTGATAAGAGTATTATTTTAGGTGACTGAATAATATGATAACAATTTTTGACCCATTGCAAACCTTATGATAGGATAGAACAACGAATTTAAGCTTAGTTATGGGCACAAGTCATGTCAATGGGATATAAGCCAAAATCAACATTATCAAATGCCAAATGACTAAATTCGGGCATCTAAATTTTCCCCCCCATTTATTCTAGTAAATAAAATTTCTACTTAAATTAAATATATACCTAAGTGTGTAGACATATTTTTCCTTTTTTTGAATACTTGAGTGGTTGTAAGATTTCCAAAGAGAATTCCAAAACAAAAGAGTGCAGTCAACGTCCTTATTATGAAAATTGAAACTCTAACTCTAAAATCTAAAATTGAAATAAAAAGAAAGATAAAGGAAATAGTATACATGTATGTGTATAAATCGAGTCTTACCTACAGAGATTGAGATTTATAAGTGAAGCACTTGGAGTAGATTGTGCTCCCTAACTAAGGAAAATGGATGATTTTTTTTTTCTAAATTATGGATAATTAGGGGTGATCAATCTCTAATTTAAAAAACCAAAACTATAAAATGGGATTGGTGGCATAGTAAACCCAACACTCATGAATTAGGATCAATATAAAATGCACTACTTGAAAAGGGGGAACTACTATAATTTGTAAAAAAAGATGCTAAGGCCAATGAGAATCACTAAACCGAATTTACATCACTTGTTTTGATGTAGATTTGATGACATGACTTGCGGAGGCCATAAATTTTGATCTAGGAATTGAAATGACTCAGTTTATTTTTTACAAAAATCTCTCAAAAATATATATTCTATAGAAAGTGTCGCTCAACACTTATGACAAATTTCAAGAATTTCGGGAGGCTGAAATCAACCATCTAGGGCTTGAAATTTGGGTTTGAAGTTTTTTTAGTTTTTTTCTTTAAATTTGAAAACACCACATCTTTGTAACTATGAGTCAACTTGAGTTCAAACTCAAGTAATAAATTAAGTTAGGCATGGGGATAATGTATCAAAGTTTGTAGGATTCAGAAAGTTGAAATTTGAATCTTACTAAAATAGATATTGCTAAAAAATAGTAAGATTTAGTAAAAATAACAGGTCTAGTCAAGTTTGGATTAGAAGTTAAGTAAATAATTAGAAGTCTATTTCAAGTAAAATAAAGGTACATTTTATGTATTTCAAAAGGGAGGAAATAAGTATAATTATAGGATTTTTATTCGGAAACTATTTTTTGCCTATTACTATTTTGTTGTTATTGTTTATTCGGCCTCATCATTTGGTATCATAAAAAAAGTTTGGGATAAGATGGAAAGAGGTTGAGGGGTTATGCAAATATGCATAAAAGCCTACAATAATTGCAAAGGAAAGTTGAGGAGTTATTATAAGTTATTATGTGTTCGAGGAGAAGTCTTGAAGGAGATGATACCGAAGAAGAGTCAGAGAAATAAGAAGAAATACAAAGTGAAGAAGGAGAAGAACAACTAAAAACCATTTAAGAAATTTTTATTAAATAAATTTAAGGCATGCTAGGAATAAGGTAGATTTTTTTGTCTATGGGGGGATTTTAAAATCAGTGGAGTTGATAGAATGATTAAATAACATGAAATCATTATTTGCACGAAATCATATGATATAAGATGAAAAGGTCAAATTCTCATGCAAAAATTTGAAGGGTCATGCAATGATATGGTGGGATCATCTATAGAAGGAGAGGAAAAGTAAAAGATAAGATCAATATTTTAAGTAAGATGGAGAAGCAACTAAAGAAGGAATTTTTACTTGTGGACTATGCACAAACCTTATATGGAAGATTTCAAAAATTGAGGAAAAAAAAGTGTCTAGGAATATACTGATGAATTTAACAAGGCATCCATTCGAGTAGAGAATGATTAGACAAAAGATTAGATCTATGTAAGATATTCAAATGGTTTGAAATTTCTATCCAAGATTAACTAAGTGTGCATAGGAAGAATAACACAGAAGAATCTTATCAATTAGGTTTGAAGGTCAAATAAAATTAGGATAAATTAAGTTTTAGAATATTTCAAGGAACAGAGAGAGGAAAATCATCTCCAATAATATGAAGAGGTGGGTATAATACAAGAAGGAGAGAAACACATCATGATGGGAAAGAGGATAACATGTAAAGTTTCCATAACCAATAAATAAGAAGAGATATTAAGAGAGGGAGATACTATTGAAATAATAGTTATGGTAGTGGAAGAGGAAGGGATGACCCACCCAAGCATTATGTTTGTTATAGGTGTGGTGAAGAAGTACATAGAGCATTCAAATGTCCACAATTACATGCATAAGAGATAAGATAATAGAATTATTCTAGAGTAAATTTTATCAAGGATGGGGTTGAGGAACAAGACACAAAAGTGGCACCATATGTGGGATATAATATCATAATGAGAAGATCAATGATTTCCCTAATGAAAGAGCACTCATACAGTAGTGAGTCATGACTGTGGATGAATATTTTCCAAATAAGGCACACATATAGAGGAAATGTATGTAACATTATTATTGATGGTGGAAGTTGTGAAAATATGGCTTCTAAATAAATGGCAGATAAGGTAGAGTTGTAACGTGAAAAAATCCTTTTCTCTATCATATCTCATGGTTAAAGAAAAGGAATGAAGTTATAGTAGATAAGATATGTCTGATTAATTTTTCCATAGGAAATACTTATAAGGATGATATTTGGTGTGACATTATTCCAATGGATGCATGTCATGTATTATTGGGTAGACCTAGGCGGTTTGATAGAAATGTAATTCATGATGGAGAGAAGAATAACCACATGTTTTGGAAAGATGGAGTAAAGGTGGTGTTGTTGCAACTTAAGGAAGAAAAATAAATAGAGAGTATGTTGTCCACATAGGATTTTATCAAAGAGATGAAGATGCCATAGTTTTACTATGCATTAATGGTAAAGAAAGAATATAGAAAGGTCATACCCATATCAACAAAAGTATAAAAGGTACGAGAAGATTTTTCAAATATAATACTGGAAGATTTACCAAATGGGTTTCCACCCAAGAGGTATATTCAAAATCATATTGATTTGATTCTAGGATCATCCATACCAAATCAATCACTATACAGGATGAGTCCAATAGTACATGCAAAATTAAATAGAAAAGTATCATAATTGATGAGAAAGAGAGCTATAAGAGAAATTATGAGCCCATGTGCAACTCCAACACTATCAAATCCCAAAAAGGGTAGAAAATGGAGGATGTGTATAGATAATTGAACTATCAATAAAATTACCATCAAGTATATGTTTCATATAGTCCATCTTAATGAAATGATGGATGCATTTGTAGGAGCTAAATTATTCACAAATAATGATATAAGGAGTTGTTAGTTTTAGATCCAAATTCAGGAAGGATATGAATGAAAGACAATATTCAAAACTAGATATGGTCTATATGAGTTGGTAATGCCATTCAGATTATCCAATGTACCTAGTACATTTATGAGGCTAATGAATCAAGTGTTGTGAAATTACATTGGTAAGTTTGTGGTAGTCCATTTTGATGATATATTGATATTAAGTAGAAGTAAAAAAAAGCATTTATTAGATTTGATAATGGTGTTGGAAATTTTTAGGAAAGAGAAGTTATATTCACATTTGAAGAAGTACAAGTTTATGTAGAGGAAATTAGTATTTTTGGGGTTTGTAGTTTTAGAGGATGTTGTGAAGATGGATGAAGATATAGTAAATGCAATTACTAAATGACCTATCAAAATAATCATAACGAAGTAAGATGTTTCCATGGTTTTTCTAATTTTAATAGAAATATTATAAAAAAATTAGTAGTATTGTGGCACCAATGACAAAATGCATGTAGGGAAAAGGGTTTATATTGACAAGGGAAAAAATGAGATCTTTGAATTATTAAATAAAAAATTGACAAATTCACCTATTTGGCCTTACTTTATTTTAGAAAAATGTTTGAGGTTGATTATGATGCTTAAAATGTGGGAATTGGTGCTATTTTAAGTCAACAAGTAAGGCCTATAACACATTATAGTGAGAATTTGAATGAGGTAATAATAAAGTATTCCACTTATGATATTGAATTTTATGTGATTGTGCAAGCACTAAGTAATTATAATCATTACTTGGTGCCAAAGGAGTTTATTCTATTTACATATCACGAAGACTTGAAATTTTTGAATGCGTAAAATAATTTCAATATTAGACATGCAATATGGGTTTCATTATTGTAGGGCTATACATTTGTATTAAATTATAAATAAGAAAAATAGACCCAGGTAGATGATTATTTGAGTAGATGTGTGGCCTTGCTAACTATTGTGGTAAGTGAAGTGGTTGGGTTTGAAGCTACTAAAGAATTGTATGGTTCTGATCTTAAATTCAAGAGGATTGTTGAGGAATAAAGGAATCCAATAACATATGCAAAAATTAATATTATTGATCATTATTTTATGCAGTATGGTTATCTCTTTAAGGAAATGCAATTATATATCTAGCTAGATCTATGAGGGATAATATTTTAAAATAATTGCATAGTGGTCATTTGGGTGGTCATTTTGGAAAAAATGAGATAATAGAATTAGTGGAAGAAAACATTTTATAGAAAAAATGAAGAGATATGTGGTAAGGGATGTTTCAAGATGCAGGATATGTCAAGTTTCTAAGGGACATGTACAAAACACTGGATTATACATACCATTACCGGTTCCAATAGGACCATCGATAAACTTGAGTACCAATTTAATATTGGGGATACCAAACACACAAAGAGGTAATGATTGAATTTTTTTAGTGAATAGATTTTCTAAGATGGTGTACTTTATTGCATGTAAGACAATGAACGATGCTTCAAGGGTAGAGAATTTATTTTA
Source organism: Taxus chinensis (assembly GCA_019776745.2). Taxonomy (NCBI): domain Eukaryota; kingdom Viridiplantae; phylum Streptophyta; class Pinopsida; order Cupressales; family Taxaceae; genus Taxus; species Taxus chinensis. The sequence goes on from CM034149.1 coordinate 112,854,544, forward strand.
CAAGGAAGTTGTTAGGTTACATGGTATTTCAAAGTCTATCACTTTAGATAAAGGCACCAAAATTTTGAGCCACTTTTAGGGGACTTCATGGAAAAATTTAAGCAATAAGTTACAATTTAGTGGTGTATAAAATCATAAAATTGATGGGAAAACATAAATTATGAATAAGAGCTTGGGAATTTTGCTGAGGTGTATTTCTGGTGAGAATCCCAAACAATGGGACTTGACATTAACCAAAGAAAAATTTACCTATAATAGATCAATGAATAGATTAATGAGTAAGTGATCATTTCAAATTATTTATAGAAGAATTACTAATGGTGTTCTGGATTTGATGCAACTACCTGTTTCAAAAAAGGTGAGTGATGATGAATAATATTTTACATAACATATTCAATAATTACTAGGTATAGTAAGGAAGAAACTACAAGAAAATAATGACAAATATAAGATTACAACATATATCAGTAGAAGAAAAAAGTTTTTTATAGAAGGATATTTGGTGATGGTTTATTTGAGTAAGGAGATATTTCCAAAAGGAACATACAACAAGCTTAAGTACAAGAATATTAGACCTTGTAAAATTGTGAAGAAGATCAATGATAATGCATATGAGGTAAGTATTGCACATGATTTTGATATTTTTGTAGACACCAATTTTTGGTATCCTTTGTCCCTCATCTCAAGTATGCTCCCCTTCATCATTATTTCCTACATACATACCTCTCTTCCCATTCAAATTTCCCTTCCCCTCCTAAATTAAATTTATCCCTTTGATTTCCCACTTTAATCCCATCCTTAATTTATCTTACCTAAACATGGATCCCTAATTACCCTTAATAAATCCTAAATATTCATCTAATCCATTTATCTTCCCTAAATTATTATTTTTCCTCTCTAGGCCTTCATTTAATAAATTTTACCTTCCCTTTCCTTTATTTCATGTTTTCTACCTCTTACCAACCATTTTATCCTTCCTAAGAATCCCTAGATGAAATTTACCTCATGAAACCCTAATCCTGCTTCATATGATCCCTTTATATCAAGCTGATCAATCCTTAACCACCCAAATAAACGGACCGCCATAGTCACTGATGACCCATCTGGTTGTTGTCAAACCTATAAATACACCCATACCCCTCTTTCTTCAAGGATGAAATTTTGAGAGTTGAATCTATCTTGTGAATTTTATTTTGATTCTTTATCTTCCTTGAAGTTATTACTGCCATGAGCCATCTTGAAGCTTCTTTGGAGCCCTTGTATGTTTCCATTGGAGATATTGGAGAGTTGAAGCTTGTTTAAGTCCTTTGACCATCTCATCATTTTTTACACAATATTTTTATAGGTTTTTAGCTATCCTACAACCCTACCATTCGTCTACCACCCATTTAGTCTGCCTTATCTTCCGTTTTGGCCTATTTCCCTTTATCAACCCTGTTATCTTGTTTTAGTGATTTTAGCTAAAAATTGAGATAACCATAGGAATTTTTTGAAAAATATCTTAAAACTCCCTTTTGAAATAGATTTTTAGGTTTTCAGGTTTTTATTGCATGAAAACATGTTTCTCTTATGCACCATGTCTCATGTTTCCCGAAACCCAAAACCCGAATTGCCTAAGTCCTTCATGTCAAGTTTTCAGAACTTAGAAGCATCTAAACATCTCATGCATCATGTCTCATGTTTCCCGAAACTCGAAACCCAAATTTCCTAAGTCCTTCATGTCGGGTTTTTGAAACTTAGAAGCATCTAAACATCTCATACATCATGTCTCATGTTTCCCGAAACCCAAAACCTGAAATGAAGCAAATGCATCATGTCTCATGTTTCCCGAAACTTGAAACCTGAAATGCATCATGTCTCATGTTTCCTAAAACTTGAAACCCGAAATGAAGCAAATGCATCATGTCTCATGTTTCCTGAAACCCGAAACCCAAAATGCATCATGTCTCATGTTTCCCGAAATCCGAAAGCCAAAATGAAGTAAATGCATCATGTCTCATGTTTCTCAAAACCCGAAACCTGAAATGCATCATGTCTCATGTTTCCTGAAACCTGGAACCCAAAATGAAGAAAATCCTTTGTTATAGGTTTTTGGATGCTCCAAGCATGATGACATGTCATTAATGTCCAGTTGTCTGGCAGTTGGTACACGTGTCAAGTGAGGTGTATTAGCAATCATTCCAATGCGCCAGATGAATCTAAGATGTAGGGCACAATCCAAAAGTTCTAGGAATTCTGAGACAAGCAGGCTGCGCTAGAGGAAGACAAGGATGATGAAACAGAATAAGCATAATGTTTCATGTCATTTCAATCTAGAGATTGACATGTATTTTTCATTTTTCGTTTCATCACATAAGAAGCAAATTTTGACTTGGTCTCCTGTGTGAGAGTCAAGCAAAGTATGAATCTTGTTAAAAGACTATTTTTTAGGATTTATCCTATTTTCTATCTACTCTTTTTATCATAAATAAGGGATGCTTATGCATTCCAAAGCGTTGAGATTTTTGGAATATTGAGAACTATTGTGAAGAAGAAAAAATTTGTGTTTTTCTTTAATCATTTGAAGAATAGAAACCAATGATATTTTTGCAGACTGTGTTGTGAGATTCATCTCTCTTAAGATATTGTTCTTATGTTCAGGATCTTAAGCTATTATTTGTTTAGCATTCTTGATTATTTTAATTGTTTCAAACATTACATTACATTTGTTATCTAGAAATCATATGATTATTTCATGATCTATGTTTGCTCGAAAGAAAATACGTTCCCCTCATTTCCTTTCCATTGTGTTTCTTCCATAATAATAATTTCCTTTCCGATCCATTCCATTTATAAAAACATCTTCACCTAGTGTGGATATGGATTTCAGGATTCTATCCCAAACCTAATGGTTAGATTAGTGTGAATACTGTATATATTATTTCTGCTACATGTTTTAGATTAGTAATAAACAGGTAGCCTCACCTATCTTTGAGGAGGGATTTAATCCCATGTACTGTGGTTAAACCTCATATTTTGGCTTGAAAAAATATCCAACCAACAATTTTTGGTGACTCTGCTAGGGAATACGGATTGATAAGACTAAGCTTATCCTATTGGTACTTGACGACTCCGTATTTGCCTTATTTTCAAAAAGATCTATTTTCCAGTTCAAGCTGGCTAGAAAGATATTCACTCGGTCAAGCTGAGCTAGGGGTGAAACTGATCCGTTCTTTGATTTGCTTCAGCAAAATAATTTCAAACTTTCACCCAACAGTGTTGCATCTAGCCTAGTGAGAAGTTCTTCACCTATCCAAAGAACTCAGGTTCTTCAAGAACAAGAAGTTTTTGAAACCTAACTTGCATTATTCTTGTCTGATACTTGGACTCCTGTACACACTTCATTCAGAAGAATGGTAGCACAACATGTACCTTGGGGTGTGGCTATTGGTCCTCTTTCCCTAACTCCACCGTTGCATGATCTACCACATGGGTCACGTAAGAATATTCCTAAGTTCAATGGTGATGGGAAGAAGCACCCTGATGAACACATCACTTCATTCTTTGTTGCATGTGGTGTTCTTGGAGTTACTCATGAAGATGTCTCTATTCGATTCTTCGTTGAGACATTGCATGGTGTAGCAGCAGAATGGTTCTACCATATTTTGAATGCATGCATTACCAACTGTACTACCATGCGGTCTGTATTCGAGGCAAGGTTCAAACCAGCTAAAGACTCTCACACCTTGTTAGTACAACTTACACACATGAAGAAGGAGTCTTATGAACCCATGCAGGATTTCATAGCCAAATTCAACAAGCTGATTCATAAGATTCCGGAGCTAGCCATTCCCAATCTTGAAAATCAAAAGTGTTTCTTCATCAATGCTCAACCCCCTGATGTGAGCTTCTTGTTGTGAAGATATGTTATCCCTGATTTGGCCACTGCTCAAGCTACAGCCACTGAAATAGAAGATGATCTTATTTTGGCTGGAAAGATCAGAAGAGAGTCATCTAATCCTAAAAATCAGAGTTCTTATAAGAGTAGTACTGAACCTATGATTCATAAGATGGCCAATGACTTAATCACTTTAAAGAAGCAAATGTCTCAACAAGCAACCAACATTCCTTATCAGGATATTCCTAGACGAAATTTCAACAATGCCAATGACACTCCCACAAGAGATAGGAATCAGTTGATCGCTGCTCCCACTAGGCTGGCCATTGAAGCCCCTCCTATCAACGTAGCATTTGAAGTAGTTGAGGAAGATGGATAACCAAAAAATCAAGATTTCCACAAAGATTTTGAAGCTTCAAGATATGTTGATGAGTCTTTTGATGATTTAGTTGTCGAATCCAACATCGAGTACTTGGAATATGAGGAAGATGAAGGTGACCATGATGTCCAATCATTTGCAGTCTTAGCTCGATCCTAATCTTAGAACCCCATAAAGCCGGTTGAAGGCTCTAAGGAGAAAAGTAAAGAAGCTCCCATGGTTGTGGCTAAAAGAGGCTCTCACATCTCAATGCAAACTGAAAAGGAGACAACTAAAAAGGTAACTTCATCTTCTAACTCTTTTTATCCTTCCCTCAAGGATAGTACCTCAGCTCAGAATAGTGTAACCCAAACTGAGCCCTCCATCATTCCTTCATATACCACTTTCGACATCATTGATCATGAAAAGAAAACTAAAATCCAAATGTCGGAAGCCGAGTACCTGCAGTCCAACCCTGAGCAATTTGAGAAACTTGCCAAATTCATTAGAAGAAAGGTTGCTATTCCTTCATCTTCAAAAGGAATTTTTCATAGCCCCACTCAGCCTTTACCTCAAAGTAATTTGACCTATGCTGCTTCTTTAGGAAATATCGAACTGTTTTATTTGTCCTTACTTATAAATGATTTTAAACTCAACAATTACATAATTGACTTAGGAGCCTTTGATAACGTAATGCCCTCAAAAGTAGCTCATGCCCTTGGACTCACCTTGAATCAATCTTATGGGTGGTGTTATTCCATGGAAACCAAACAAGTGCCCTTGATTGGATAAATCAAGGATGCACAATTTGCATTTGTTGCCTTCCCTGAAAAGAGAGTGAAAATGACTATCCTGGTTGCTAATATCCCAGTTGCTTATGGTATTCTCTTAGGAAGAGGTTTTTGCAAAGATGTTGGAGGAGAAATCAACATGGATTGGACCAAAGCTAAAATTCCAGTAAATGGAGTTCCTCGTGTCCTTCACCCCGAAACACAGGAAAAGTACCTTGTCACTAAGTCAGACAATCCCAAGGCTCAAATTCTCTTTGAAGATGTAGGCTTGGGTTATTATTTCATGACATCTAAGGTGCCCTCTATAGAAGTCAAAGAAGAAGATCCTAATGCTGTTTGGACCCTTGAGTTCGATGGGAGCTATTCAACTACTGGTTCAGGTGTTGGTGTGGTTCTTATATCTCTAGATTTTGAGATTTTTCCCTTTGCTTTCAAGTTGCAGTTTGATAATACTAATAACGAAGCTGAATACAAAGCTTTTTTATAGGATTAGAAATGGCAAGACTAAAAGGAATTTGAAAAAGGAATTTGAAATCTTAAAGTACAGGGAGATGCCAAATTGATTGTGAATCAAGTAAGGGGGACCTATCAGGTAAAAATGATTGCCTAAGACATTACAGGAATAAGGTTTGGGACAACATAGAATGCTTTGATGCTTTTTCCATTAAGGCAGTCTTAAGAGATTACAATGATAAAGCTGATTCTTTAGCTGTATCTGCATCTCTTCTCCTTCCTCACCCAAATTTCAAACAGGACATGTATACCATTGAGATTGTGTATCATCCAAGTGTTCTAGATAATTCAACACATTAGCAAGTGTTTAATGATGATCAACAAGTATTGTCTTTTCTTAAGAAAGCTGATAATTTTAGTGAGCTTTATTTTGAAGGATCAAAATCAGCTTTCTGTGAGTCCGTCTCAAATTCATATCAAGAAATTGATGGTGAATTCATCCATCTTAAAGGAAATAAGATTCCGAAGGGATTAGTTTCTCTGGAAGGTCTGTTTGACAAGCATGACTGTTTCATTCAGGATAAAAGGAAAGCTGAAGGCACTTCCTCATCAGAGGTAGATCAAGTTAACCAGGATCCATTGAGCAACAGTGGATGGTAAACATCGGTAAATGTTGTTCTCCGAAGGATAAGGAAAGATTCACTTCACTCCTGAAGAGATATATGGATGTCCTAGCATGGTCATATGCAGATATGAAGTCTTTCAAGCCCAAGGGTGTGCAACATAGCATCCCTTTGAAGCATGAGGTTAAACCCTATAGGTAGAAGCAAAGGCATTACAATCCAAAGATCTTAGGGACTATCCTTGTAGAATTTCAAAATATGTTAGACGCAAGGATTATCTTTCCAATCCATCATTCCACCTAGGTTGTGAACATTGTCCCTATCAGAAAGAAGAATGGTGAGATTCAGATTTGTGTTGATTTCTGGAACCTTAACCAGTCTTCATTGAAAGCCAATGATCCATTACCCATCATGGACCAAGTATTACAGACTGTCACTGGATCAGAAATGTTATCCATGCTTGACGAATTTTTAGGGTATAATCAGGTTGAGGTATCTGTTAAAGATCAACATAAAATGACATTCACCACCCCATGGGGAACCTTTTCTTAAAGGAGGATGCCTTTTGGTTTGATTAACATCGAAGCCATGATTAAAAGAGCTATGGAATTATCTTTTAGAGATTTGATGGGCAAGGTCATAGTTGTATATTTGGATGACTTGATGGTCTTCTCTAAAAAGTGAAGTGATCATTATGATCATCTGGAGTAGGTACTCTTAAGGTGTAGGCGTCATGGGATTTCATTAAATCCTAAAAATTCCATGTTCAGAGTAACAGAAGGAAAGTTGCTGGGTCATATCATGACTAAAGAAGGAACCAAGATCAACCCAGAGAGGTTGAAGGCCATCCAAAGCCTTACCCTACCCACAAGTAAAACTGGGGTGCACTTCTTTTTCGGGAAGGTCAATTTCCTAAGAAGGTTTATACCTGACTTCGCCGATTAAACCAAGGATATCCTTGGGATGATGAAAGGTAAGAATCAATTTTGATGGAGCATTGAAGGGAAGCTTGCTTTCGAAGATGTCAAAAGAGTGATTTCTCATGCTCCTATTCTGGTATGCCCAGACTTCAAGAAGGATTTCATCATGTACAATTACACTTCCGCACACACAATATCGACCATCCTATGCAGGAGAATGAAGAAGGAATCGAATCTCCCATCACCTTCATGAGCTGCCCCCTAAAGGAATATGAATTGAAGATGTCACAAATTGAAAAGAATGCTTATGTAGTGGTGAGAGTAGTGAAACATTTCATGTATTATGTGTTGAGTTCCCACACTCTCGTTCTTGTTCCTGATACTATAGTTAAGTCTATTTTGACTCAACAAGAGTTGGGTAGTCAATGGGGTAACTAGATAGCCAAAGTCTAGGAATATGACTTGGACATCAAACCTACCAAGTTGGTATGAGGAAGAGGCCTGTGCTAATTGATTGCAAAAAATAAGTCTGTGATAATGCGAAGAAACTAAAGATATTTCTTTAGAATTGCCCATGGTGCTCTTTATAAGCACAACCAATGAATGGTATGTAGATATCAATTTCTTTTTAACTTAAGGTGAATGGCCCCTGCATTTAAGCCAAAAATAAAAGAGGACAGTTAAACTTAGGTCCGTAAGATACATTCTTTGGGATATTGGTATATACAAGAAGGGTATTGATGGTGTATTCTTACGTTGTGTTGATAAGTCTCAACAAATAAGGTTGCTAGAATCCTTTCAAAATATAGCATGCGGAGGACATTTCTATTCCTCCATAACAACTTACAATATCTTACAGGGTAGGTACTATTGGCATACTCTCTTTCGAGATTCAGCAGAATGGGTGGCTAAGTGTGAAGCTTGTCAACATTTTGTTGGCCGTCCTAAGCTGGCTGCTCTCCCCTTGAAGCCTGTGGTAATTGAAGAACCTTTTTGCCAATGGGGAATTGATTTCATTGGAGTACTAAACCCTACCTCCAGAACTGGTCATAATTATGTGATCACCACCACTGATTATTTCACCAAGTGGGTGGAAGATGCTCCAATCAAACAAGCTACCTCCGAAGCTGTTTGTAATTTTCTCAAAGAGAATATAATTGTTAGATTCGGAATTCCTCACAAGATTGTTGCTGAGAATGATTGTAATTTCTCATCACATGAGTTGATTGAATTTTTTTATGGATTTGGGATTACATTGGCTCACTCATCTGACTATTACCCCCAAGGCAATGGTCAGGCTGAATCCAGTAATAAGAACCTGGTGACCATAATCAGAAAGATGGTTGATGAGAATCATAGGACATGGCACAAAGAATTGTATGATGCATTATGGGTAGACCAGATTACTCCCAAGTGAGATATTTGAATGTCCCCATTCTAGGTGTTGTATGGAATTGATGTTGAGGTTCCAATCTCTGTAGAATTGCCAACCTTGCGGTTGGTTAAAACAATTGAGGATGAAACTTTTCAAAGTTCCATTGAGAAAAGGATAATGTACCTAGACAGGATAGAAGAAGAATGAAGCAAGGTGGTGGATCACATTTCAAATCACCAGAGAAAAGTCAAAAAGATATTTGACAAAAAATCGAAGCAATGCGATTTCCAAATTAGAGATCTAGTACTTCTCTGGGATAAGAGAAGCGAGCAGAAAGGGATGCATGGAAAGTTTGATTCTTTATGGAAGGTCCTTTCAAAATCCATTAGCTGAATGGTGAAAATAGCTTCTGTCTATCATATCTTGATGGAGAGTTGCTCCCTCTACCTTTCAGTGGCCAACATTTGAAGCTGTTCCATCAGTGATGTAAGATTCTCTCTTGCACTGTATTATAATCTATTTTCGGTCATGTGTTTGCTTTCTTTATTTCTTTCTTTCTTTGTTTGGTTTCTCTTCTTCATATTCTGTAGCCCAACAGATAAATATTTTTGATACATGAGTTATCTTCCTTTGATGTCTGAAAGAAAGTCCCCAACTGGAGCCAGTTGTTATCTCGTTTTAGTGATTTCAGCTAAAAATTGAGATAACCATAGGAATTTTTTGAAAAATCTCTCAAAAATCCCTTTTGAAATAGATTTTCAGGTTTTCAGGTTTTTATTGCTTGAAAACATGTTTCTCTCATGCATCATGTCTCATGTTTCCCAAAACCCAAAACCTGAATTTCCTAAGTCCTTCATGTTGGGTTTTTGGAACTTAGAAGCATCTAAACATCTCATGCATCATGTCTCATGTTTCCTAAAACCTGAAACCTGAATTACCTAAGTCCTTCATGTTGGGTTTCTAGAACTTAGAAGCATCTAAACATCTCATGCATCACATCTCATGTTTCCAGAAACCTGAAACCCGAAATGCATCATGTCTCATGTTTCCCAAAACCCAAAACCTGAAATGAAGAAAATGCATCATGTCTCAATTTTCCCGAAACCCAAAACCCAAAATGCATCGAGTCTCATGTTTCCTGAAACCCAAAACCTGAAATGAAGTAAATACATCATGTCTCATGTTTCTTGAAACCCGAAACCTAAAATGCATCATGTCTCATGTTTCTCAAAACCCAAAACTCGAAATACATCATGTTTCATGTTTCCTGCAACCTGAAACCTGAAATGAGTAAAATCCTTTATTATAGGTTTTCAGATGCTCCAAACATGATGACATGTCATTAATGTCCAGTTGTCTGGAAGTTGGTACACGTGTCAAGTGAGGTGTATTAGCAATCATTGCAATGCGCTAGATGAAGTTAAGATGTAGGGCACAATTCGGAAGTTCTAGGAATTCTGAGACAAGCAGGCTACGTTGGAGGAAGAAAAGGATGATGAAACAAAATAAGCATAATGTTTCATGTCATTTCAATCCAGATATTGACATGTATTTTTCATTTTCATTTCATCACATAAGAAGCAAATTTTGATTTGGTCTCCTACGTGAGAGTCAAGCAAAATAGGACTCTTGTTAAAAGACTATTTTCTAGGATTTATCCTATTTTCTCTCTACTCTTTTTATTATAAATAAGGGATGCTTATGCATTCCAAAGGGTTGAGATTTTTGGAATATTGAGAACTATTGTGAAGAAGAAAAACTTTGTGTTTTCCTTTAATCATTTGAAGAATAGAAACCAATGCTATTTTTGCATACTTTGTGTTTTGAGATTCATCTCTCTTAAGATATTGTTCTTATGTTCAGGATCTGAAGCTATTCTTTATTTGTACTCTCAGTTATTTTAATTGTTTCAAACATTACATTACATTTGTTATCTAGAACTCGTATGATTATTTTGTGATCTGTGTTTTCTCGAAAGAAAATACGTTCCCCTCATTTCCTTTCCATTGTGTTTCTTTCATAATAATAATTTCCTTTCCGATCCATTCCATTTATAAAAAAAAACATATTCACCTAGTGTGGATATGGATTTCGGGATTCTATCCCAACCCCAATGGCTAGATTAGTGTGAATATTGTATATATTATTTCTGTTGTGGTTTAGATTAGTAATAAATAGGCAGCCTCACTTGTCTTTGAGGAGGGATTTAATCCCATGTACTGTGGTTGAACCTCATATTTTGGCTTGACAAAATATCCAACCAACAAACCCCAAATTACCTTTTCGATTGCCATATACTTTGTTTGGTCACCATCGACCCGGCCTATGTCCATTTCATTGACTATCATCTACCCATTCTACATTATGATTTTTGACCTCCAAGTTCCTCAGATATTTCAATCTTGCCACTATGCACATCTGCAACTTCATATCTCATCTTCATCAGATCCAGTTGTCGATCAAGACTAGTCACCGTTGACCCTGTTAGCATATCTCTTCTTCTTTAATTTTCTTTCATCCTTTCTATTCTCATTCAGATCTAGAAATTTCTACATCATCTTAGTCATCACAAAACCATCACCCTTTTTGGATCAACTTCTAAGTCATAAAGATTTGTTCTTTTTGGTTTCTGTTTGGATCATACTACTATAGTCATCATCGACTGGGTTCATTAGTCTCAGGTTGCCATCAAACCATCTAGGTTTGATTTGGTTTGCATTTCCTTAGATCAGATATGCATTCTTACTTCATGTATTGGATCTTAACTCTCTGTTTCAGTTAAGATTTTGTTGCATCATATTAGTTATTTATCATTTACTTTATTCATATTTTATCAAACAATGGGTTAATATCCATCCTTGGAAGCTCTCACTTCTTAGGACTGATGTTGTTAGGCAACCCACCCATCTATCTACTAATAATTTTCTTTGTTGAGTTCTCTTTGTTGTGCAGGTCATCTAACTCACAACGAGGAGGATCTTTCCTTTGCACCCATATGCATCATCATCTCATCTAGATGTAGCTCTAAACCCTCTCATTTTAGAGTTGCTTATTTTATATGTTTCCATTTCATTAACCTGAAACGGGGACAAGAAAATCAGTTCAACATTATAGCATGCCTGGTGGGACCACTCTTCTTTAGTGAGTTCTTTTTATTGATTTTGATTTTGATTTCCATTTTCCACCTTTCTCTAACCTTGCAGCTAGGAGTTTTACTTACTTTCTCACTTGGTGGAGTGCTTGCTTGGATAAAAAACACATTTTCTTGCTTACAAATAAAAATTAAAAGGAAAATAACGTTGTCAAGGTATTCTTCATTTTTCCCTATTTTCCCCTTTTGCATTATATTTCTTTTCTTGTCTTCTTGATTTAATCGAATTTCACATTTTGATTTTTGGGATCTAAAAAAACCTTCATAATTGCTCGGTAATACAGTCTAATTAGAAGGTTAATAATTTGCATTCACATCTTCCATGCACATCCAAAATTCACACATCAACCTACAAATCTTAAACATCTCCTTCTAGGTGTAACTATTGGGATTTAATCACCCAATAGGAAATACACCGTGGTGTTCTGGCTGGGTTAGAAGTTGTTTGAATATCCATATATTGGCTGAGCACCCAACACCCTTATCACTACGGTGCATGAAGTGCGTCATCACAAATTTGGGCCTCACGTACCTTCAAGTATATCAAAGACTCCATCTAAAAAAACCTGAAACCATCCATGGTTTGGCCATTTCCTAGGTTCCCTTTGAACCCGTTTTTCCTTTCTTTTCACATTTTTTAATAATCAAGATAATTAAAAATTTGTTGCGTGACTTGTTTGAAGTAATTAAAAATCAACATAGTTTCTTATTTTATTGTTTGTTTCATGCAAGTTATTACACCTTATCAAACAAGAAAAATGGAACAAAACATGACATCCAACAACATCCCTACTTCTAGTATTATTTCCCAACAAAATTTATCCATTTCTATCATTTCTTCCATCCCTTTGGCCACTCCTTCTGTGGTTACTCAACCTATGGTTTTCATTCCTCCTCTTCAAGAGTCTTAGGTTATCCAATCTAACACCCATGTTGAAACCAACCCCTTTCTCTATCACAACTTGGTCCCATCTAGACCGGATACACCCCCATCTACCACTTCTTTAGGATCTTTTGGACCTCCCACCATCCCTCTTGGGTATGTGGAGTTCTAATAAATCCTTGTTTCCAACCCTGAATCTCTCCATGATTACCTTGCTAGGAGGGCTACCCATCTCCCCATTAATGGTCCTCCTCTCCAACAAATTTATCCTTATCCTCCTCACTCAGACTCCATAGAGAGTAATACCTCGTAACTCGTCATATTATTCCCAAGAGCCATGAAAAATTTAGTGATAGATCAAAAAGAGCATGACCCCCACACTCACCAAACCACTCAATTGGTGGTGTCCATTCCCCCCAATTTTCATTGCATTAACACTACTATCACCTCTTCTATTCCCATCACCTCCTCATCTACCATGGTTATTAGTGCCCCTATCCAATCATCACAAGAGTCTCATTTTCTTCCCCCTCCATCTGAACAACATAATCAAGATTTACCCCCTATCTCCACCTCCCATGTCCATGAAAATTTCATCACTTAACAATCCCATCCTTCTGAATTCAATCAAACCCATCAACCTCATCTTCAAAGTGCTTATCGTTACATACCTCCTAATCAATATTCTTAGACATATCAACCACCTCATACCTATATCTCAACTCATCCCATACAAATCAATCTAACATCCCCATCATTCAACAACCAACACAATCCCATAAATATTACTACATTCCAATCTCCCAACAACAACCTATATCCTAGCCTATTTAGTCACAACCATTAAATAACATCTCCCCTTATCAACCACCTCCACAAACACCTATTCATCCTCAAACATATCAATATCATTCCCAACCTATCCCATCTACTTCATATATTCTTAAACTTCATCCTTCAATTTCTCATCCCTATACATCCAATGATCCCATGCATGTGTTATTAAGTATAATGGCCAATCTTGAAGCCGTAACTTTGGGATCCAAAACCACGTTTACCTATGAAAATTTTTGTAACAAACCTATCAATCCATCATTCCCCATAAATCCTTATCCCCCACATTGGGAGATACCAAAATTATCTAAGTTTAATAGTAAGGAGGACCCATAATAACACCTTTGTGCCTTTAGGCATGCATTCTACCTCATTTCTCATGACCAAGACCTTATGCTATGCACCTTACCCATGTCATTGGTCGGTCTCGCATTATATTGGTACACCAATAGTCCACAAAACTCGTTATTTTCCTTCACCAAACTAGCACAAATATTATTAGAACACTTTTCAATTAATATTGCATGTAAAATAACCATCACATATCTCTATGCCATTAGATAGTTTGACAACGAATCTATTATAGATTTTGTCACAAGGTGGCATGGTATAATCGACAAATTGTCTTTTTCCCTTCCAAAGACTTAAATAATTGAGCTCTTCGTGCAGTCTTGTGCGAAGCATATTTCCTCTAATCTTCAAATAAAATCATTCCAAACCTTTGAAAAGGAATTCACCATGGATCGTAAGCTTGAACTTTACACCCTTGCGAAAGGACATCTCAAGCTTTGATATAAAAAATTGAAACATGAGTTTACAAAGTCATCCACTCATAATGACAAGACTAAAAGTGTAGCTAACACTATCATAGTCAAGTCTTCATCCACATCTACATCTCATACCAAACCTCCACAAAGGAATCCTAAACCAACCCCCAATTACACTCCTCTTGGAGAATCATACATCTCCATCTTTAACAAATTAAATATTGTGTACCTCATTCAACTTCCTCCCATCCGATCCTTTTATGATTCACCACCCAAACCCACATGGTATCTTGAGGATAATTATTGTAAATACCACAAAGTCTGTGGTTAGGGCATAAAAAAATGTCACACATTCAAATACCTTGTACAAAAAATCATAGACTGCGGTGGTCTTCAGTTAGACAATCCCAACACACCTCCCGATCAACCCCTAGATTTTTTCAAACAACATTTCCCCAACCACCAACCTAATAATCCTCAACAAACATCTCAACCACCCAATTCTCATACTATTAACACCCTAAGTCATGAATCAACTTCATCACCTACACCCATCATCCCTTCTCCTGGTGAACCTATATCTACTTTGATTTCTACCCCTTTACCTACAATATTGATGAGGCCAAAATATGTCTGATTAATGTATAATATATGATCTAATATTACTCTCTTTTTGATTAAGTTTGATTGCATTGAGTGAATTTTAGTTGATCTGATATGAGCTAGGATGTAATTGTCTGTCTTTTGATTGATTGTGATTTTAATGTTAAAATCTCTAGAATTCCTGGCAAGTGTGTGTTTGAATTCAATTTTGTAATAAAGTAGGTCTAAATCAGTCGAGGAAATGAAGCAGGAACATTCAGTTTGTTTTTAGCAACATCTGTTCCTACATAGCTTAGTTCCAGAACTTCCAAGCTAGCTCCAAAACTCCATCACACAGTCATCATTTAGTTCCGGAACTTTCAGACTTAGTTCCAGAACTCCAGTATTTAGTTCCGGAATTTTTGTACTTAGTTCAGGAACTCTAGGGGATAGCTCTAGAACTCTCATGGTTTGGAGCCTTAACAAATTCCTATGGTTCTGGAACTTCTCCGAAGTTCTGGAACCGATAGGGAGTTATGTATTTTAAACCACATCCAGAGATTTTACATCTACGATCCTTTCAATCCGAAAGGACGAGAAGATTTCTGAATGTAGATCTAGGGAGAGTTATCCTACAACTATCTAATCAACCACGATCTGGCTCTGCATCTATTCTAGGCATGATTCGATTTCATCAGAATCATTGAGACAACTGTGATTGTAAAATGTATATAAAAGCAAACCTGCAGTAGATATATATATATATATATATATATATATATATATATATATATATATAGGAATAGAACAGAGAAGAGAAATAGAGTAAGTACTTAGATCCAATATTTTTGTAATTCCGAATGTTTTATCAATAAAATAGCCATTCCTATTTGAGAGAATTATGAGTTGTTAAATCCTGATTTGAGGAGGAGTAAGGGCTCACTCCCCCAAGGAATAGGATATTTGTTTATTTGGTATTTATATTTCTTCAACAAATAGCTTAGATCTATTAATTATGTAATGTTTTAATCCTTCCAGTTAAACTCTATTGTATACTTGTTCCTACAGGTGTTTAGATAGATTCTTATATTTCTTGCAATTGTTTTCAAGCATTCTAAATTAAGTGTGTTTATTTCCAAAAGCAAGTGTGTTTACTTTCATAAGCAAGTGTGTTTATTTTCCAGTAGCAAGTGTGTTTCCATTCTACATGGTGTGTTTCCTTTCAGAAAATATTTCGGTGTGTTTACTTTCAGCAAGTTTTCATAGTTTGATTTAAATAAGGTTTTACCAAGAAGTCCTTAAGACATTAAAGATATCCCCTAGAAAATACAAAAATAAATACAATCAACTACTAGATTGGTTAAAGTACTCTTATTGCATATAGCTTTAGACACACCCCTGGTTTGATATGACATCAACAAGAAGTTGATTAAATGAAGGTAATGATGACACCCATCAAATATATTCTAGATCTACACCTATCCCTACACCCACTATACCTATGACTATTACACCTACACCCATCACACCTACCACACCATCCATATCGATATAAAATACCTCCCCATCCATATCCATATCTAGTCCTTCACCCTCACCTATATTAACACATATCTCAACACTCTTATCACACATCCTTACATATATAACCACTCCCATACCCTTATCTTTAACCGTGTCTACAACTATTATTATTCCTACATCGACATCTGAGTCCATTTCGACATCCACATCATATCCTAAGGAATATATTACATAGACATCCTCACTTAGCAAAAGTGATATCCCTATACCACCAAAACGTTCAATCACCCCTACAATAATACCCTAAAATACACACATTCTCCAACCACTTCAAATCTAGGTGAACGTATAATCGAGAAACCACTCCCATCTTCAATATCCACATCTACAATGACATCCACGTCATCTGATTCTATCTCGAAAGATCCCCCCATTGAAATCATTGTTATCCCTTCCAAGGGAAAATCATCAAAACATAAATATACGAACCTTGGCATTCCTATTCAAAAATCCTTCACTCATCTGCACAAAAATTTGGAGCTCCATCCTCCTAATTCTCATCATCCTAAACAATCCAATCCCTCATCGCCAATCTTATGTGCACCTCTATCCATCTTGGGGCCAGGAATTCAATTCACTCGTATTCTCTAATTAAATTCCAAATCAAAACCATCTACCATATCAAAAATTGAGTGGAAACCATCCAAAAACCATATCATCACCAAATCAAAACCAGAATCATCCACTCTCCCCTCTAAGTCTAAGAATGAATCATAAAATTCTTCTCCTATGTCTAAGTCAAAATCAAAGGATCCCATAAATCCTCATCAAAACAAAATATCCCTCTTCCCTTCATCTACCATTCTTAACTCCACTTCATCTACAAACCATTCTCCAAAAACCCCCATCAGTTCCTACATAAAAATATTCAAATGCCTACTTCGAGCATCTATAATCACCCTTCCCCCATCAAACCCTTTGATTCACGTGGACCAAGACCATCATGATTCGATTATAATCTCATTTACACATATCATTATGATCCTAGACATGATACCAAGCATTGTAATACCCTTCAAACTATAATCCATAATCTCATTGAAGAAGATGATCTCCTCATCGAAGAAGATCATCCTCTTCCATCCACTAGTTCATTCACCCCCCTCACAACTCTTTGATCAAAACTCCATCACTTAAAATATTAATTCCTCTCATTCATCTAGGAACTTCATTTCCATTCCTCCTCCAAACACCACTCCTCCCAAATAAGGCTCCCCTCTCTTCATTAATGTTGTTTGGATCACCACTCATTATCACCCTAATGATTTCTAACCACCTACTCAATCTAAATCAAAATTTGTTGTTACCACTCACTCTAGTGAGCCTACACCACCCCTTCCTCATCAGAACTAGAAGCATCTATCTTAGCTACCTATGACCTACTGCCATTGAACAATGTATTGTGAAACATCTTCATTAGGCCCCAGTCAAGATGTCACTTTATGAGCTCATCTAAAGATCCCACAATCATAGAAAATCTCTCTTCAAATCTCTAAAGCGTATTCCTACCCCTAGTGATGAGAATCATTCTTTTATGGACCTTATTAGAGTACTTACCACTTCTACTATGATATCTTTTGACAATTCTAAAATCTCTGACATATCACTTGAAGATCATGACCTCCCACTTTTCATCATTGTGTGTATTAATTATACTTTCATCCAACGTTCCATGATAGACAACAAAGCCAACATAAATATCATCTCATCCCACACCTTTGATCAACTCAAACTCTCTAACTCCATTGTCACCCAATATTCTACCATCCTTCATGCCT
Organism: Taxus chinensis; assembly: GCA_019776745.2. Taxonomy (NCBI): domain Eukaryota; kingdom Viridiplantae; phylum Streptophyta; class Pinopsida; order Cupressales; family Taxaceae; genus Taxus; species Taxus chinensis. Next base: position 112,872,520 of record CM034149.1, read on the forward strand.
TTAATGATGTTGTTTCCCCCTCTTTGGGATCGGTTATTATTCCCATCCATGTCAGTGAGAATCTCATCCATGAGGTCTTATATATTTTAGAGGGGGAGTTTCAATACAATATCCTACTTGGATGAACATGAATTCACACCATGTGTTGTGTTCCTTCCACCCTCCATCACTGCATCAAGTATGAGCATGAGGGGAAAACCTTAACTCTCTTTGTGGAAACTCCTCAATTTAAAGCATGTTACATGAATTATCAACCTAACAACGTGCTAATCCCCAAACAAGATTATTCTGAAGCATTCTACTAGCTCATCCGTCTTTGCATCTAAAATTCCCAATGATGACTCCATAGATAAAGTGATGGATCATCTCTCACTGGGGGAGTATCACCTCCTCACACTCAATGCTTTTCCCACACCTCATCAACTTGGTAGACCTGATAAAGCTCCAATGTATCAACTAAATGTTAGAGATATCATTCCTTTTGGTCCGACTCATCTTTGCACCAATCTCATCTATGGTGGTTTCAATCTCCCTTCTTATCAAATCGACGCTCAACCTCACACCGAAACATACACCAATGGATTCAAATTTATTTTCAAAAAATACTTTGACTATACTTATCTCTATCATTTTGGATGGAAAGGATTTGGTATGGGGTGTTTTGAACAAGGTATACACAATCTCATCATCAACAAGTCATATAAGCCCCATGAGAATTTCGACTTAGACTACGAAGAAAAATCTATCGACTCTCCCACACCTTCATTTTCATCCCTTATGAACATTGACCCCTCATCTACTTCTTCTCCAACTGACAATCCCATAGACACAGATGATACCATGTTCATTTCTTATATCTTTTTTTAATCCTACGATCACTTTGGGACTGATCACTTATCAATGTGAAAATGAAACTAGGTCCCTTCCTCTTTAATTTCTTGATATGGTAGAGGAATATTCCCCTACATTCACATTCTTTAGTGTACCAACAATGATTCCATACTTTCTTACATGGGGGAAGAAGATTGCTATCTTTATAATACCTTACCTCCCAAAACATCCACCCTTCTCAACGAATCCACCATCGATATCAGCACATGGACTTCACAAGAGCCCTACATCCTCAAGGTGGTTCAATCTCTTGATCTAAAAGAGCTTGAGGCCTTTACCTTTTTTCTATCCAAACATATTCAAGCCTTCACATGGTCATAAACTAACATGCCAAGCCTCAATCCTTCTATTTTTGCCCACAATATCATCACTATTCTTGAGGTGAAGTTGGTTAAGTGGAAAATTTTCTGCATGCATCCTCACATTACTCTTCTTGTTAAAGAGGAATTGTAACACATCCTTTTATATCACTTCATCATTCCTATCAACTATCTGCAATGGGTATCCAAAATCATACCTACTATCAAATCTTCTAGAAATCTTTGTATCTGTATAGACTTTCGAGATTTAAACCTTATTTTTCCTAAAGACGAATTTCCTCTTCCTAACATCGATCAACTTATCAACCTCACTGCAGGCCATGAGATGCATTATCTTATGGATGGTTTATCTAGATATAACCAAATCCTCATTACACTAGAAGACCAACATAATACACTTTTCATCACTCCTTGGGGGAAGTTTTACTCTTGCATTATGCCCTTTTGTTTGAAAAATGTGAGGGCCACCTATAAGCGTTCTATGACCTACATATTTCATGATCTCATCCATAAGACTGTAGATGACTATGTCAATGACCTCTTTGGTAAATCTAAATATCAACAAGATCATATTACCGTCCTTGAAGCCCTCTTTGATCATCTTATCTGATGCTTCCTTTGCCTCGATCTAGCCAAGTGTGTTTTTGGATTTTTAACTAGGAAGCTCATGGGTTTCATGATTTCTATTAGGGGTATTAAAGTTAACCCCACTAATTCCAAATCCATCCTTAAGATTCCCCCTCCTTCTAATCTAAAAAAATTTCACATTCTTCAGGGCCTATTTCAATCAATTCACCATTTCATCTCGTAACTTTTTGACCATTTCCAATCTTTCCATCATCTTCTTCACAAAGACATTAACTTCAACTGGAATGATAAATGCAAAAAAATCCTTTGAATACCTCAAGCATTATATTCTATGGCCACTTGTGCTATGAAATTAAATATGACATCTCTCAACCTATTGGAAATTAAAGAATCCAAGATCTCTGTTGTTGTTCATCTCCTTGATCAACCATCTCATGTCCATGAACTTCTTTGTACATTAATCATGTTGATATTAATCCATCAGATCTCTGGTATTATAATTTTTTCGACTATCTTTCTTAGTCTCAAATCCCCTTTGACCTATCCAAAAATTGTAGGACGTCATTTATTCAATGCGCCAACCACTATGTCATTCTAGGAGCAATCCTCTATAAACATGGGTTTGACATTATTCTTCTACGGTGCCTTAAATCTCACAAATCTATTTGTGATATCCAAGAAGTCCACGATGGTATATGTGGTGGACATTTTAGTGGTTTATTTGTCGCCAAGACTGTTGTTTGCATGGGTTATTATTGGCCTTCCCTTAATCAAGACTATTGTGAATATGTTAAGAAATACGTCAAATGCTAACAACATTCTAATCTAATCCATATTACTAGCTAGGCCTTACAACCAACTCAAGAATTTTTTCCTTTCTGACAATGGGGACTTGACCTCATTGGCCTCATCAATCTGTGCTCCTCTCAACACCATCATTCTATCATCACTACAACTGAGTATTTCACCAAATGAGTGGAAGCCATTCCAATCGCATCTACAAAAGCTAACCAGATCATTAATTTTGTCTATCAAGACCTCATTTTTTGCTTTGGCGTTCCTCATAAAATCATCATGGATAACAAAATGTCCTTTAAAAAAAATATTTCAAGAATATTTTTGACTCCTTCAATATCAAGCTTAGATTCTCTTCTCCATAATATCCTCAAGCTAACGGCCAAGACTAAGTAACTAACAAAAACCTTCACAACATCCTTACTAAAACCATTGATAAATCAGTACGTAATTAGCATCTTCATATCCCCTTCACCCTTTGGGCCTATCATACTAGCATCTACACCTCCATATGCACTACTACCTTATCTATTGTCTACAAATTTAAAGCTATTATTCCTCTTGAAGTCCAAATCCCATCTTTACACATTTCTCTTCGCGACTTCATTTCTGATAAAGACTATCACCAAGAATGTCTAGCACAACTTGAGTTGTTAGATAAACATCACCTCCTAGCTCTTGAACATCATCATGTCTGTTGTGCTCAAATTAGTCTTGCCCCATTTTTCATTGAAATTCCTCAGTTTGTGGCCTCTGTCTCCCGTGTTGGTGCTTGAAAGACTGTATCCTCCATTTGGTTACCGTTATCAGTCCTTCTTGGGTTAGGCATCACTTAAAGGTCTAGAATTTGTTTTTCTTTTCTCTTTCCATTTGAAGGAGTCTGTAAATTGGGCATAAAACTTGGGTTGTTCCTTTCCTTCCATTTTCCGCAGTCACATATTGTTGTCCCTATCATTTTTGTCCCAAATACATGAGGAAACAAGATTGGATGTAGCTCGGAGGATCATGTTTGAAACTTATAACATTTCCAAATTCTCTATCCTTGAAGAAAATTTCATCTCTGGGCTTAAATGGTGGTTTTCCTACATTTTTACGGTTTGACAGTTGCATTTTCCCTGTCAAATTTACATCTCTGCATCAGTAGAAATGTGGCCCTTTTTTGGTTGGATGCGGCTCAGTGGGACACTCTAAAAACTCTATGGCTCACTTCAACCCAAAACTTGTCCACATGCGAGGGTCTCCACCGCGCCATGAAGTTTGGGGACCAGCCCACTTAGAGAAAATTTTTATTATGAAGAATTTTTGGGGCACTAGGAGGACACTTGGAGGCTTCCGCTCACTGTTCCTTTTTTCTTGGACTTTTCAACGGCCGAAGGAGACTGTCTCAAGACCTCAGACACATGGCTCCTTCCGCTGAACCTTCAAATTTTTAATAGACTCTTCCGGATTGAGACACGTGTTAAGCCACACTTGTTTGGGGTCTCTACTTTTGGGGACCATCTCAAAATGTGCCATCAAGACACGTGGTAGGTGGGGAGATGGAGAAATGGAGCTTCGGGGTTATTTAAGTTTTTTTGCCTATTGTAAAAGGGGATAAAATTCCAAGTTGAAGTGTGGCCCATGCAAGAAAGTAATGTCAGCATTGAATAGTCAAAAATGGAGGTGCGGGCCCACGGGGAAAATGTGGAATTTTTTCCTTTTTGGAAAATAAGTATAAAGTGAAAAAATGAAGCCCAGGTCCACTGGAACCCACATACGAAGCTAAAGGTAGAAGGGCGGAGCTGTGGGGAAATTTTGGAAAATTTTCCTTTTTCCAAAAACGAGGTAAAATAGCAGAATCAAGATGAGGTTCCTCTGGGACCCACATTGGGATCCATGTCAAGCCTGTTTTCTAAGGGCGGAGGGTTAGAGAAAAATGTCAAAATTTTAATTTTTTCCAAAAGTTATAAAATGTCCAAAAGTTCTCCCATGCTCGTTTCCAATCACATTTTTCCACATGGAGGGATTATATTAAAAGTTAAAAGGAAAGATCAACGTTAACTGTGCATTTCATTTGATTTTTCCACTAACGAAGCTCCAAGATGTTTGGAGATACATTTTTTGCATCATTCTTCATCAATTTTTTGGCAAATTTGTGTTATTTTGGTCTGTAAAGTTCAATTGAATCAATTTGGGAGCTCAATTTGTAAATCTAAAGTACTTTTGAAGTTGATTTTTGCTCAGGCTCTTGCAAAAAAAAAATGCTAGATCCTGAAGTTGCAGAGTAAAATTTGAGAGGAAAAGGAGGGAAAAGGTGAAATGATGAAGTGTGGGGAAAAGGTGCAACATGCATTGCCATGAGATGAAAAATATGCCTGTCAAGTCTTAGAAGGCTATGAAAAATGATGCAAATGTTTGCATGATTCACCTTTTTTGAAAACAATGTGGAAATCCTTTTTGTTAGTGAATCTAAGAAACGTGAATGTCATTGGTTTCTACAAATCATGATGTTGATATGTGCAACAAAAGGTGCTTCGAATATTCCTCTTTTGGGGGGAAAAATTGGATGTAAAGGATGTATTATAAATGCAATGAGAATACTCTTGCAAATGGTTGGAGTTTGAATTCTTGAGAATTTTTTTGAGAAAGTCATCTTCTCCAGAGACCAAAGTTGAGATTACCTATTATTTTTTTCTGTGTTAGATTTTCTGTCATGTCAAGTTGGTTACAGATGTATAACCATTGACAAGCATTGAGATTACTCTGGAAGTTTTCCCCTGCTGATGAATCTAATAAATTTTGGAATTAATTTGTGTCTAATCTCTAGCAATTTTGTGTCTTCTTTATTTTAAGAATGATTGCAAATAGTTTCTTTCATTCCTATTGAGATCTTACATTGAAATTTTTGTGAAATCACACAGGATCTCATCCCTGTGACAGTCTAATGGTATTTATAATTTCATTTCAAGAAGAACCTTCATCTTGGATGAGATAAAAAAATTTAAAATCAATTCACTGTCATTTGTTGATAAAGATTATCTCTAAGTCTTCGGGTGTACCTTAGGCATGATTAATTAGAAACTTTAGTGTTTAATTGAGTCTTCCAATTCGAGCCTTCCTGTTGGAGTCTCAAATATTATGTGAAAACGTGTTGATCTGGGCCTCCATTGAAGCACACCTTCTGGTTGAAGGAATGTATTGACTGTTCTGAAGCTTTCTATTGTGAAGTTGTTCATTATTGTGAAGTCCCTCCAAAGATATGGTATAATCAACTTTATCCTACTTCATCTCCCACCAAAATCATTTAAAAACCATTGATCCACCCTGAACTACCCTTGTTTGCCCTATGTATCAACAAAGGAACAAAATCTACTTGTAAAAATATGTAGAACAATAAGGATTTCTTAATGTCTTTAGTAACCTTTGCCTTGTATTGAAAATATCTTCATAATTTGGAAGTGACAATTCGTGAGAGTCAGATTTTGTGTGTTGATTATAATTTTCCAAGGTCTTCTTTATATAATTTTTGTAAAAGAAGGATATCTCACGATCTCCTTCAATAACAGAGGTTACAAAATAGGTTCTCTTACCTTGGTTGAAAGGCACAACCTAAAATAGTTAGGATAAGATCAAATCCTTTTAAGGTGCTACCCACTTCTTCAAATCTTGAGTGCTTAAAGGGTCAGATAGATTGCTTCCCTATGGCTACAAAATGACATACATAATCATCTATCTGCCTTTAAGTGTCTTTTCAAATCATGATGTTGCTTGGATTTTGAAAAGGAGAAAATTAGGTACCAACATGCTTCTGGCACTGTTGTGGAGGAACTGATTTGTGTTGTTGGGAACTAATTTGCATCATACTGATTTGTTGATTTTTTTCCAGTTTGTATCCATTTTTCCCATTAATAACACTTGTGGTGTCGTTTCTGGGGACTATTTGAAGTAATTGAATAAAGGTGTACACATACAAACCCTGGTAACACTTTTTACTGATTTTAAAGTGTAAATACATTGCTGAAATGTCATTATCTGTTCAGATCTATAAGAATTGTTCAAAGTTGTAAGTTCTGAGTGTAATATTTCTAGTTTATACAGTTATTGCACTAATATTTTGTATCATTATTGATAAATTTGGGTAAAAGAAGAGCAGATCTTGTAAGCTTTGCATGATTCTAGTATTAACAAACATTTGATAGGTCTTTCATAGTGAATTTACACAAACTAAGGTGAAAATCCTTAGTGGTGACTCCATGTTATTTAAATTATTAATAAATACTAGTGTCTTAACATATATCAAGTAAGATTTGTCATAGTATTATGCAAAGATGGAAGGAAGAAGATATTTCTTCACCATGGACCCTAGTAGAAGGTTGTTTCCAGAGTTTGGAAAGTCTAATTCAGAAGGAGGAAGAATTTGGAAGGTTGTTGGAGATCAAGCATCAAGAAAAGAGATCTCCATTGGTGAAACTGATCACATGTGATTGAAGATTGTAATACTTCCTCAAGTACTTCTGAATCAGGTAGCCTCTTTGTTGAATCTAAATTCTCCATCTGGAGAGGGTCCATCATCTGTATTTGAAACATTTACATTCTCATTCTACCTTGTATTTTCCAAATCTAAATAGTTTTTCCAAGAGACAGAGCCTTTAGAGGGCAGTCATTCTGAAAATTGTATCCATGTACCACATAGACCCCTCACTCCTCAAAATTTTGTTTCTCCTATAAGATCACCTCCTCAGAATAATATGGCTCAGCCTCCACCTAGACCTCCATTTGTCATTAATTCTTTTGGTCCCATTCAGTTTTAGAGGTATGGCTGGCTATCCAAATGTTGTGCCACAGGATGTAAGAAACAGATTGCCTAAGTTTTAAGGAAATAATGCAATAACTGGTGATCAACACTTAAAACTCTTTGTCAATATGATGGAGGATTTTGAAATAGAGTTTGAAGATGTATACATTAAATTATTTATTCATACTCTAGAAGAGGATGCAAGGGACTGGTATAAATCTCTGTCCAGATAATTCCATTGACTCCTGGACAAAGATGAAGAATGCCTTTAGAATGCAGTATGGTGATAAAACAGACCCTAGGTTTCTTTTGTCAGAGTTTGAAAATATAAAAAAGAATCCTAATGAATCAGTGCATGATTTCAACACTAGATTTAACAAAATATTGAGAAGACTTCCTGTTAATTTGAGGCCATGTGATGAATCATGTCTGATAAAGTATGCAGATGCATTTGATAAGAAGGTTGCTTACTATTTGAGGGATAAGAACCCTGGGACTTTGAGGCAGGCCTTTACCATGGATTTGAAAATTGAGAACAACATTAAGGCCATTGGAAAACCTCCTAAGAGGGAGGGTGTTAAACTGATCAACCCCGAGAAGCCTCAATCAAGTAAGGTAGTGGATCTTGAGGAGGTTGTAAGGACTTTGGCCAGGGCTGTCAAAGAAATCTCTTACAAGCTAGCTAGGGTAGAAAAAGGAATTGGACAAGGTTCTCAGGGCCATCATAGGCAACAAGGACAAGAAAAACTTGAATCATCCTAGAAATGATCAGAGGTCTGATGACAGAGGTAAAGGACCCATGGGAGCTAGACAACCCCAAGCTAGGGAGAATATAGTAGTGATTGATCCTCTAAATGCCAGAGTTGTTTTTGAAGAGACAAATCAAATGGATTGGTGTGACAAATGCTTCTTACCCCACCCACCATGTGAAGTAGATCAGTAAGTTGAAGAAGCTGATGACGATGATAACATTGATGATGATGCATGCATGGTGGATTCCTCTTTAAGATCACAAGGAGCAAACTCAACTGAGGTAATAAGTGCAAGACCTGCTCTAAAGTTTTTGGGACTACATTCACCGGGTGTTACCTCTTCCTCTCATTCATGCTTCTAAAATTGATATGGTTCAAGATTTTGAACTTCCTAATAATGATTTCGAGTACCTAAGAGCTCTAATGATTGAAAATTATGATGGAGGGATACCTTCTGAGGAGGATAGACAGTTGTTAATGAATTTTATGGTTGGCCATGAAAATGAATATAATAGTATGATTAGGGTTGCCAAAGGGGTAGGGCCTCAGGCCAAACCAAAAATTCTAGTGCTTACCAGTATCCCAAAAGAGACTCCAAAGAAAGATACGTCTGGAAAAGGCCTTGTTGTCTCAAGTAGAACTTGTGTCCCTCCCTATGCTAAGACTGTAAAAAATCCCATGCCATCAGATGAATTTGTAAACCTCCCTCCTAACACTGCATTACCCAAATATGTTCCTTATGACATAGCCCAAATTTGAGTCAGATCAAGATTTCTGTTCCTATTGTTGAATTTCTTAGAATCCTTGAGCATAGGAATAGAGCATTTGAATATTTGGGGTTTAGAGAAGAAAAAGTCACCCAAGGCAGAAATGTTGAGACTCCTCCTACCATTTCAGAGTTGAAAAAACCCCAAGTACTGGAGGAACCAGGTGAACCACCTGAAGTTTACTTGGGAACATATTTGGTTGAGTCTCAATTAAATGTTGATCCATTTTTTACAACACTGATTATTAAAGACAAACTGCTGCACAATTGTATGTTTGATTCCAGAGCATCATGCAATGTTATGCCTCTGGAAGTCATGAATGAATTGAACATTAAAGTGACAACAACTTATGGCAAGTGTACTGCAATGGATTCTAGAGAGGTGCCTATTGTAGGATGTGTAAAAGGTTTGGTGGTACAACTTGCAGCTTATCTGGGTAAGAACTTGAAACTTGATGTTGTTGTCATTGATTGCCCTGCCAAATGGGGCATGCTGTTATCAAGAAAGTGGGCTACAAGTGTTGGTGGAAATGTTTAGATGGACATGTCTTATGCCACTATACCAATTGAGGGCAACCTTGTGAAGTTACTTGGTTAAAAGAAGATGTTATATCTTATTGAGGACCCCAAAAATGCTTCTTATGAAGTATTGCATGTAGATATTGATATTGATAACTCTGTGAGTTATGTTGCTTTCAAGGAATATGAAATTGATCAATGTAGGTATCATGAGCAGGATGATTTTCCTGAGACTTTGATGTTTGATGCAGCCTCGAAAGATGTTAGAAAACTTGACCCAGGTACAAAGGATAAGCCTGAAGAAATGTGGTCAGATAGTGACTTGGATGGAAAAGAGAGGCAATCATATGACCAGCTGTTAAAAACATATCAGAACTGCTTAGCATGGTCATATCCAGAATGGCAGGCACTTGAAGTTTTTCCTTGATTATTTTCTTTGAATCAGGATGCTCTCCATTATACAGTGTATAGTTCTTTGTTTTCATTCTGCTTTTGTGTTTTTGTTCATTCTGGTCCTAGGTGACCTGGTTTTGCTGGTTTCTTGGTTCATTTTTTGGAGGATGGTTATGGTTGTTCTGCTCTATAAGCTTATTCTTTGACTCCATTTCCCAATGGTATGTTTTTGGCACTTGGTCTACTATTTGTTCTTGTGGCACTCACAGGGAGTGCCCATCCCTGAGTCAGAGCTGATGTTGGTGCTCAAATTAGTCTCACCTCATTTGTCATTGAAATTCCTCAGTTTGTGGCCTTTGTCATGTTTTCTGTCTCCCCATGTTGGTGCTTGAAAGACTCTGTCCTCCATTTGGTTGTCATGATTAGTCCCTTCTTGGGTTGAGGATCACTTAAAGGCCCATAATTTGTTTTTTCATTTCTCTGTCCATCTGAAGGAGTCTGTAAATTGGGCATAAAACTCGAGTTGTTCCTTTCCTTTCCATTTTCCGTAGTCACGTATTGTTGTCCCTGTCATTTTTTTCCCAAATACCTGAGGAAACAAGATTGGATGTAGCTTAGAGGATCATGTTTGAAACTTATAAAATCTCCAAATTCTCTATCCTTGAAGAAAAATTCATCTCCGGGCTCAAAGCTTGCGGGGCACTATGCTGGTTTTTCTGCATTTTTACGGTTTGACATCAGTTGAGTTTTCCCCATCAAATTTATGATGCTCACTTGAAAATCTGGCCTTAGAGTTGTGCCGGGGGGCATTCCGCTACTTTTCTTAGTAAATTTTTCATGGCCCATTTTTGGTGGTTGGATGCTAGGCTCACTACCTCAGGGCACTAAAAAAAAACTCTATGGCTCGCTTCAACCCAAAACTTGTCCACGTTCAGGGTCTCCACTCTTGGAGCCATAAAGACATGTGGACTTAGAATTTTCATGAAACTTTAAAGGGCCTAGGACTGGCCCATGTTTGAGTTTTATTTTGAAGAAGCGCCAGGAGGACACTTGGAGGCTTTTGCTCACTCTGCCTTTTTTCTTGGACTTTTCAATGGCCAAAGGAGACTGTCTCAGACCTTAGACACATGGCACCTTCTGTTGAACCTTCAAATTTTTAACAGACTCTACCAGACTGAGACACGTGTTGAGCCCGTGCTTGTTTGGGGTCTCTACTTTTGGGGACCATCTCAAAATGTGCCATTGAGACACGTGGCAGGCGGGGAGATGGAGAAACAGAGCTTTAGGGTTATTTAATGTTTGTTTCCTTTCGTAAAAGGGGATTAAATTATAAGTTGGAGCGTGGCCCTAACAGGAAAGTAATGCCAGCGTTGAATAGTCAAAAATAGAGGTGCGGGCCCGCAGGGAAAATGTGGAATTTTTTCCTTTTTGGAAAATAAGTATAAAGTGAAAAAATGAAGTGCAGGTCCACTGGAACCCACATCAGAAGCTAAAGGTGGAAGGGCAGGGTTGCGGGGAAATTTTTCCTTTTTCCAAAAACAAGATAGAATAGCAGAGTTGAGCCACGGTTCCTTTGAGACCCACATTAGGACATGTGTCAAGCCCATTTTCTAAGGGCGAAGGGGCGGAGAAAAATGTCAAAATTTTACTTTTTTCCAAAAGTTATAAAATATCAAAAGGTGCTCCTAGGCCCGTTTCCAATCACATTTTTCCATGTGGAGGGATTAGATTAAAAGTTGAAAGGCAAGATCAATGGTAGATGTGCATTTCATTTGATTTTTCTGCCATTGAATCTCCAGGATGTTTGGAGATGCATTTTTTACATCATTCTTCATTAAATTTTTGGTGAATTTGTGTCGTTTTTGTTTGTAAAGTTCAATTGAATCAATTTAGGAGCTCAATTTGTAAGTCTGAAGTACTTTTGAAGTGGATTTTTGCTCGAGATCATGTAGAAATGCAAAATTCCAGATCCAAAAGTTGTAGAGTAAAATTTTAGAGGAAAAGGAGGGAAGAAGGATGAAATGATGAAAGCGTAGGTGCAAAAGGTGAAAAAGGTGTTGCCTTGAGAGCAAAAATGGATGACTTGTCAAGTCCAGCTATGTAGAAGCTCTGAAAAATGATTAAAAAGGGGATTTATCACATGACAGAATCAGAATGATTAAAGGGATTAACAAAAATTTGTGGCATGGCATCCTCGTCATTAGTCGAGGGCCCAAGAAACATGATCAGTTCACAATTGGTCCACCTGTCAGATTTCGGATCTGAATTTGTCAAGCGTCATTGTCTGAAACAAATTGGTAATAAGCAAAGGTACCTAAAATATTCTTCTCTTTTAGGGGGAAAATTGAGTAAGAAAAAATGTATAAATGCAATGAGAATACTCTTGCAAATGGTCAGAGTTTGAATTCTTGAGAAAAAAATTGAGAAAGTTGTCTTCTTGAGAGACCAAAGCCGAGAATACCTGTTATTTTCTTCTGTGTTAGATTTTCTGTCATGTCAAGTTGGTTACAGATGTATAGCCATTGAAAAGCACTGAGATTGCTCTGGAAGCTTTCCCTTGCTAATGAATCTAAGCAATTTTGGAATTAATTTGTGTCTAATCTCTAGCAATTTTGTGTCTGATTTATTTTCAGAATGTCTGCAAATAGTTTCTTTCATTCCTATTGCAATCTTACACTAAATTTTTTGTGAAATCACACAGGATCTCATCCCTGTGACAGTCTAATGGTATTTGCAATTTCATTTCAAGAAGAGCCTTCATCTTGGATGAGATAAACAAATTTAAAATCAATTCACTGTCATTTGTTGATAAATATTGTCTGTAAGTCTTCAAGTGTACCTTAGGCATGATTAATCAAAGACTTTAGTGTTTAATTGGGTGTTTCAATTCAAGCCTTTGTGTTGGAGTTTCAAAGATTATGTGAAAACGTGGTGATTTGGGTCTCCATTAAAGCACACCTTCTGGTTGAAGGAACGTCTTGATTGTTCTGAAGCTTTCTGTTGTTAAAGTTATTCATTATTGTGAAGTCCCTCTGAAGATATGGTATAATCATATTTATCTTGCTTTATCTCCCACAAAAATCATTTAAAAACCATTGATCCACCTTGAACTACCCCTGTTTTCCCTGTGTATCAATAAAGGAACAAAATCTACTTGCAAAAATATGCAGAACAATCAAGATTTCTTAATGTCTTCTATAACCTTAGCCTTGTGTTGAAAATATCTCCATCATTTAGAAGTGATAACTCTTAAGAGTTAAATCATGGAGTATTGACCATATTTTCCCAAGGTTCCCTTCATAAAATTTTTGCAAAGGAAGGATATCTCCATCTCCTTCATCAAACAAAGGTTACACTAAGGGCCCTCTCACCCTGGTCAAAGAGGCACAACCTAAAGCAGTGAGGACAGGTCAAATCCTCTCAAAGGTGCTATCCATCTCTCCAAAAATCTGAGTAACAAAGGGTCAGTTAGATCTCATCCCCAGCTACAAAATGACACACACTATGATCTATCTTCCTCTAAGCTCCCTGTCGAATCTGTGTTGCTGCTCGGCTTGAAAAGGAGAATGAATTTGGATACCAACAATGTTTACCAAGAACACATCAAACTTTCTTATAAAAAACATCTCAAGGAACACGACTTTGACATCGGTGACATTTTCCTTAAAGAAAATCAAAATGTCACTACTTTAGAAAGGATTCAATATGGTAAATTTTCTTCCAAATGGATTGGACCTTATATTGTAACACATAAGTACAAGTTTGGAGCCTATAGTTTGGCTTCCCTTGATGGTAAAGTGGAAACTAAACCTCTTAACACATTCCATTTATGGCCTTTCTACTATTAACATATATACCAATATAAACTTAGTCATTTAAATTATCTTACTCCCATGATTAACCCCTTTCATCTCTATTTGTAATGATTTGGAACTATGTGGTCCACCGTCACTATCCTATTTATGACACTGAATATGGGTACCACGACTCTGCTCATAGAATTTTCCTTATGGAAAAGTTATTCCTTCTTGTTGGACCTTTTTCATTATCATATGTGTTGTCATTGATGTCAAGTACATTGATGGAAAAATTATTTGATGTCAAGTGGCATTGATGGCAAAAAGGATTAATTGGTAAAGTGAGCAAGTGAGAAAGATGAAGGTTGATTGGTAGTGTCATCTCACAGAGGCTTCAAGATAATTAAGGATAAACTCTAAGGGATTTAATCATGTTTTGCGTAAGCTGTGAAACTCTAGAAGGAGCCGTGTAAGCTTAGCGAAGGCCACATATAAAGGGATGAAGTCACAAATGAAAAAGAAGCTAAAGGATGAGCCGTAAGTGAAAAAGGTAAGACTTCAGATGTGAAAGAAGGGATGTGGAAGTAAGAATAGTATGAAGGCAAAGTTGTGGGAGTAAGGAAATATTAAGAAAGCTATGCATAAAGGGAAAGACCATAAAGAACCTGAAAAACCATGAAGGATGGAAGATATCCGCGGAGAATGATAAAAACTGCAAGTAAAAGGATAGAGTCACAGACATAGAACAAGGCCGTAGGAAGGCATTGGATAAGAAGGAAAACTGCATAACATTACAAAATCTACGAGAAGCAAAGAAAATTCACAGATAACTACAAATATGCTAAGAATGTTAAGGAAAAGCCACAAAATAAGGATATTGCCTCGATAAGAAGGAAAATGTCAAAGAAGCTTATAAAAGCCACGGAATGAAAAAATATGGACTAGACAAGGCTCAAGGACAATCAAATTAATTTAAATATGGACAAGTGAGATTTTTTTCTGCAAAATTGATGGTGATTCAATTGTTTGGTAACTGTGGCTGAGCATATGACTTGAGCTCCATGAAGAATGAAGAAATCTAACTGTCAACATTAAATGCTCATTGAACTTGTGGAAATATAGTTTAAGTTCTCTATGTGATTTCTGATTCGAAGGAAAATTAAATATTAGAGAATAAAGTGGCTCGCTCATCTTGATCATGTTGGAAATCCTAGAAAGATGAGAAATCTATTTTTAGGTATCGGATGATAAATATTTTCTGATGAATGCATAGAAAAAGGTGAAATCAAGCCGAATATAGCAAGAGAAAAATCTCGAGTTAGCTGTATTCATTCAATGGACTAGATTTCTAGGTGAAAAGGTAGGAAGATTACATGACATGCCAAAAGAAGCATTAGAATGGGCCGATTAAGAATATAAAGGAAATTTGATACCAATACGATAGTCACCAAAGTGAGAAGATGACGCATTCAAGCTAAAGGTGCTACAGGAAAAAAAGAAAGAAATAAGGGGAGAGAAAATAGATGAAACTTTGAAGATCATTTCAGATGAAGAAGAGCATCAGTGAGGTAGATTAATTGAGCAAGAAGAGTTGAAATTAGATGAGAAAAAGAGAGTGAAAGAAAGAACATTGATAGATACAAAAAAGTGATCATAATCCATTGTGTAAGCAATCTTGAAACTAGATGATCAAAGCTTGTATGTAAAATAAGTCTAAGTTGTAGCTTAGCATATTCAGAGGGTTGTAGCCTCCTTGTCAGTCGGTTCTTGCAAAATATTAGTTGTAGTTGATTAAATTAGGGGTTGGTGCTCCTAGCAAGTTAGTGCTTACTAAAATTAGCTGAGTGGGTGCTTAAAGTTATGAAGTGGGTGCTTCACAGGTTTAGTGGGTGCTCAACTAAAACCATTGTAAGCTTTGAAATTGGTGTTCTGTTGGTGAGAATTTTTTTTGGGTGGAGAAACTTGCGGATTTCTTACCAATTCTCTAGGAATCCAAGTCCCTCTACTTAACCAGTGCAGCTTCTGTATGTGCATGCACAAGAAAATGTGGATTTATGTGGTGGCCTTTCGAATGGAGATCTGATAGGGGCACTCCACTAGTCCTTTAAAAAAGCTAGCAATTTCTTACTAGGGAAGAATTTGTCTAAAAAGTGGGAAAGGGGAGTGAGAAATGAGATAGGAGAACTAATGTTACAGGTAGGAAATCAGATTCTTGCACACACTAGTTAGAAAATTCAACACATGCATTTATGAGAAGAAACAACCCTGCAAATGGCAATAAGATGAGATAAGATTGCGAACTCATAGTTTCTAAAATATCCTCATAAAAAAGTCTACAAAATTCATCTTTTTTTATTGATGCTTAAACAAAAGTTGTACATAGTGTGGGAATAGAATAAATTTGAGAGTGGAGGAAAGTAGAAGAAAATGGCTATATCCTTTGCTTTTTCTAGGTACAATGCACTCTTGAGTTTACAAGATCAATCACCAACCCTTTGAAATAGGAATGGATTTACAATTTATAGAATAAAATCAAATTTTAACCTTCCTCACATGACTCTTGGTTTCCATATTCTACTCATGACCTTTCATTTTCCATGAATTAAGTATTTCTCTTATAATTTTGAGAAAATACTTTTTACAAATTTGAAAAAGGTCACTTAAGTGAAAAGGAAAAAATACAATGATGAAACATAATGAAGAATTATAATGGAGAGAGAAAGAAGAGAGGGAAACAGAGTAAGAAGAGATGTCACCCGATGAAGTCTGTTGATCCTCATTGATGGAAAGCTCCAAATGCAATGAAACTCTGAATCTTCAAATTCCTTATACACTGGATGGTGTGTGAACATCGTATGTAAATAAATTGTTGCATGAATCATTTGGTGACCATGGGCATCACTCATGGAGATCCATTCTGAACAAATCTCATCCTGACTCCCCTTAATGTTGTCGCACTGCTCGGCTGATTCAGATAGGATCCTAATGAATCATCTTGTGAATGATCCCTAGCAGAGTCAATTGTGAATTCCACCTCCCACATACCAATTGAAGCATGAAATGAGTGTCAAAAGACACTATTGACATCCTCACTGTCACATACTCTGCATAGTATGATGATAGAGATGACACTTTTTATTACTCAAAATTGAAGGGTTGTGCCTGATTTTTCTCTAACTATTTATGCTTCATGACTTATTTTCGAAAAAGTAACTTATTATTTTTAGTAAGTGTGAAAAATCAAGTCCCCGATCTTCAACTAGATGTTGTGGCTTAGCTTTCCCCTTTTTTCCTATGATCCAAGTTCCTTTTGGATCAACTTTCTATTTTTAGCAGGTGCTCGAGGGCCCACTTACTATTTTTAGTAAGTGTAAAAAATGTTCGTTCTAGTGAATTCTCAGCTATAGTGCACCTCCAATGTCTTCGTCTCCTTCACAGGTTCTTTGTTCAAGGAATTTCCCAAAATAGCAGTTCCTATGTAGTAGATTTGTTATAGTTAGAAATTTGGCCTCTCAGAGTCAGATTGATGTGGAATGAAGTTTTTTGATATGGGTTTTTTCCCAATATCACCCCTCTAAAATTTCGGGCCCACCCGCTTAATAGTCCAGGAGATTTTAAAGTTTTAATTTTCAAACCTGGTAGTGCTTTTGGGTACAACAACCATTAATGGACCTCAAAATTGTAGGTATGGTCTTCCTCTATTTGTGAAAAAAATTATATTTTTGATGTGGGTTTTTTCTTTTGGTGCTTCACATGTGATCTTACTTCAATTTGGAAGCTAGTTTTATGGGAAATCCCACTTCTTTCTTTGTTGAGCCAGAAGTGGGATTTCTTCACTATGGATGCTCTGGTGGATGAGAAGAGAGATTGAAGGTGTTTTCTTGATGGCATTGGTTAGAGGAATGAATAGAAAAACATAACTTCTTGTTTCATGCATCCATTTGGGAGAATTATTTGACTATTCGTTTCATGGCTATGGAGTTTTCTCTATGCTTCTCCTTCTGTGATTGCTCCAATTCTCCTTCTAGGACCTACGTGTTTTTGTGGAGTGAATGTAATTATCTCTATGGCATGTATGGTTTGAGTTTTGTAATGGTGGAGTGATGGAGGAGAGTTGCAGAGGAAGGATTAAGTTTTTCTGTGCACTGGAGTGGTAGTAGCTGGAAGCAGTGAGCGACAGTTAGAATTTTTGAATTTTGAATGCATGAAAGGAGAAGCTTGGGTGAAAATTTTCATATTTGATGGTCTTGACTTTAGGGACATGAGGGACATCAAATTCCATGGTGCTTAAGAGGACAACAGGTGGTGGTGATCCGACGACATCGAATGAAGGTGAGAAAAGCTGCTTTAAAACATCAGGAGCTGAAAGTCGGTCATGTGGGTGTCCAAATGACTCCCCATAGGGTCTAGGTTAATTTTTCCATGTATGATATCCCCCACCTCAGGGACATAAGGGACATTAGTTTCCACAGTGGTTCTGGAGTTGACATGTGGCACCAGATCTGACGACATGGAATGAATGCTCCAAAAATGCACCTGGGAGCTGAAAGTCAGTCACGTGGGTGTCCAAATGACTCCCCATAGGGGTTTGGCACATTTTCCTATGTCTTATGTCCCACACATCAGGGAAATAAGGGACATCAGTTCCATGGTGGTCCTGGAGCTGACATGTGGCACCAGATCTTACGGTAGGGAATGGATGCTCCAAAAAATGCACCTGGGGGCTGAACTGTCAAGTATGGAGGTCATATGAGGGTCCAAGAGGTCACATTGGGGCTGGGAGAATTTTTCAAGGGTTTGTGTACCTGACCTTAGGGATGTTGGGGATATGAAATCCTACCAGGCTCCTGGTGATGACACATGTCCTCTAGAAAAATGACTAAGTCATGAACTACCTTTGAGAGGGAAACTTAGAAAGAAGATCATTTGAGCTCTTGGTGGGATTTATTGGTGAAATTCTATATGATCCTAGATGGAAATGAAATTTTGAATCCAATGATGGGGGTATCATGTCTTGATTCATCCATATGATCCCTGAAAAAGTGGATTTGTGATTTGAGACTTTACTTATACCTGATAAAAAATGCTTGCCAATCCTATGCTCGAATGTTTTGTGAAAAATATGATTTAACCATCATGTAGGTATGTGTATCCTATTTCTTTTGGTATTTTTTAAAATTCTAAATCCATCTAAAGCTCCCAGAATCATCTTCTGAAGCCCAACAACTGTTTTAGACCTGTGTACTGCCTAGGCTTGTGAACCCTAATTTTTTTCTCAAACTACTCCAAGTTTCTCAAAACTTTCCAAAACCTTCCAAAATCATTTCAATGATGTTTTAAGGTCTTCAATTCACCTCCATGTTGAATTTTACCCTTCTGTTCCACCTCAAGGGGTTGATCTAGTCCTAGGAAGGCCAATGATAGCCCTTCCAAATACTGCCAGAAGGTAGTATATTTTCAGAAATCCCTAAAATCACCCAGAGGGAGTGAATAGAATTCTCTAAATCACCTAGGGGGATGAACTAACATTAGTCAGGAGGTCATTTAGATTGACTGGACATACTCGGGGTGTCTTGGAATGACGGGACTTGAAAAAATTAACATCAGGGTATTGTTATCGTGCTTGGAAATTCTCAATTTCCCTGTTGCACATTTGCACGAAAACATGTTCCTAAGAAATCCTTGGTTTCAAGTGGGTTTTTATCTCAAAAGGGTTTCCTACTATAAATTATGTGATCGGTTTTTTTCTGTTTGATAAATGTTTGATGAAATACACATGATATAGTACTACTCAAATTAATGAAATTTTGGATTAGTATAACTCTACAAATTAATTTTAATCCACACTGATTCACCCCCCATCTCAGTGGTTGTGATCTCTAACAATTGGTATCGGAGTTGGTCCTTCTATCAGAAGTTTAACATATTCAAGGAGATCCTCTTTTCATAAGCATGGTAACAACTCAAGATTAAGGTGGTTTATCACTGTCAAGATCACCTCTCTTCACTCGAACGAACTATGCATTCTAGAGAATAAAGATGAAAACATATTTGATGTCACTTGGTTTTGATATCTGGGAATGCGTTGAGAAAGGATATAATCCTCCATCCACATCAATCACTTCTTTGGAAGACAAAGAAGAATATGAATGCAACTCAAGAGAAATGAACACCTTTCTATGTGGCCTGATTGAAACAGAGTTTGTAAAAGTTATGTACTACACAATAGAAAAGGAGATTTGGATGAAACTTTAGAGTATATATAAAGGAGATGAAAAATTCAAGCTAACAAAGCTGCAGATCTACATAGCTCAATTTTAGAATCTAAAGATGAAAGAGGATGAGAGTATATTGCCCTACATGTAGAGAATAGATGAAGTCGTCATCATGATCAGAGGCCTAAGTGAGAAACTAGAAGAATCTGTTATAGTTTAAAATATTATGATATCTTTGACTACCAAATTTAATGTAAATATTTTAGTGGTGGAGGAAGCCAAAGACATGAAGAATCTCATAATGAATGAATTACATAGCATTCTTTTAGTATACGAGATGAGGATGATTGGAACTAAGACTACGAAGAAAGAGGTGGCATTCAAGGTCAAAAAAGAAACCCAGTTCAGGAAAGAAGAAGAAGAATCAGATTCAGAGGATGAATTAGATGATGAAAAGATTGAAGTAATGTTTGTAAGAAGACTGAAAAGAGGTTCAGGTAAGTATAAAGGAAAAATCCCTTTCAAATGCTTTGCATGTGGACAAGTAGGTCATTTTGCTATTAAATGTCCAAACAAAATAAAGAATATCAGTCTAAACATGAAGAGGATAGTCATAAAAATAGCAAGAGAGAAACCAAATATAAAAAATAAAAATAGCAAGAAGTTCTTTAAAAACAAAAGGAAATTCTATCCAAAAGAAGAGTCAAGTGAATCTGATTCAAGCAACCCAGGAAGCTCTGAAAATGAAAATGATGAAGATCATTTTGAATGTTCATTTATGGCCATGGATGCACCTAAAGAATGAAACACCAAAGAAAAAAATATAATTTACTTTGAATAATCTGATGAAGAAGAAGTTGAAGTAAACCTTGAAGCTGAATTAGTATGTACTCTTAAAGAACTGAGACTGTGTAGAAGAAAGAATCAAAATATGAGATGCATATTAAAATATTATAAAGAAAAAATCTGCATCTTTGAGGAAAAACAAAATCTAAGAGAAGAAGAAGAGGTTAATGAGTTCAAATATCTTGAAACTCAATTGGAAAATATCTCAAAATATTACAAATTAAAGGAGGATGAATGCAAAAAATTGAACTCAGAATGGAACGAATAAAAGTTGAGATGGAATAAATGATCAACAAGCTGATTATGTATGAAAAGCTAGAAAATATTTCAAATGTTTTAAATGGTATATTAAGTGGTGAACGTGATACAAATGATAAGTCTAGGATTGGTTTCAAGAAAGAAAGTAAGGAAAAGGAGATTGCAAATAATGAAGGAAACAAGAATGCATTAACTCCAAGCACATCTTCTACTCTAAATAAAGTGTTCAAAAATTTTTCCAAGAGAAGGACTACTACTCCCAAAATCACCTATGCTATGAGGTAAATACATTCTTTCTATGGTTATTGTTATTTATGTAATCAGTTTGGACATAAGGCTACTAAGTGTAGAAAATTATCTAGAGGCTATAAAATAAAATTTTGCCCATCTTACACCAAACTAAACTATAATGATGTGCACTACAATTATTATAAAGAAATAAATGAGGCATCATCAAGTAAACAAGAACCCCCTAAACAAGAGAAATGGGTGTATGTTGTAAAGAAAGATGCAATCATAAGAAAAAAGTCCTGCTCAGTAATACAAACCACATTTCATGTGCAAAATGAAGATAAAATATGGTATTTGGATAGTGCATTCTCCAGCCATATGACAGGTGACAAAATAAAATTCATTTCACTATCAAAAAATGCATCGGGTGCTGCGAGATTTGGTGATAACAATTCAACAATTATAGTTGGAAAAGGAACATTGAGTCTAGATAATGGAAAGACTATTACTAAAAATGTTCTATATATTGAAGGCCTCAAGCACAATCTGTTAAGTGTGAGTCAAATGTGCAAAAGGGGATACAATCTGATTTTCCATGACAAAAGATATGATATTATCAATGGAAAAACAAGAACGAAAGTTAAAAAATCAAAAAGGACAAAGAACACATGTATGTTCTAAATGATATAAACAACGGAAAATTCTTCACAAGTAAGATTGATTATAGATGGTTGTGGCACAGGAGGTTGGGACACATGAACTTTGAAAATATTGTGAAACTAAGCACTGAAGGATGTGTAAAACATATCTCAAAAATTTTAAAACCAGAAGATACACTTTGCAAAACATGCTTGCATGGTAATCAGACAAGAAGATCATTCAAGTAAAAAGAATACTCCACAATTAGATGTCAAGTTAATTCATACAGATCTTTGCGGTCCTACCAGAACTAAAATTATAAAATGCGAGGTGTATTTTATGCTACTGATAGATGATTACACCAGAATGACATGGGTAGCATGTTTAAAGAGAAATTCAGAATATTTAGATTCAAGAAATTCAAGAATGAGAAAAACAAGAAGATTAAATTCATAAGATTAGACAGAGGTGGAGAATTCTGGTCCAATGAATTTGATGAATTTTTTGAAGAACATGGAATTAGAAGACAATGATCAGCTGCCAGATCACCTCAACAGAATGAAGTTGTTGAAAGAAAGAACATGACTATGCAAGAAATGACAAGAATAGTGTTGAATGAATCCAAATTACTTGATAAATATTGGAGTGAATTGGTATACAAAATGGTCTATATCTTAAACATATCTCAATTGGGAGTAAATAGTGACAAGACACCTTACGAATTGTGGAAGAACAAGCGTGAAAATGTGAAACACATAAGCGTGTTTGGAATTAAATGTTACATCAAAATAGTTGAAGAAAACTTGTGAAAATTTGATTGTAGATGTGATGAAGGCATATTCCTTGGATACCTAGCAGTCAGCGTGACTTAAAGGTGATATTATAAGAGGTTGTAGAATATTTTTGAAAGCACAAATTGAAATCACTCAGTACAATAGCGACCATGAAGAAAAAGAAGATGATGATGAAATGGAAAGTCCACGTGAAGAAGTAGATGAAGAGGGATAAAGGATAGACTCTAAGAAACCCTCAAGACAAGTTAAGAGGGATCATATGTTAAATCAGATAATTGGAAACAAAGAAGGCAACATTCTAACTAGAAGAAGGCTAAGAGATCAATGGAATCATGAAGATATAACACTCTTGTCAATGATAGAACCCAAAAATGTTGCAGAAGCTAGCAAAGACCAACATTTGGTAGATGCAATGAATGAAGAAATGGATCAGATAGAAAATAATGAAACTTGGGAGCTCCTACTAAGACCAAATGACAAAAATATAATTGGAATAAAGTGGGCTTTCAAAACTAAATTAAACGAAAAAGGATAAGTAATAAGAAATAAAGCAAGATCGGTGTGCAAAGGCTATGCGCAAATGGAAGAATTAAATTTGATGAAACATTGACACCAGTGGTAGGGATTGAGGCAATAAGACTGTTCCTATCTTACATGGCTTACAAGAAGATAAGAGTATTTCAGATGGATGTGAGATCTGCTTTCCTCAATGGTTTTCTGAATGAAGAGGTATATATTGAACAACCTGAGGGATTTTCACTAACCAGAAGATAAATATTATGTTGTGCAGGTTGAAGAAAGCTTTGTATGGACTAAAAATAAGATCCCAGAGCTTGGTACAGAGCAGATTGGATTCATACCTCATTGAGCAATGGTTTCAAGAAAAGGTGTTTTTGATAGTAATATCTATATAAAGTAAGAAGGGGATCAGCTTGTTAATTTTCATTGTGTATGTAGATGATATTATATTCATATGGAGGATATCATGATAAAATGACTTATGTATTTGCTGATATGATGAAAGAAGGAGTTTGAAATGTCTATGCTTGGGAGACCTATCATTCTTTTTTGGCTTACAAATCAATCAATTAGATCAAGGCATAGTCATATCCAAAAATAAAGTACATCAAGGAAATGTTGAAAATATTTCAGGACGGAAGAATGCCAACCTATAAGTACACCAATGCAAGTAGAATGCAAGCTGAGCAAGGAGGACAGCTCACCAACAAGTAGACAAAACACTTTGTGTAGATCCATATGATAGGACATTATACTTTACTCCACTGACATCAAGAACATGATATCATGTAGGAGGTAGGTACTTGTCTGGAATAATTTCAAGAAGATCTAAGGGAAACACACTTTCAAGTGGTCAAAATAATTCTAAGATATCTCATGGGAAGAATTGAATATGGAGTTTTGGTACCCCAAAAGTAATGACTTCAACATAAAAGCATATATAAATGTTGATTGGGTAGGAAGCGTTGATGATAGGAAGAGTGCTAGTGGAATGAGATCATTTTTTGTTGGAAATTTCCTAGAGTCTTGGTCTGAGCAAGAAGACAATCATTAATGGCACTCTCAACATGTGAAACATAATATATAGCTATCACAATGTGCTTGTACTCAAGTTCTCTATGGATGAAGTAAACATTGGAAGATTACAAGGTAAAATATGAAAATCTAATTCCCTTTTTTGTGTGATAGTACAAGTGAAATAAGTGTCTCCAAGAATATTGTGTTCCACTCAAATACCAAACATCATTCCTATTAAGATATCACTTCTATGAGGGAACAAGTAAATGATAAGGAAAAATCAGTCTAGAATATGTGAGCACAAAAGAAGAAATTGCAGACATTATGTCTAAGCCACTTTTGCCAAGAGCCACATTTTTGAGTCACTTAAGGAATGAATCTGGGGGTTATTATTGAACCCTCCATTAACTACAAGGTGTGCAAATATAAGTAAGTCATCATTATCATAGTAAAATTAGCTACAAATCAGTGCTATAATAGTGTTTATGTGACAGGGAGGAGCTACTCTGCTTGCTTGAGATTATCAAAGTATGCATCAGCTCAGGGGGAGCATTGTCGTGAGTACATATCAGAATATATGGATTAGAAGCATTGTGTCTAGGGGGAGATTCTTGAGGTAGGATACACATGAAGTATCCAACTTTACTAGTATTTTCAGATTTATTCGGCCATACTTGGCCTTTTGTCTTTTTTGTCAAAAGGGGGAGTAAATGACTGAAATCAAAAACCAATCTGTCATCATATCGAAAGGGGGGAGAGATGCCGAGTC
The DNA here is from genome assembly GCA_019776745.2 of Taxus chinensis. Taxonomy (NCBI): domain Eukaryota; kingdom Viridiplantae; phylum Streptophyta; class Pinopsida; order Cupressales; family Taxaceae; genus Taxus; species Taxus chinensis. Next base: position 112,897,403 of record CM034149.1, read on the forward strand.
CATCCAAGTACTATTAAAAGGGGAGAGATGTTGAAACCAATAAAGAAATTATCTGCCAATGCAGTGAAGCTACAAAGCGTTTTCAAAAACCAGGTATGCAGGTACTTTTCCATCAAAAAAATTGTAGGTTTCTGAAGTTATTGACAGTGTTGAGGGCATTTCCGTTAATGAAAAAGGGGGGGAATTGTTGGACCCTTGTCATTCATCATATGTGTTGTCATTAATGTCAAGATGCAATTAATGGAAAAATAATTTGATATCAAGTGGTATTGATGGTAAAAAGGGTCAATTGGTAAAGTTAGACAAATGAGGAAAGATGAAGGTTGATATGGTAGTGTAAAGCTCACATAGGCTTCAGGATGCTCAAGGATAAGTTCTAAGGAACATAAAAAAAATTTATACAAACCGCCGATATGAAGAGGTAGCCACCAAAGTCTTAAATGCAATATGTGGAGCTCTAAAAGAAATCCATGATAAGCTTAGTGAGTGTCGCGATATAAATGGATGAAGTCTGTAAAGAAACAAAGATCCAAAGGATGAGCCATGAGTGAAGAATGGTGAAGCCACAGAATGTGAAGGAAGATTCATGTAAGTAAGAATAGTTTGAAGGAAAATAAATGCAAGAGTAAGGAAGTCATTGACCAAAGCCAAGCATAAGGGGAAAGGACGTGAAGAACATGAAAAATAACTAAGGATGGAAGATAGCCGCGGAGAACTGACAAAAGCCACAAGTTAAAATGAAAGAGCCACGTACTAAGGAACAAAGCCGCGAAGTATTGGACAACAGATAAGGTGGAAAGCCACAAAATCATTAATAAGAGCAGTGAGAAGTAAAAAAAATCCATAGATAACTGAACAAGTGCCAAGAATGTAAAGGAAAATCCAAAAAATAAGGATATTTCCTCGATACAAAGGAAAATGTCAAAGAAGCTTATAGGAAAGTCCATAGAAATCGAACAAATATGGAATAACATAGGGCTCGAGGATAATCAAATTAATTTGAACATATGGAAAAGTGAGATTTTGTTTTCTCCAAAATTAATGGTGATTCAATTGTTCAAGTGATTGCAGAAAAGTATACGACCTGAGCTCCACAAAGAACAAAGAAATCTATTGTTCCTAGCTTGTCAACATTTAATGCTCTTTGACTTTTAAGGAAATATTGTTACAGTTTCTCTATGTAATTCCTATAAATTCTAGGTGAAATATGATTACACTCTTTATATAAGAGAAGAAAGTGGCTCAAACATCTTGATTACGTGGGAAATTTTAAAAAGATGAGAAATATATTTTTAGGTATCCGCTCGTGAATAATTTCTAATGAATGCATAGAAAAAGGTGAAATTAAGCCGAATCTACCAAGAGAAAAATCTAGAGCTAGTTGTATTCATTTAATGGAGCAGATTTCTAGGTGAAAAAGAAGGAATATTAAGTGACATGCTAAATGAAGCATTAGAATGGGCCAATTAAGAATATAGAGGAAATTCAATACCAATACGGTAGTCACCCAAGTGAGAAGATGATACATTTAAGCTAAAGGAGCTATAGGAAGAAAGGAAAGAAACAAGGGGATAGAAAAAAGATTAATCGTTGAAGATCATATCATATGAAGAAGAGCATCAGTGTGGTAGATTGATTGAGCAAGATGAGTTTGAATCAGATGAGTAGAAGAGAGTGAAAGAAAGAACAGAGACAAATATAGAAAAGTGATCATAATCCATTATGTAAGAAATATTGAAACTAGATGATCAAATCTTGTATGTAAAATAAGTCCAAGTTGTAGCTTATCATATTCAGGGGTTTTTTTCCTCTTTGTGGGTCGGTGCCTACAAAATATTAGTTGTAGCTAATTAAATTAGGGGTCGGTGTTCCTTGTAAGTTGGTGCTTGATAAAATTAGGTGAGTGGGTGCTTAGAAAATATTTAAGTGTGCATTTGAAGTTGTGAAGTGGGTGCTTCACAGGCTGAGTGGGTGCTCAACTGAAACCATTGTAAGCTTTGGAATTGATGTTCCTAATAAAGCCTTGGTTTCAAGTGGTTTTTTCTCCCAAAAGGGTTTCCTACTATAAATTCTATGTTTGGTGTTTTTCTCTCTGATATATGTTTGATGAAATAGACATGATATATTATTTCTCAAATTAAAGAAATTATGAATTATTATAAATTTGCGAATTAATTTTAATCTTGACTAATTCACCCCCCCTCTTAGTGCTTGTGATCTCTAACACTTCTAGATGGGAACCCCGTAATCATTACATCCATCTCCTTCATATCTACCTATTGGAACCATGCTAAGGGTCTATAGGTTTCACTTGTACATCCCATCATCCCCTCCCCAAATGGTCTACCTAGCTATTCCCATCTCTTTCATAAGAAAAAATTTAAATTTCTAGATGCTCATATTAAAAGCCTTCTTATCCCAAAGAAAAATTGCTCCCTTGAAGGATTTTTTTTTCAAATAAAGAAAATTATCAAAAGTATATGTTGATCCCTTGAAGGACAACTATCAAGTATCCTTCCATCTAAAAATACAAAAAATCCAAATATCCCAAAAAATAGCAAAATGTATACCACTCCCTCAAAGGATACCTACCATCTTATATCATGCCAGTGAAGGATTTGCGCATTGATCAACCTTTTATATATAAAAATCATAAACATTCAAAAGCAAGAATCCTAAGAAAGCTTCCCACATCGATCAAATTTCCCCTTTATCATAAAATTCCCACATCGATCAGTTTGCATAATATTACTCAGAGCTAGGGCATAGACATAAGAACAACCACCTAAGGAGATCCTATCCTCCCTCGTATGAGTTACATCTTAAACCCATTTTTCGTGTCGACATTAGGTCAGTAAGTTCATATTCCATCTTTTCCATCATGATCTTAGGTATGAATAACTACTGTTGGTTATGTGTTAACACTTGCTACGGCTATAAGTGCATTACTTTGTTTGGTTCCCTTTCATGTTACCCCTAATCCAGTACAAATAATTTAACCTACATGTTCTATTTCTTATGACAAAGTGTCATCCATAGATTTCGGTCACTTCCATTAAATCATACTCCTTCCCTAATTAATCCACCACATCTAGTATAATCTCAATAAACATTGCATCCATCATATTTTGTTACATCACAACAGTCACATTTTATTTTGCCCCCATAAATATTGTTAGACCATTTTCTTGACCATTTTCACATTTCTTTGCACATATTTTGATGTCTTCCTTCAACCCTTTGGTCACATGGTTTACACATCCATAATGCAATGGTTTTCTCTATCTCACAAGTATGTAGGAAATTTATGTAATCTCTGTTGAGGCTATACTTTATTCCCTACAAAAAGGGGAAGATTTAGACACCAATTTTTGGTATCCCTTGTCCCTCATCTTGCATCTTCTCCCCTTCATCATCATTTACTAGATACATACCTCTGTTCCTATTCAAATTCCCCTTTCCCTCCTAAATTCAATTTATCCCTTTAATTTCCCACTTTAATCCCATCCTTAATTTATCTTCCCTAAAGATCCCTAATCATCCTTATTTAATCCTGAATATTCATCTTCCCTAAATTCTTTTTTTTCCTCTCTAGGCCTTCATTTAATAAATTTTACCTTCTCTTTACCTTTATTTAATGTTTTATACCTCTCACCTACAATTTTATCCTTCCTAAGAATCCGTAGTGTGAATTTACATCATGAAAATCTAATCCTACTTCATAAGATCCCATTACATTGAGCTGATCAAACCTCCACCACCCAAATCAACAGACTTCCGCAGTCACCGGAAACCCATATGGGTCACCATCAACTCTATAAATACACCCATACCTCTCCTTCAAGGATGCAATTTTTATATTTGAAGCTACCTTGCAAATTTTATTTCAATTCTCTATCTTCCTTATAGTTGTTATTGCCATCTTGAAGATGCTTTGGAGCCCTTACATTTTTCCATTAGAGATCTTGGGGGGTTGAAGAGTTTTTGAGTCCTTTGGCCAACTCATCATATTTTTCTTCATATTTTTGTAGGCTATCAGCTGTCCCACAACCCTACCATTTGTTTGTCACCCATTTAGCCTACCTTATCTTCCGTTTTTGGCCCATTTCCCTTTATGAAAGCCTAATTCCATTTTCGGTCACTGTCAACCCTGTTTGGTCACTGTAAACTCAACCTATGTCCATTTAATTGACTATCATCTACCCATTCTACATTTTTCTTTCTGACCTCCTAGTCCCTCAGATATGTTAATCTTGACATTCTACACAATTGCAACTTCAGATCTCATCTTCATTAGATCCAGTCATAGTCGATCTTATTAGCAGATCTTTTCTTATTTATTTATATTTCATCTTTTCTATTCTCATTCAAATCTAGAAATTTCTACATCTCAGTCATCACAACATCATCACCCATTGTGGATCAAATTCTAAGTCATCTAGAACTCTTCTTTTTTATTTCTATTTGGCTCATCCTACTACAATCGCCATCAACTGGGTTCATCAGTCTTGGGTCATCGTTGACCTGTCTAGGTTTGATTTAGTTTTAATATAATTAGATCATATCTACATTCTTACTTCATCTATTTTATCTTAGCTCTCTATTTCAGTTAAAATTCTACTAAATCTTAAATTTTTTACAAACACTAATATGAATCAATTAACACTTTTATCAACACATGGACATATGATAAAAAAACTCTATAACTTTTGACTTCAATGAACAACAATTTAATAAATACTAAACCTAAAACACATATACCAATTTGACATCATACATGATCATTATAAATTTTAACCATCATGGATCTACACACGTAGGTGTTTTTCTCATTGATTCTTGAAAATTGATTTTTTTGCCTGGAACGCCAAACTCCACACCAAACATTTAGGTCCTTTTGAGAATCATTGCATTCATCATGTGGAGAATTGATTATGGCATGGTGATAAAATTCCAGCATACATTGTTGCAAGTAGAGTCAAGTGGCGAGTAGCTTGTGACATGGAAGAGTATGAGAAATGACTTTCTAAAAATAGACCTCACATTTTTGATGGAATACTCAAGAACAAAATAAGTTCGGTTCTCCCAGACATGTTTCTTATAAAACTAGATAACTTGATCTGAATATTGTTCATCGACTACACTTGAGTTAAGATTTGTTATGATAAAACCATATGCAAAGCATTGTAAGGTGTGTTTTTGTTGCTTTATGTTATCCCGTAAAATTGACAATGGAAATTTTACCGATAACCATACCGAAAATTTTGTTTTGATCCCTTGCTGGGGATCCCTTGCGTTTGGAACGTTGCAAAATCCCTTTCCGGGAAAATCTGGTTTCCGAACTTAGTCTTTTTGGTCTTTTTTGGCTGGGCGCATGGAATTACTATGTAACACCAACTTTTGGTGCGCCCCCTTTAAAGCCTTTGGCGCATATTTTTCAGTGTCAACACACCTTTTGGTGCGCCTTGTATGTTGAGTCTTCCCTGCATGCGCCAAGGCGCATGCGCCTTCATGTTAGCACAACTTTTGTTGCGCCCACTTTCGGTGCGCCAAAGGGCGCACATAATATCATGTCGACACAAATTTTGGTGCGCCAAAGGCGCGCTTAGTTTCATGCTGGCAAACCCTTTCATGCGCCAAAGGGCGCATGCTTTTCCATGTCGACAGCAACTTTCATGCACCCTTTACAAAGTGGGTGGCGCATTTATGACTAGCTCACCTATATATATAAAATTTGCGCACCCAAATGTCATTATCATCAGACGCATATCACGTGATTTTTATTCTCTGCAAGCCTTTGAACCTCTGCCTCGTCATTTTCAACGCATTGTGGACCCGTTTTCAAGATTTTCACTATTTATCCGGGTAAGTGCTCTTGTCTCTTCCATGTGATTTGCTTTTTGGTTCTTCGTGCTTGCTGGTTGGTTTTTGAAATACATCTTTTGAGCTAGCCCTCCCCCCCATGCTATCTTTCCTTATTTTCCTCTTTCCAGATCTGCTGGAGGAGGATGTTATCCTGAAAACAATGGTTTGTAACCCTCCTGGTTTAAACCATTTCATACCCCAAGTAACCTTTCAAAGGAGGAACAGAGGAGAAAAGCAATCTGAACCATGTGAAGACCCCTCTGAGAGTGTTTTAGTTCACTGTTTCCCTCTTTTTCCTTCGGCGCATCTGTCACCCCTGTAACATGATAAAAACCCGCGCCAATGGCGCACCCATCTTGCCTGCTGCATCGTAAACTTCTGCGCCCCCAAGGCGCGCCTCTTTCATATGCTACAAGCGCTAACCTTGCGCCCTCTTTGGCGCATCAACCTTCCTTGCTGCATCATGTTTCTATGCACCAATGGCGCACCCAACATCAATGCAACACAGGATTTATCCACGCTAAGTACAAGGCTTTGAAGGCGCAGGCGCATCCCTCCTTACAGCAACATCATGTTGTGTTAACCCTTTGTGCACTGCACCATGGCGCATGAAAAGTTCCTGTTACACAAACCTTACATGCACCAAAGGGCGCACCAAATCCCAGTGCAACATGAAAAGTCTATGCGCCAAAGGGCGCATCCTGTCTCTATGTAACACAATGTTTTCATGCGCCTTTTATAAAATGCACTCTGCAGTATCTATGCGCCATGCGCCTTTGGCGCCAGTTTAACCTTTGCAACACCCCTTTCCTGTGCGCCTTACCTATTTAGCCCTGTAAGCTGCAATTTTCATGCGCCCTACGCCCTGAGCCTAATAATAACTAACTCCTCCTTCTGTTGGCACTTCAATGGGAAATCAAATGACTGATACAACCTTTCTACGGATTGGGTTTCACTTCTTCTTCATGCAGATCAGCAACTGAGTTCGAAAGAACATATGTCTACATCCAGCAAGAGACCCATCAAATCCAAAGGAAAGGCTAAGCTTACAGAGGAAGAAATGAAATATAAATATCAGAGGGTCAGAATGCCCGAGTCTCAGGCCGAGTGAAGCATGGACGTCAGAGATTCAGAATTAGGACATATTGATATGGAGGAATTCTGGGCCAGAACTCAGAAAGTTCACAAGGAGTCCATGGATGGACAAACTGATCGGCAGTGCCCTGCACTTCGCCGGAGGAATCCCAGTCAGCGCCGTCAACAATGAATTTATGATGGTGGTTGCCCAGTGTTACAACAAGGACACAAGGTGTGTCGAAAACAAGCAAGGGCGAGGTAGTCATTAACCTCACTACCCGTCATTTTGAGATAATACTCGGCATCCCTCACCACTGGCACTTTGTGGCCGTCAGCCAAGCGGAGTGCATTAAGGCCTGGGATGACAATGAGGATCAATGTATGCAACTAATGAACAAAGTCTATCTGAAGAACAAAAAGGTAATAACCCGGTGGCCCCAAATCATCCACCGCAGCGACTTCTCAGAAGAGCTCAGCTGACACCATTACATTCCTGAGCAGGGTCTTCAGGCTTTCTGATGCCCATTATTTCCATAAATGGATGCTGCGGTACTTAGAGACCATGAACAAGAATATGCCTGATCAGCGCTTTTGCTGGGGAGAAATTATAAGCAGCACAATCTCTGAACAGCTACAACAATTCAGCACAACGGGGACATTTCATATGAACTCCTACGTGGTCTACGCTGCAGCATCAGAGAGGGACTATCCAGGCCTGACGCGGAGTGGAGTTTGGCCTCAGGTCAAAATATACGAGTATTATCCAGAATTGAGGCTGGAGAATAGCATCTCCCAATTCACCAAAATCAACGATGCATTCTTCTACCACATCATCTGCCTGCTGAGGCCGAATATGACTTATGGTCGCACGACCAAAAGCATAGTGGCAACCACGGAGAAATGGGGAGCCATGTTCACCCAGTTTCCTACATTCACCTATCTAAGGGCTGCCAACTTTTTGGGAGAGCCAACCAGGCTACCGAGGTATGCTGGACCTAAGCTGATTCTGCTGGAACTATCAAGGTAGCTAATCACATACCACGAGAAATGCCTTAAAAGAAAGAAGGGTGGAACTCCGTTCCCCCTCACAGTAGGCCGATATACATGCTCTACCCACCACAAGGCAAAGGAAATGTTCGCAGAGCTGGAGTTACTCAATTTGAAACATGACTTCCCAGCCAGGCCTACCTTCGACCCAAGGAGCTGTCTACCAAGGGCGAAACTTGATCCAATCCATGTTCCTCAGATCGAGGATATTTATATTGACGTCCTCCATGAGGTGGAGCTCAGAAGGAAGGATCATTCTCACCTAGCATTGGCAGAAATCATCCAATATGGGGTAGCCATTGTCCCCAAAGGCTTCCAAACTACGGAAGATGAAGTAGACAAGGTATATACTGACACAGATGGGGACAATTGGCCCTTTCCGGCCATTGATAGAACTAAGGCTCCTCAGACAATTGAGGAGAGGGTCAAGGAGACTTTGCGGAGGACAGAACATTGGTGCCGGATGAACGGCCTAATCTACCTCGGGGTTGATTTCACAACATCCCCATTGGGCAACGCACCTCCACGATCCAAAAAGCAGCCTAAAGGTAAAGGCAAAGGCGTAGAAGGTGAATCCAGCACCATTCAGGAAGAAGCTCCTGAGAGTCCTCCTTCCACAGCACCAGAACAAGTCATAACTCTGGAGGAGAGAAATAAGCAGAAGAGGATGTTCCAATAGGCCCATCCACTCAGGATGTCGGCATTGTTACAACAACTGAGGTCCCTTCCGTCCCTTCTTCTTCTCTTCCTTCCCCTCCTCGAGCGACTCAAGCGACCATCCCTTTGGTCGTGTCCTCTTCCCCTTCTTCTACTGTTTCCCCCGCCTCTTCATCTATCTTTTCTTCCCTCGCTGATCTGTCCTCCTCCATTTCTTCCCTCATCTCCGAGCTCCCTTCCCTTCCTATGTCTTCCACAGCTGCAGTTTCCCTTCCTTCCGTGGGCACTTCTTCGGCTATTCTCTCAATGCCGCCACCACGTGTCTCCACGTTTTTCCCCTCTTCTACTGCAGCTGCCCCCTCCTCTGTTTCCGGTCCTTCTACCATAGGTCCAGCTTGGATCTCTCAGCAGCTAAGTCAGCAAAAGAGGAAAGTTCCCATCGCTCCGATGGACTTTTCTGTAATCCCATCTAAGGGGGTGAAGAAGCAGAAGCCTGTCACGCGCTTCTCTCAAAGTGCTGCAGGAGAGAGAGTTATGGAAATCGCATACCCCAATCCCCTCAAAGAGAAAAAGGATCTGTCTCCGACAGATTTTACTGTGACCCAAGTCACAATGGGGACATCTTCCGAAAGTCTTCAGGGGGAGGCTCTTTCTGCAGTTGACGCCCTCTGCAAAAAGCTTCAGGAAATCAAGGAAGAGAAAAGGCAACTGAAGGAGCAAAACAAATATCTGCTCCAAGCCTTACAGAAGATGGGTAATGCACCTCCTACAACTGCCGCCGAGACTTCTGAGCTTCTCAGCCAGGAGAAAATTAATGAGTATGCCAAAATCGGCGAGCAGGGTATGGCCGTTTCCGCTTGGAGGAGCCAAATCCTCAAAGACAGTGAAAAAGTGATCGCCGAGTTCTCCGACTTGTACCTGAACATCAGTAAGGTGAATAAAGAGCTCCAAGCATTAGCAGGGCCCATATCAGAAGAGTTGGAACATGCCAGACTGCAACACGAGACCTTCCAACAAATGTTTGACTGTTCAGTCGAAGATCTGGTCAAGTTCGGCGTCTTCGGCCATCCAAGGGCCCTCAACAAAATCATGTCCACTCTGGACTACCGGGTGGATCAGCTAGAATTTATTCTAGAAAAGATTGACAAAGTCAAGGAAGAAGCCCTGGATGCGATGCACCAAATGGAACGAATTGTTCTTAATATGTCGCCAGGGTTACTTACTCCTTCCTTCACTTTAAGGAAAGCTGATGAAACCACCCGGATCTTCAAGGAGATCGCTTCTCAAGGAATGGGGCCAGAGGTCACATTTGACACAGAATCTATCAACAACCTGCTGGCCTGTAGGGACTTCATCGGGTTCCTCATTGAGGCGGAAAAGGACTATTCCAAACTCCCAGAGAAGCTCATAGATGAGCGGGAGACTTGTGAGGTGATAAGTGATAGGCACAAGGATCCTTCCCAGGATCAACTAGGGCCAATAATCAACAAGTTCATGGAATACCGCTCTCAGTTCCATATCTCGTCACCTGAGGAGCAACAAAAGCAGTCCACCCCCTTTCGGCCGCAGGATGATGATGACGAATAGCTGCTTCTTCTTCTTCTTCTTCTTCTTCTTCTTCTTCTTCTTCTTCTTCTTCTCTTTCTCTTCTTCGTCTTTCTGGAAATATCTAGAGTATGTTGATACAAATGATGACATCATCCATGTTGCATCATGGGATGATGTCATCCATCAAGTTGTAAAAAGTCAACATGACTTTTAGATATTTTGTAAATATCTTTGTAAATAGTTGTTGGCTCCTTTTTGCCTTCTTTTCTCTTCTTCTTCTATAAATACCCCAATACTTGTAGTATTGTGGGATGGATGGATATCTTTCAGATGAGAAATAGAAGTGAAGAAAAAAGACTTTGAGCTTTCTTGTAACAGAAGAAAACAGTAATACAAATATTGAGACTTTGTGCTGAATAGCTGTGTTATGCATCAGACCTTTCTTATGTTAGATCTGTATGTGTTTATTCTGTTAGATTCATATCTACTTTTTTGTCATTTATTCATCATCAGTATTGCTTTGCTTGTTTATGCAAGTAGGTTTGGCTCTGTTTACTACCAATCCCAAAACATAAATCTTCTGACCTTTCTGCTTTGGAATTCATTTCTTTTCTTCCTTCGGACCTGCTCTTTCTTCATCCCCTCTTCCTTTCCTTTCTTTTCGCAGTCGGAAACACCCCTACTGGGATGAGATCCCAAACCCCCGAAGGTAGAATCTGTGAGACTTGCATAGATTCCTGCTGGTAGAATAGCAATAAACCAGTTTCGCTTTGCTGACTCAAAGAGGGGCTATGCCCTGCACACTGTTGGCTCGTCTATCCATAGATCTGTCCAGGTGACAGATTTTCAGACCAACAGTTTTTTGCGACTCCGCTGGGGAACGAACAGATCTTTCAGATCTTTGATAGTGATAAAATAGAAAATCAGAAAAATCAGAAGAATCACTACCTATTTGTAAATCTAAACTTTTTGTTAAAAATCCAAAAATTTGCAAAAGTGCTTCGAATTAAAAATTTTCTTCTCAGATCCGTAGATCTGGCCTAGTTGGAGACCTTTAGTTCGCTGAGTTTTTATAAAAATCAGTATTTTGCCGTAGATCTGAATTTCTAACTATTTACAAAAAAGTTTGAAACCCTTTGAAAAAAGTCAAAACCAGATCCGAAAATCAGCTTACTAATCTTCTCTGCCATCTTATCCTCGTTGTTATTTGTCATTAACCGCAATCAGTTTTCTGAAGAGGATAGTTTTTAAATATTTAGAAAAGTGCATGCTGCTGGTTTTTATCAGAAAAACCAGAAAATCAGCAAGTACAGCCAAAAAGAAAGTTTGAATCTGCGCCATAACGTTGCAGATCTGGAAGGTACACTGGCGGGTGAACCTTTTATGCACAGCAGGAGAGCCCGTGGAGAAGCTGATCCTACTTTCGATCTGCTTCAAAGGCATAATTTCAGCATAACACCGGCACGCTTTTCAGCGCTAAGCTCGGCTGACCGGTCATCCAGGAGTGTCTCGCCTTCTCGAAGGAAGAATCTTTCGCAAGGGGCATCCACATCCCTTTGTAGTGCCTTGTTACTCAGTGGAACCGTGCTTCCAGCTCGTGTTCTCTTTCCAGCTTTTCAAATGGCAGTACCATGGGGAAACGTGATGGGTCCTTTGGCTTTACCACATCCAGTTCACACACTCCCTCACGGAAACCGAAAGAATTTTCCCAAATTTGATGGGAGCGGAAATCAGAGCATGGATTCCCACATATCTGCATTCATCATGTCATGCAGTATCCTGGATGTAACTCACGAGGATGTGTCGGTTCACCTTTTTCTGGAAACTCTACAAGGACCTGCGGCTGAATGGTTTCAGCATTTACCAGCCGGATCTATTACCAGTTGGGCCACCTTGCGGGATGCTTTCGAAGACAGATACAAGCCTTCAGAGGATGCATTTGCATTATTATCATGGATCACTCACCTGAAGAAAGAGGCAAATGAGACCATGCGTGATTTTATCACCCGGTTCAATGCACTAATCAACCGTGTCCCTGTTGCCATGCTTCCAACACCGGAGAATCAAAAGTGTTTCTTCGTAAACGCTATGAGCTCAAAAGTTAGTTTCTTGCTCCTTCAGGAATGAGTTGCCACCTTGATTCTCGCCCAAGCCGCTGCTATTCGCATAGAAGATAATTTGATAATATCTGGCGAATTGAAAAAGGAATCAGCCAAGCCTAAATCTTTGGGCCCTTCGCCCACTACTTCGTCTGATCCAGCCTTTCAAAAGATGGCAAATGACTTGCTTGCATTAAAGAAGCAGTTGGCCCAGGCCTCTCCCAGTTCCTCATACCGGGATATTCCGCGGAGGAATTTCGTTCCTAACAATGTTTCACAAAGGCCGCGCTTACCTACAACCGCTCCACGGTTGGCACTTGAGGCTCCTCCGGTCAACGCTCTAGCCAAAATCGAAAAGAAGAGCAGTATTATGAAGAACCTTCGTCTCAGGGCGAAGATGATCAAGATGTCGGTGAACCGACTGGCGACTCTACTATCGGGTATATGGAATTTGATGAGGAGGAATCTGATGAAGAAGAGGGTACCCAGGGATATGCAAGCGGACAGTCATACGCTGTTTTTACTCGCTCGCAAGGAAAAGAAGCAGAAGTTGCTGCCCATGTCCAGCAGGAGAAGGCCGTGTCAAACGCGCCTCCGATCATTGCTAAAAGAGGTAATCCTCTTCCTACTCAACTCCCTGGCAAATCTTTTACAAGGAAACCTTTTCCCCCTATCTCTCCTCCAAATCAATCCTCTCACGTTCCTACCAAGGCCAGTAATCCTATTCCATCATCGCGAGGTGAGGGACTCATTCCTTCACCAACGCAACCCTTGGCCGCATTTGATATCATAGATCATGCAAAAAAGACCAAGATCCAAATGTCTGAAGCCGAGTATCTTCAGTCAAATCCTGAACAGCTTGTGAGATTGACCAAGTATATTCAAAGTCAAGCTGTTGTATCTAATCAGGTTTCCCCAAAAGGAATCCTTTCCACTCCCCCTGAATCTCACATAAATGTTGCTTCAACATCTGCGTCAGGCAAGATAGAGCCTTTCTATCTCTCCCTCCTAATCAATGGACACAAGCTGAGTAACTGCATCATTGATTCCGGGGCTTCTGATAATGTCATGCCGGCAAAGGTCGCCCATGCTCTGGGCCTCACTCTTACCAAGCCTTTCGGCAGATGTTATTCCTTGGAAACCAAGCAGGTTCCGTTGGTTGGCCAAATTAAAGACGCGCAATTCACGTTTGCGGCATTCCCAGATAAAAGAGTAAAGATGACAGTCCTCGTTGCTGACATTCCGGCAGCCTATGGAATTTTGCTGGGAAGAAGTTTTTGCAGCGAAGTTGGTGGGGAAATTCATATGGACTGGTCTAAAGCTAGAATTCCCGTCAAAGGCGTAATGCAGACTTTGGAGCCGGAATCACAAAAAAAGTACTTGGTTACTAGCTCTGAAGACCCCAAAGCTCAAATCCTTTTTGAATCATCAGGGATGGGGAACTATTTCTTGTCTACCGAGACGGACAAAATGGGTGTCCTCGTTCAGGAAAAAGATCTTAATGAGATCTGGACCTTGCAGTTTGATGGCAGTTGTGCAACTAGTGGATGTGGCGCTGGGGCCGTGCTGATATCTCCCGAAGAGGAGGTAATTCCTCTCTCTTTCAAATTGCAGTTTTTCAACACAAACAATACTGCTGAGTATGAATCTCTGTTACTCGGTATGCAAGCCACAAAAGAAAGAGGAATTAAAAATCTAAAAGTGCAAGGTGATGCAGAGTTGGTTGTAAACCAAGTCAAGAGGATATATCAAGTAAAAAATGAGAGGCTCAGGCACTACCGTAATGCGGTGTGGGACAGCATCGAAGAATTCGATGCTTTTTCAATTGAATCCATTCCAAGAGCTCAAAATGACATGGCTGATTCATTGGCTGTTTCAGCATCCCTCATGCTTCCTCACCCAGGTTTGAAAACAAACAAATACACCATTGAGGTGGTTTTCCACCCGAGCGTGCCAGACAATTCTCAGCATTGGCAGGTGTTCAACGATGATAATCAACTCATTGCCTTTCTAGAGAAGGCGGAAAATTTTAAAGAATTGCACTTTGAAGGATCTACTTCCACTTGCCGTGAATCAGTCACCAATCAAGGCGATGAATCCGAAGGGAACGACGGCATATGTCAGCTCAAAGGGAATAAAATCCCAAAGGGCCTGGTTTCTCTGGAGCGGTTGTTCGACAGGCATGACCGTTTTGTGAAAAAGAAGAGGCGAGATGACCCTGACTCATCCCCAGAAACCGAACCGGTCAATATAGGTTCGATGGAGCACCCGCAATTTGTGAACATTGGCAAATGTTGCACGCCTGAGGAGAAACGGAAATTTGTCAAGTTGCTAAAAAAATATATGGACGTGTTGGCATGGTCCTATGCCGATCTAAAGTCTTTTAAGCCAAAGGACGTTCAGCATGACATTCCGTTGAAAGAAGATGTCAAAGCTTTTCGCCAGAAGCAGAGGCACTATAATCCTAAGATTTCGGGGACTATCCAGGCTGAAATTCAGAAGATGCTGGATGCGAGAATCATCTTTCCTATCCACCACAGTACTTGGGTAGCAAATATTGTGCCAGTGCGCAAGAAAAACGGTGAGATACGCATATGCGTAGACTTTCGCAATTTGAATCAGGCTTCCTTGAAAGACAACTACCCACTTCCGATAATGGATCAAGTTCTGCAAGCAGTAACTGGATCAGAGATGTTGTCCATGCTTGATGGTTTTTCAGGCTATAATCAGATTGAAGTTTCAGCTGAAGATCAGTTTAAAACAGCATTCACTACTCCCTGGGGTACATTTGCCTACAGCAGGATGCCTTTTGGCCTAACTAATGCTGGCGCCACTTTTCAGCGGGCCATGGATTTTGCATTCAAAGGTATGATGGGGAAAGTCATTGTGGTTTATCTAGATGACTTAACCGTGTTCTCTAAACAACGAAATGATCATTGTGATCATTTGGAGCAAGTGTTGGCCAGGTGCCGAGAACATGGGATTTCCCTAAACCCAAAAAAGTCTGTTTTTGGAGTCACGGAAGGGAAGTTGCTAGGGCATGTGGTTAGCAAAGAAGGAACAAAGATAGATACCGAAAGAGTTAAGGCTATTCAAAGCCTTACTCTACCTACAAGCAAGACTGGTGTTCATTCTTTCTTTGGAAAGGTGAACTTTCTCAGGCGTTTTGTTCCTGACTTTGCTGAGAAGACCCGTCACATATTGAACATGATGAAGGGGTCACCAACTTTCAGATGGAGCGAAGAGGGGAAAAGGTCATTTGAAGAAATAAAAGCTTCCGTTGCTCATGCACCAGTCCTGGTATGTCCCGATTTCTCCAAGGACTTCATCATGTATAGTTACGCATCTGAGCATACTGTGTCCGCAATCTTGATGCAAAAGAACTCGGAGGATGTTGAATCTCTGATCGCGTTCATGAGTTCTCCCCTCAAGCCTCACGAACTAAAAATGACTCAATTAGAAAAGCATGCCTTTGCCGTTGTCAAAGCAGTGAAGAATTTCAGGTATTACATTCTAAACTCGCATACGGTGGTGCTGGTCCCTGACACGGCGGTGAAATCAATTCTAACTCAGCAGGAGTTAGGAAGCTTGCGAGGAAATTGGATCGCAAAGGTCCAGGAGTATGACCTGGATATTAAACCAACCAAGCTGGTAAGGGGCAAGGGCCTGTGTCAGCTAATGGCTGAAAACAAAGATTCAGAAAACCCCGATGAAAGGGGTGACTACACCAATGAAGCACAGGACCGGCTGGAAGAGCCCGATTCTCTGCCTCTGGTTCTATTTGTTGCAACTAGTGATGAATGGTACTCCGACATCGCTTTCTTCCTCACCTACGGCGAATGCCCAATGCACCTAACTGCAAAGGAGAAGCGCACTATAAAGCTCAGAGCAGCTAAATATGTCATCTGGGATGACGGTTTATATAAACGTGGGATAGATGGCATCTTTTTGCGATGTGTTGACAAACCTCAGCAGGTAAAAATACTGGAAAGTTTTCACAATTCAGCCTGTGGGGGGCATTTCTCTTCCTCCGTGACAGCACACAAGATCATTCGAGCCAGGTACTATTGGCCGACGCTCTTCCAAGATACAGCCACCTGGGTGGCAAAGTGTGAACCCTGCCAGCAATTCGTCGGCAAGCCCAAGTTGGCTGCCTTTCCCCTAAGGCCGATCATTATCAATGAACCATTCAGACAATGGGGAATTGATTTTATTGGTGCACTCAATCCTCAATCGAGTGCCGGACATAGCTATGTCCTTACAACAATGGATTACTTCACCAAGTGGATGGAAGCCATACCTGTCAAGCATGCCACTTCTGAGGTGGTTTGTAATTTCATTAAAGAAAATAGCATTGTCAGGTTTGGCGTTCCAAACAAAATCGTTGCTGATAATGCTTCTAACTTCTCCTCACGGGAAGTTATTTGTTTTTGCTATGAATATCGGATAACTTTGGCTCACGCCTCAGACTATTACCCTCAGGGAAATGGTCAGGCGGAATCCAGTAACAAGAACTTGGTGACCATCATACGGAAGTTAGTAGATGAGAATCAGCGAATGTGGCACAAGTCTTTGTACGACGCTTTATGGGCCGATCGTATTACTCCCAAGAGATCTCTTGGCATGTCACCTTTTCAAGTGTTATATGGCACTGATGCTGAACTCCCCATTTCTGCGGAACTTCCTGCTCTGCGCTTGGCACGAGCTATCGAAGATGAAACTTTCCAAAATTCTCTTGAAAAGAGAATCATGTATCTGGTAGAACTTGAAGAAAAGAGAGTAAGGGTGGTCGATAGGATCACTGAACATCAGAATCAGGTTAAGAGGCTGTTTGATAAGAAGGCCAAGCAGAGGGATTTTCAAGTGGGAGATCTCGTCCTTTTGTGGGACAAGCGAAGAGAGCCAAAGGGCATGCACGGAAAGTTTGATTCCCTGTGGAGAGGGCCCTTCAAGATCAAGTAGCTCAACGGAGAGAATAGCTTCTATCTCTCATATCTGGATGGAACCGAGCTCCCGCTTCCTTATAGCGGGCAACATCTGAAGATCTTCAGGAAGTAGAGCTTGCTCTCTTCTTTGTATAGTTTGCTTTAGTTGTGTGTTTGCTTTCGGTTTGTTGTGTGTTTCCTTTGTTCTCCCTCCGGTCGCCCTTGTTTTTGACTCTGTTACCCAATGGATAGGCACATGAGATCTGGGATTCTCTACCCCCAAATTTTCTCAGGGATAGTCCCCAGAAAGAGCCAGCTGTTATCCCGTAAAATTGACAAGGGAAATTTTACCGATAACCATACCAAAAATTTTGTTTTGATCCCTCGCTAGGGATCCCTTGCGTTCGGAACGTTGCAAAATCCCTTTCCGGGAAAATCTGGTTTCTAAACTTAGTCTTTTAGGTCTTTTTTGGCTGGGCGCATGGAATTACTATGTAACACCAACTTTTGGTGCGCCCCTTTAAAGCCTTTGGCGCATATTTTTCAGTGTCATCACACCTTTTGGTGCGCCTTGTATGTTGAATCTTCCTTGCATGTGCCAAGGCGCATGCGCCTTCATGTTAGCACAACTTTTGTTGCGCCCACTTTTGGTGCGCCAAAGGGCGCACATAATATTATGTCGACACAACTTTTGGTGCGCCAAAGGTGCACTTAGTTTCATGCTGGCAAACCCTTTCATGCGCCAAAGGGCGCATGGTTTTCCATGTCGATAGCAACTTTCATGCGCCCTTTACAAAGTGGGTGGCGCATTTATGACTAGCTCACCTATATATATAAAATTTGCGCGCCCAAATGTCATTATCATCAGACGCATATCACATGATTTTTATTCTCTGCAAGCCTGTCAACCTCTGCCTCATCATTTTCAACGCATTGTGGACCCGTTTTCAAGATTTTCACTATTTATCCGGGTAAGTGCTCTTGTCTCTTCCATGTGATTTGCTTTCTAGTTCTTCATGCTTGCTGGTTGGTTTTTGAAATACATCTTTTGAGCTAGCCCTCCCCCCCGTGCTATCTTTCCTTATTTTCCTCTTTCCAGATCTACTGGAGGAGGATGTTATCCTGAAAACAATGGTTTGTAACCCTCCTGGTTTAAACCATTTCATACCCCAAGTAACCTTTCAAAGGAGGAATAGAGGAGAAAAGCAATCTGAACCATGTGAAGACCCCTCTGAGAGTGTTTTAGTTCACTATTTCCCTCTTTTTCCTTCGGCGCATCTGTCGCCCTTGTAACATGATAAAAACCCGCGCAAATGGCGTACCCATCTTGCCTGCTGCATCGTAAACTTCTGCGCCCCCAAGGCATGCCTCTTTCATATGCTACAAGCGCTAACCTTGTGCCCTCTTTGGCGCATCAACCTTCCTTGCTACAACATGTTTCTATGCGCCAATGGCGCACCCAACATCAGTGCAACACAGGCTTTATCCGCGCTAAGTACAAGGCTTTGAAGATGCAGGCGCATCCCTCCTTACAGCAACATCATGTTGTGTTAACCCTTCGAGTGATGTGCCATGGCACACGAAAAGTTCCTGTTACACAAACCTTACATGCACCAAAGGGCGCACCAAATCCCAGTGCAACATGAAAAGTCTATGCGCCAAAGGGCGCATCCTGTCTCGATGTAACACAATGTTTTCATGCGCCTTTTATAAAATGCACTCTGCAGTATCTATGCGCCATGCGCCTTTGGCACCAGTTTAACCTGTGCAACATGCCTTTCCTGTGCACCTTACCTATTTAGCCCTGTAAGCTGCAATTTTCATGCGCCCTGCGCCCTGAGCCTAATAATAACTAACTCCTCCTTTTGTTAGCACTTCATTGGGAAATCAAATGACTGATACAACCTTTCTACGTTGGGTTTCACTTCTTCTTCATGCAGATCAGCAACTGAGTTCGAAAGAACATATGTCTACATCCAGCAAGAGACCCATCAAATCCAAAGGAAAGGCTAAGCTTATAGAGGAAGAAATGAAATATAAATATCAGAGGGTCAGAATGCCCGAGTCTCAGGATGAGTGCAGCATGGACGTCAGAGATTCAGAATTAGGACATATTGATATAGAGGAATTCTGGGCCAAAACTCAGAAAGTTACAAGGAGTCCTTGGATGGACAAATTGATCGGTAGTGCCCTGCACTTCGCCAGAGGAATCCCCGTCAGCACCGTCAACAATGAATTTATGATGGTGGTTGCCCAGTGTTACAACAAGGACACAAGGTGTGTCGAAAACAACAAGGGCGAGGTAGTCATTAACCTCACTGCCCGTCATTTTGAAATAATACTCGGCATCCCTCACCATCGGCACTTTGTGGCCATCAGCCAGGCGGAGTGCATTAAGGCCTGGGATGACAATGAGGATCAATGTATGCAACTAGTGAATGAATTCTATCTGAAGAACAAAAAGGTAATAACCCAGTGGCCCCAAATCATCCACCGCAGTGACTTCTCAGAAGAGCTTAGTGACACCATTACATTCCTAAGCAGGGTCTTCGGGCTTTCTGATGCCCATTATTTCCATAAATGGATGTTGCGGTACTTAGAGACCATGAACAAGAATATGCCTGATCAGCGCTTTTACTGGGGAGAAATTATAAGTAGCACAATCTCCGAACAGCTACAACAATTCAGCACAATGGGGACATTTCATATGAACTCCTACGTGGTCTACGCTGCAGCATCAGAGAAGGACTATCCAGGCCTGACGCGGAGTGGAGTTTGGCCTCAGGTCAAAATATACGAGTATTATCCAGAATTGAGGCTGGAGAATAGCATCTCCCAATTCACCAAAATCAACGATGCATTCTTCTACCACATCATCTGCCTGCTTAGGCCGAATATGACTTATGGTCTCACGACCAAAAGCATAGTGGCAGCCACGGAGAAATGGGGAGCCCTGTTCACCTAGTTTCCTACATTCACCTATCTAAGGGCTGCCAAATTTTTGGGAGAGCGAACCAGGCTATCGAGGTATGCTGGACCTAAGCTGATTCTGTTGGAACTGTCAAGGCAGCTAATCACATACCACGAGAAATGCCTTAAAAGAAAGAAGGGTAGAACTCCGTTCCCCCTCACAGTATGCCGATATATATGCTCTACCCACCACAAGGTGAAGGAAATGTTCGCAGAGCTGGAGTTACTCAATTTGAAACATGATTTCCCAGCCAGGCCTACCTTCGACCCAAGGAGCTGCCTGCCAAGGGTGAAACTTGATCCAATCCATGTTCCTCAGATCGAGGATATTTATATTGATGTCCTCCATGAGGTGGAGCTCAGAAGGAAGGATCATTCTCGCCTAACATTGGCAGAAATCATCCAATATGGGGTAGCCATTGTCCCCAAAGGCTTCCAACTACGGAAGATGAAGTAGACAAGGTATATACTGACACAGGTGGGGATGATTGGCCCTTTCCGGCCATTGATAGAACTAAGGCTCCTCAGAAAATTGAGGAGAGGGTCAAGGAGACTCTGCGGAGGACAGAACATTGGTGTCGGATGAACGGCCTAATCTACCTCGGGGTTGATTTCACAACATCCCCATTGGGCAATGCACCTCCATGATCCAAAAAGCAGCCTAAAGGTAAAGGCAAAGGCGTAGAAGGTGAATCCACCACCATTAAGGAAGAAGCCCCTGAGAGTCCTCCTTCCGCAGCACTAGAATAGGTAATAACTCTGGATTCGCCAAAGAAAGAAGCAGAAGAGGATATTCCCATTGGCCCATCCACTCAGGATGTCGGCATTATTACAACAACTGAGGTCCCTTCCGTCCCTTCTTCTCTTCCTTCCCCTCCTCGAGCGACTCAAGCGACCATCCCTTTGGTCATGTCCTCTTCCCCTTCTTCTAATGTTTCCCCCGCCTCTTCATCTATCTTTTCTTCCCTCGCTGATCTGTCCTCCTCCATTTCTTCCCTCATTTCCGAGCTCCCTTCCCTTCCTATATCTTCTGCAGCTGCAGTTTCCCTTCCTTCCGTGGGCACTTCTTCGGCTATTCTCTCAATGCCACCGCCACGTGTCTCCACGTTTTTCCCCTCTTCTTCTGCAGCTTCCCCCTCCTCTGTTTCCGGTCCTTCTACCGTGGGTCCAGCTTGGATCTCTCAGAAGCTAAGTCTGCAAAAGAGCAAAGTTCCCATCGCTCCGATGGACTTTTCCGTGATCACATACCCCAATCCCCTCAAAGAGAAAAAGGATATGTCTCCGACAGATTTTATTGTGACCCAAGTCACAATGGGGACATCTTCCGAAATTTTTCAGGGGGAGGCTCTTTCTGCAGTTGACGCCCTCTGCAAAAAACTTCAGGAAATCAAGGAAGAGAAAAGGCAACTGAAGGAGCAAAAAAAATATCTGCTCCAATCCTTACAGAAGATGGGTAATGCGCCTCCTACAACTGCCGCCGAGACTTCTGAGCTTCTCAGCCAGGAGAAAATTAATGCGTATGCCAAAATCGGCGAGTAGGGTATGGCCGTTTCTGCTTGGAGGAGCCAAATCCTCAAAGACAGTGAAAATGTGATCGTCGAGTTCTCCGACTTGTACCTGAACATCAGTAAGGTGAATAAAGAGCTCCAAGCGTTAGCAGGGCCCATATCAGAAGAGTTGGAACATGCCAGACTGCAACACGAGACCTTCCAACAAATGTTCAACTGTTCAGTCGAAGATCTGGTCAAGTTCGGCATCTTCGGCCATCCAAGGGCCCTCAACAAAATCATGTCCACTCTGGACTACCGGGTGGATCAGCTAGAATTTATTCTAGAAAAGATTGACAAAGTCAAGGAAGAAGCCCTGGATGCGATGCACCAAATGGAACGAATTGTTCTTAATATGTCACCAGGGTTACTTACTCCTTCCTTCACTTTAAGGAAAGCTAATGAAACCACCCAGATCTTCAAGGAGATCGCTTCTCAAGGAACGGGGCCAGAGGTCACATTTGACACAGAATCTATTAACAACCTGCTGGCCTGTAGGGACTTCATCGGGTTCCTCATTGAGGCAGAAAAGGACTATTCCAAACTCCCAGAGAAGCTCATAGATGAGCGGGAGACTTGTCAGGTAATAAGTGATAGGCACAAGGATCCTTCCGAGGATCAACTAGGGCCAATAATCAACAAGTTTATGGAATACCGCTCTCAGTTCCATATCTCGTCACCTGAGGAGCAATAAAAGCAGTCCACCCCCTTTCGGCCACAAGATGATGATGATGAATAGCTGTTGCTGCTGCTGCTTCTTCTTCTTCTTCTCTTTCTCTTCTCCTTCTTTCTTTTTGGAAATATCTGGAGTATGTTGATACAAATGATGACATCATCCATGTTGCATCATGGGATGATGTCATCCATCAAGTTGTAAAAAGTCAACATGACTTTTAGATATTTTGTAAATATCTTTGTAAATAGTTGTTGGCTCCTTTTTGCCTTCTTTTCTCTTCTTCTTCTATAAATACCCCAATACTTGTTGTATTGTGGGATGGATGGATATCTTTCAGATGAGAAATAGAATTGAAAAAAAAAAAAACTTTGAGCTTTCTTGTAACAGAAGAAAACAGTAATACAAATATTGAGACTTTGTGCTGAATAGTTGTGTTATGCATCAGACCTTTCTTATGTTAGATCTGTATGTGTTTATTCTGTTAGATTCATATCTATTTTTTTGTCATTTATTCATCATCAGTATTGCTTTGCTCGTTTATGCAAGTAGGTTTGGCTCTATTTACTACCAATCCCAAAACATAAATCTTCTGACCTTTTTTCTTTGGAATTCATTTCTTTTCTTCCTTCGGACCTGCTCTTTCTTCATCCCCTCTTCCTTTCCTTTCTTTTCGCGGTTGGAAACACCCCTACTGGGATGAGATCCCAAACCCCCAAAGGCAGAATCTGTGAGACTTGCATAGATTCCTGCTGGTAGAATAGCAATAAACCAGTTTCGCTTTGCTGACTCAAAGAGGGGCTATGCCCTGCACACTGTTGGCTCGTCTATCTATAGATCTGTCCAGGCGACAGATTTTTGGACCAACACTCTAAAATTTGATAAAATGTGTGGTGAGCTCAGATAAATAGAAGCAAAAATTCAAGTATAACCACTACAAACAAGATCTCTTGGAGCTAAGAGATGAATGTGGAAACTGATGGAGAATATTTTTTTAGTGAATTTTTGTCACCACTCAAAGATATATTTATAGATATGAGTTGGAGGCTCTTGTCAAGATAGGAAAAAATACCAAATTTCAGGTTAGTTCTTGGTCCATTGCTTATCAGTCAGAGTATTACTTATACTCAATGTGACCAAATTCTTTAATCCACATTTTTATTCAACACAGTGTCTTCTCACCCACTGCACACTCTCTTATAATGATGGAAAATATAGTTTTGATGATTTAAAGAACGTTCGACACAACATTCATGAGCTACAACAGATTCACACTTAGAGTATTACACAAAATTATTAAATGCATGCACATATCAAATTTTTTGAAACCATTAGACATGGTCGAATAACTAAATGAATGCCCCTACTTTACTTTTAGTTCTCTATTACAAGCATGGTCTAATCAGGGAAGAATATCACTCTGATACCAAATCTTTGGAATGAACAATTTACCCAGCAGAAAGATGGTTCATGTTAATCAACTGCTACATGAATTTTACAATGGTAGGATGGCTAATATATAGCCATACAAATAGGAAAATTATTTCCTCTAAAAGTAATAAACTACACTAAAAAATAACCCGTATAAAAAACTAACCAAACTATAACCCATGTAAATTAGTTATGGGTATAACCAAACAACTAATAATACGAGTTGTAATAATATCTCAATATAACCATTAATATTATTTCACCCATAGTAAACATTACATTTCCTAACAAATATCTTGGTTATCTATTAGTGCTCCATGTTATAGTTAAGAAAATATTATTACGTGTGAGAAATAATAATATGAAAAGAAAATAATTATATGAAATATATTTGTCATTTTTTATGTAACAACTCACAATAGATAGGTTTGTTAGGAGTAACTTTAGGATAAGTTGAGAGATTATAGGGAGAGGTTGGTAAATATGAGGGATATGGATCAATGTTGACTCCTTTTATAAAGGATACCACTCTCTTATATATTGGAATCCGAATGAATAAAATATTGGAGTTATATTATTTCGTGTATATTTTCCTCTTTGTTGTTCTATTTTTTAAGTAAAATCTCACCAAATTTTACAACCATATATCTTTGTGCCTTTGGAACAAGGGAAACCTAGCTTCAAAGGAAACAATTAAATCACACATAGACAAGAAGTAAATTAATATTGAAATGTAGTGCAGTGCTCAGTGACAATCATATTGGGGTGGCCACTGACATCAGACCGACTCTAGCATATGCATTATTTATTCCATTTAATGTGTACTTGAGATTTGTGCAAGTAGTTAGGATTTGTTTTATAGGTACAAGTGTGATACATGAATGCAATGATGAATTCAGAGTGACAGAGAGTGAAGTGAAGAAGACAAGATCAGATCTTGAAAAGACTACATCCAAAAATTTTGCCAGGACAATAGTACCTAGTTTGGACACTAGTGCCTAGGATAAAACTGGTCTCCTTTGAGCGGTTTTGTCCATAAGACTTTCAGACCTCTTTTCTTGAAATAAAGAGCATATAACTCACATGTAGTCTGTTCCACCAATTCTATAGCACATAATCACTCTAGTCAGGGAGATACAAGCTAAGTCACTATCATTATCTCATTACTTGCACTTGCTTACTATTGCATGTTAGATCTTTCTTATTTTTGATATATCTATTTAATCTAAATCCTTTGATAAAGATTTAATTTTCGTTAAATCACATTTAAAAAAATATTTGGTACATTGGGAAGGTTTTCATTAGGAGGAAAACAAATGGATTTCATAATGGGGGCTAAAGAAAATTAATAAACACAAGATATTAAAATTCAATCTCAGTAACTCATAGGAGCCAAGCTCTTTTCAACTAGAGTATAATGATGTAGATTTGATAGATTTCCTTACAGAGGCCATAAATTTTGACCCGGGAACTTAAATGACTTCATTTTTATGGAAATATATAAAAAATACCTATGCCATTGTAAATGTAATTATATTCTTATGAAATATATTGAAATTTTTTAAAGGCTGAAACTAACCATCTAAGCCTTGGAAATTAGGTTTGAAGTTTTTTATTTTTATTAAAAATTTCAAAATATCGTATCTTTGTAACTATAAGTCAAACTGAGTTGAAATTCATGTAATAAATAAAGTTAGGCACATGGATAATGTATTTAAGTTTGTAGGATACATGAAGCTAAAACTTGCAACTTACTACAAATTTCTATTGTTATAAATAGTAAGTTTTACTTAAAATAACAATTATAGTCAAACTTGTGTTGGAAGCGTAATGGGCTGGGGGTGAATCAGTCCAACAATTATTTTTATTTATTTTACCAAACCATAAATTCATCAATTAATTTTTCCATACATCATTCATAGCCATGAGTGCTTATTAAGATATTCAACATTCAAACACATCAACAAAAAGTAAGAGGCACAACACATAACACCATATGTGTAGTCATTTTTGCACCCACCAAGAACAAGGGAACCTCATGCGTGCCGTTCTATCACCCAGTGGGCACTAGGTGCTCACCTGAGGCACGCGAGAGGGAGCCGAGTCTCTCTTTTATGTGAGTTCAGTGGAAGGTATACTTCATGATCTTGACTTAGTGATTTAAAAGAAAGGAGAAGCTATAGAGCTTAGAACGGATTTTATACCCCTTCAGTCATTACAAAAGCAAAGCACACAACAAAATTAATAGAACTAGGAAGTTGTAAATCCACAAATATACTCAACATTCAAGTAATGTTCATGATTATACAAGATCAAAAACAAAGTAGAAACATGCAGATAATACATAAGGAGATCTTAATATAAACACAGTGGTAACCTTATCATATTCATTCATAGTCTTACTACAAAGCATCATAAAGAGGTAGACCATGGTCATACACCATATCTGGATCCATACATGTATGTTCATAAAACAAAATTTTCATTCCCCATTCCCTTATTACATCCTTGCTAGAATCATCTACCCATTCTATCCCATAGTTCTCGTAGTAATTCTGCAGAGCTCCACTACCTCACTTGTGTCTCTATTATTTGCCAAGGGCACGCGTATAAATAGGCATCTTGGCTCTAACAAACTCCTTTGTAACCTCAAACTTGGTCCCAAGTGTCAAGGTGTGGGTCACCCTAGGTGCATGCCTCTCCATGTCATGATTAGCTTTTTGGATCTTCCTATCCTAAGGTATATTCCTTCCAGGACACCCACTTGCCATGTTGGAACCTTATCCAAACGGAACACGTTCTTCATGTGTTCTGCCCAAAAGGCTGAAAATGGATAAGTCCCGAATTGTGCTTCACGGGTGTACATCCTTGGCTCTCCAAGAACCCTTTTCAAATTCTGCCTTGCGCGTCTTCACTTGTGCACTTCCTCCGGCCGTGCACACCTACACACCTTTAAGATTTGGAAGCTATATTATGGTCCCAACATTACCCCACACTTCACCTGTTCTCTGCCCTCGGGAATATTTTCAAAGAATTCAATACAAAAATGCAAGGCCTTGCCTTGGAAAGAATGGAGTGAAAGAATATAGAATGGGGGAGAGAAAGAATAGAGGGAAAAATTGCTTAAAGAAGAAGGGGAAAATATTACCGTAGGTCAACCTCTAGTATACTCCAAGTGCTGACTTCATCCTGCCCTCTAGTGAAGATGTTTCCAACCAAGGTGCTCATCTCGTCAAAGGTTAACCCTTCCCCTTTTATGTTAATGGTCTCCACCACAGTCTCCAGTTCCTTAGCATGATCCTCCATGGCATCCATCTCCCTCGTAATGACTTTATAGAGCTCTTTTAGCCAGGTTTTGATTGAGACTCACCAGTTCTCAATAGCTTCAGACTTCTTTTCCACTTCAGCTAGGATATTTTCTTACTTGGCTCTATTGCCCTTATTCTTTTCCCTGAAGTCCTTCAGCTCAGCATCATCATTGGCAAGCAGCATGCTTGTCACTTTGTCTTGATCTGCGCAATGGTCGTAGGTGACCCCCACGGTTTGTGTAGCTATTTTTACATCAATGAGCACCTTGTTGTATTCAGCAATGAGTGCGATGACCTTCAACTTGCCTTCCTTCTCCAAGTGCGCAGCTACCTCCTCTGCCGACTCCAATGCTAAAGGTTGCCTTTCCATGGTGAGGATCCAAGTCAAGTCCTCTAGACATTCCAGGGAGGATCCATACTTTTACACGGGAGGGTTAAGGTACGGGTGCTTCATGATAATTTCTTGGTAGATGAGCTCCACCTTCTTGGAAACTTTGTGTACCCTAGCCTTTTCCTCCTGAAGCTCCCTCTGTAGTTGAGTGCAAATTATTTTCTCAAGGCTGAGGTCCTTTGTCAGCTTCACTACTTCTTCCTTCCTCTTCTCCAACAGGTCCTCCAAGACTTTAACCCTGTCATTTCTACAGAAGAGCCTAGCCTCAATTTCCATTGAGAACTTGTTGAGTGCATTACACACTTGCTCATCTGATAGTTGTTGCGTGTTTACAAAGGGGTTGTCCCCCTTTCCCTTGGACAATGCTAGTACCGCTCCTTGGTTAACCTCAAACTTGGGCTCATTGAGGTGGGAGTTAAACACCCATGATAGCATATTCCTTGTGTGCGGGTATCCACCCTCAAGATCAAAGGAATCCATGGTGGTGAGCTCCTTGGTGGGCATAATAATCTAGAAATACGCACGAAAAACTTTGTTGGGGTCATCAACATATCCCATTGTTATTATTCCCCCTTCCATACCTTTACTTCCCATGCGCACCCCCTTGGGAATAGTTACTGAAAGAGTTGGGACTTTTGTGCTACCCAAACTCTTCTACCTCTTCTCTTCTTTGAATTTGCGAAGCACGAGTTCCACGCTACGCTCCAACTCCTCTTTGACCAAGGTATTGATTATCTTCTCTACCTCCCTTGTCACTTTTTCATTCACCTCCTCCTGAGTGAGCTTGGGCATATCTGGTCCCTTAGTACTTGCTCCTTCACTCCTTTCCTCACTCCACACACCTTCCTCCCCTTGGGCGCCCTTCCTCCTTACAAATATGAAAGTATCATTTGTATCTTCTCCTCCTTCCCCCGAATCATGGAAATCAATCAGCTCCTGATCCACCTCCAACTCTCCCTCTTCATCATCATCCTTCTCACCTATATAGGTGTTGGGGTCATCTGTATCTTCAGACTCTTGTTCTTCCATCCCCTTTTCTTCTTCTTTTGCTCAAAATTTTGGGGTCGAGGATGTGGTCTTCTCTTCATCTAAGGGTTCCTTAGGGGATGGTGGCTTCGTAGGTTTTGGGGTCTTCTCCTTGACCACCATTCTTTTCTTCTTCCAGATGTAGGTACTTGTCCCCTCGGTACCTACATCATGCCTGTCCACCACCCTCTGTTCCTCTATCTCTTCTCTCTCCTTGCGCTTTGGCGCGGGTTTCTTCCTGCCAATAGGGTCATCTGGGATGGATATCTCATTTTCCACGTATGTGACCTTTTAGAACTTTAGCCTTATGTATAGGTAGATCCTTGCGGCATTGCTCCCAGCAATAGGTAAGGTCAACGGCCTTATAATATGCACATCTTGTGACATGTACCTTTCAACATATGTGTGCTTCTCTGGGTAGACTAGCTTCTTTCTCATTTCCCTGTGCTCTCTGTAAAGGGTGGACAACTCTAGGTTTAGCTTCTTTTATTCCTTGTATTTGTTTACCCCTACTTGGAAAAATTGGGCAGTAAACAAGAATGGGAGTTTGCACCAAGGACTCCAGCTACCATCCACCAAAATGAACCTACCAATGTAGAAGTGTTGGTAGATCGTGAACTCTGCTTCTCCCTCGATCACCGCAGGGAGTTGTTCAGGAATCCACCATTTATCCTCGAATGTGTTCCTAAGGTGCGTATACCATTTGTCTAAGCGTACCTTATGTACCCCTGTCATTGATTCACATGTGTTTTTCTGAAACCTCTCCACAGGTGAAGGGTCTTCAGAAGGGTACTCCCACATGAATTTATCAGATGCATCTGACACCCCAATTTCTGAGAACACAATTGTTAATAGAATGTTCCCAAAAAGGATTTTTCCTCCGTTCTCCACACTGCTTATGATTTCATCTATTATGTAGTGGGAGATGTTGTATACGGTGCCTTCTGAGACCTTCTTACAGACATTCAACCTAGGCTTGCTCACCTAGATCCACCTTTCTTGTCCATTCAGCTTGGAGACAAGGTGTGTGGCCATCGTCATCACTAGATCACTGATATCCAAAATTTCGTAGTACCTTGATCCCTTCTTCAATTCCTGGGATGCTATGGTTTCTTTAATTTCCTCCTCATCTTGGAGGTCATTTATGAGTGCGTCCCCTACATAGTTTAGGCTTGTGAATTGTGAAATTAATTGGGGAGTTATGCGCATTTTGCGCCCTACGAAGTAGAAGTATTTGTGTATGCTCATCATCAACCATTGGTACAACCACTTGGGCTTCCTGAAATATGACAACTCGTAAAGTTGGAGAAGCCCCGCCCTCTCCATTTTCACCTTGACCATGTCACTATATATTGGCAACCCTTCAGGTGTTCACTTATTTGTGGGGTGCACCAACTCCAGCGCCATTTCCTTCATGATTATGTTTGATCAGTGATTGTAGTTGATCACAGTCATCTATCTTATATGGGACTCCCACTCTTGCCCTAGCAAAACCCCATCCAGATATTTCATCTCCGAATACCATTCTTCGTTCGTATCCAAGGGTATTTCCTCTTGTTTCTTCTTCCCTTTTCCTTTACCCTTTCACTTCTCAGATTGTTCTGTAGGTTTACCTACTAGTTTTGTGGCCGTTATTACACCCTTTACTTTCATTCCAGGTTAACTTGTGAGTTTGTTTGAAAGTTTCCTCACGTGCCTTGTTCCCTAGAACACAAACCCTAATCTTTGATTTCCCTCCTTCGATCACGGTGCTCCTTCACAACATTCCTCACACCTGTGAATCACTTCTACTCTAGTTTGTAGATATAACAAATTGATTGCGCATAAGTTTTTGGGATTTTCCTTCACACAAGTCAGTTCTTGAAACCCTAGGTCGTGGAAAAAAAATCACTCTTCTTGTTTTCGTAAAGTGAAATAATCAAATGCCCACTCTTGTATTTATATGTTTTTCCACTTTTACTCATTTAAGGCTAGGCTACCTACCACCGTATGAAAATGTTTAATGCAACATTTTCAAACAAAACCCAACTTCAGTGCTTCTCCTTACGTGCCCAATCCTTGCACAAAAAATTTTCCACTCGCACCTAATCCTTGCATGAAAAGTTTTTCACCAATGCCCAATCCTTGAGCAAAAATGTTTCCACCCTTATGGCGTGTAAACAACCCATCTTGACCAAAGACTCTTGCACGTGTGTTACTAGTGCCAAAGGCATTTCTTCTATCCTTATGATTCTTGCTTTCGCCTACCTCGTGTTTTTACATTTTTTCTCCTTTGTAAGTGGATTTCCAATGTAACCCTATCTTTCCACCTATCTGCCTTATTTTCTCCTTGTGTATCTTTTTAACCGGGCCAATTCAAATGGTCTACCAACCCAATCCTCCTCTAGAATAACTCCATGCCTCTCTTTATCACCTCACCCCACACTAAAACAATGCACAATCCTCTGTACATTCGTAAGTTTAAAAAGTAATAAGGTTATCAGCACCCAAGGTGCAAAACAAAACAACAACGTGAAAGGGAAATACAAGAAAAGAAAAGCATAAAAGGAAATTCTAAGCTAACTGGCAAAACTACCTTATTTACAAACACCAAGAAGCATTATTTATAGTGGGCTTCAGCCTACTCCCATTGAAGTGTCCAGGTAATTTTGTTCCATCCAGTGCTTGTAACTGGCACGCACTCGAATCAAGGATGTATGAAATTACATAAGGACCCAACCAATGCACCTTCAACTTTCCAAGATGGCATAGAAATTTTGAATCATATAGCAATACCATCTAGCCAACCTCAAACTGTTTGTTCTTAATATGGTGGTCATGCCATGCCTTTTGTTTTTCCTTCTTAGTTGTTTAGCTCCATCTTGCTAGTGAGCACCTTTCATCCAACTTTATCAATTCATCAATTCTTTCTTACAGCACTTGCTCATCGTCTAACCCTCCTACGCGCGCTATATACAGAGATGGTAGGATGAATTCCACTAGCAAAAATGCTTCCACAGAAAACACCAGTTGAAATGGTGTGGCCTTGTTCAATCTTTTATACGTTGTTCTGTATGCCAACAGAACTGTTGACACCTTATCATCCCAATCCTGCCTACCCATGTCACATATCTTAGTCAATGTGTGACTAAGAATTTTTTTGAATGCCTCTACAGTCCCATTTGACTGAGGGTGATAAGGGGTAGTCTTGTGATGGGCTACCATGAATTCTACCAATAGAATCTTGAGGGTTTCATTTAAGAAGTGAGTGCCCCTATCACTTGTTAAACTTAATGGGCACCCATACTTGCTGATAATGTTTTCCCACTAAAATCTAGCAGCCATGACTACGGTGCAATCCTTAGTGGGTGCGGCCTCTGCCCACCTTGTCAGATAATTAGTACAAGTAATGATATACCACGAGTTAGTCCTTCGCGTAGCTGGTGAGATTGGTCTGAAAAAATCTATTACCCATTTCTCAAAAGGTTCTGTGCTGGTGATGGGGCATAAGGGCATCTCATCCCTTCTTCCAGGTTTTCCAAGGTGCTGGTAGTGGTCACAGGCCTTGCAAAACTTAATGCAATCCTGGTGGATCATCTCCCACCATAGTCCAGACGACTAGGATATTGCACATGGTTACATTCCCCACATAGTTTCCTCCAGCAATCCCACCATGGGCTTCTTCTATTATGGCCATGCGTTCATGTTCTAAAACACACCAGCACAAAACCTCATCATGACCCATTTTATACAAATCCCCATTGATCAACATGAAGGGCGCGACATGTATGGCTAACCTTTTCCTTTCCAAAGCATTCATCCCTTTGGGTGCCACACCTTCCTTCAGAAGAACAACAATATCTTCTAATTCTGAGGGTGCGCGCTGTAGCCTAAATAGGTGTGCATCTAGCATGGTTTCCTCGATACTTTACACATGCTCTCCTGAATCAATCCTCGATAAATGGTTTGGCCCACAATTATTCTTTCCTGATTTTACCACCACTTTGAATTCAAATTCCTGAAATAAAAGTATCCAACGACTTATGCACCCTTACAACACTGCTTTGTTTACTAGATACTTCAAGGCCATATGGTCAGTGTAGAATATGAAGGGAGTCACCAGCAGATATTGTCTAAATTTGTGGAGCATGTAGATCATTGACAATGCCTCGTGCTCGGTCATTGTATAATTATGTTCTACTGGTGTTAAATTTCTACTTGTAAAACACAAGGGATGATCAACAATCCCCTCTCCTGGTTGAGCAAGAATGGCTCCCATTGCTATACCAGAGGCATCCACATGGACATGGAAAGGTTTATCCCATGATGGGAATCGTAGAATAGGTGTAGTGATAAGCCTTTCTTTTAGAGTGTCAAATGCCCTCTGTTGTGCCTCTCCCCACTGAAAGGCACTCTTATGTCTGAGAAATATTTCCAAAGGCACGGTGATCTTAGCGTATCCCTTAATGAACTTTCTGTAGTACCCAGTGGGTCCAAGAAATCTAGGCATGGTGCTTTGGCTAGTGGGCTCCCCTAATCCCATAATAACTACAATTTTCGTGGGATCCACTTGTAAGCCCTCTTTGCATATGATATGCCCCAACAATGTTCTAAAAGGAGTTGCAAAGATACATTTCTTGATGTTGAGGGAAATCCTCAACTGCCGACATCTTTCAAACATCAATCTCAAGTTATCACAATGGTCCCTTACCAATCCATACACTATCTAATCATTTAAATATACTTGAAGGAACTTGTGGATGAAGTCCTTAAATGCTTATACCACTATGCACGAAAATATAGCGGGTGCATTCCTCAATCCAAAGGGCATGACCGTGTATGCAAAGCTTCCCCACTCGGTGGTGAAAGTTGTCTTTTCCTAGTCCTCCTTAGCAATCCTTACTTGGTGATATCCCAAGAATCCATCTGTAAAGGAATAGACCTCGCACCCAACAACTGCTTCTAAAATATCTTCAGTGAAGGGGGTGGGAAAAGGATCTATGATACAAACAGTGTTCAATTCCCTGTAATCCATGCATATCCTAATCCACCCATCCTTCTTTATGCTAATCACCATTGGAATTATCCATTCTGATTCCTCCATAGCCTCGATGATACTAGATGATATCATTTTGTCTAGTTCTTCTTTAACCCTTACGCGCATGTTAGGATTCATCCTATAAGGCCTCTTCCTAACCGAGAACACACCATGTTTCAAATTTATCCTCATTTCCCCCAATGAATGGTGGATTCCTTTTAACTCATGGTATCCACGCAGGAATAAATCCTCGAATTTTTTCAAGAGATCGATGATATTTGATACTTCCTTGGGCTCCTTCTCTGAGCCGATGTTAACTTTCTTAGTTTTTAGTGGTTTATGATATATGTGCAAACATGCATCTACACTGTCAACTACCTCACACGTCCTAACCGAATGGTCGACATTCAGGTTCTCCATGTCCTCTCCATCAATAACATATACCATCTTTCCTTTCTCCTTTTTAGTACACGCACACTCGAATTGTAGGTCTTTTGGTTCCTCCTCTTTGAACTGGGCTTCCAAGCTAGGTCCACCAAGTAAGTTTACTAATCTATCTTCTGCCATGGCGCAATCCCCCAGAGTGAGGAATTTGATAGTTTGCAATGCCTCATCAACCGGTTGCGTGGTACTTTGGTACTCGAATGTGTGAACTAGGTCAGTCGCTAATTCTTGCCAATTTCGCATTTGGCGGCGAGTTTCAGAATGGATGTACCAAGCTCGCGCGTAACCTTGTAGTGTTGAATATAGCTTGTGCACCCAAAGGGAGGGTGGTAAAGCTTCCGTGCCTTCTCCCCAGACCCTCTCACATTATTGGATGTGGGAAGAGGTGGGTTCATTGCCATTGTAATCCTTAATATCGGTGGGTATATTGCTCCTCGAGAATTGGACAGTGAGCGCAATTCTAACTTCATGCCATTCCAACAAGTTTTTTCTATGCGTGGCCCACCACCTCACTGCTGTGCCTATCAAAACATAACCTAGCATACCTTGTCGCTCATCCTCCCTCCATTGAGCTTCTATTTCTCTTAAAAAGACCTCAGGGTATGCATCCCTAGAATACTTGGTTATTGCCTTTCCTCCCAGGTGCCGAACTATACGTGCCATTATTACCTTGGTCACTAATCCTTTGAGATGTCACCTAATCAATTCATAAGTCCCATGCACCCAATTATCACATGCCATACTGGTAGTATCACTGACAGATTGAGCATCATCAAACTAGATGAATCCTTCTGTAGGGTGGATGGTCTTTGGAACTCTTATGGAGTGCACATATATTCTGTCAAGGGCTTCCTCTCCAAGGGGTTTAGTATAGGGTGTGGAATTTCCATCAACAAGTGGTATAATCACCCTATGTTCCTTATTTTCAAAGCTTATGTACCCCTTGTTAAACCGGAGATCTGCATTATTATTATAGCACCACGGGCACCCAAGTAAAGCTAGGAAATTATCTACCTTAACAAGTAACAAGACTTCAGAATCCTTAGTAAACCTAGTCCCCTGAATGGTAATGGATGCATCCTTCAAAACACCTATGGGCATTGCCTTTGTCTTATTTACCATATACAACATATTTGAAGATGACTGTAATGCAGGTCTTCCCATTTGATTCCAGGCATCCAGAGTGAGAACATTAACCTCCGCACCTGTGTCAATGAGGATGTTGCTAAGCAGCCATCCATCCACTACTGCGTTCAAGGTGATTTCTTTGTCATAATCAAGGCTGTGAGGTGGGAGGTTTGCATGCAGGATCTACCTTTCATGTTCTTCCCTCAGTGCATGGAACTTTTTCTCTCAACCATGCTCCTAGCAGGGTAATAATATCCTCCTGCCTCAGCAGTTTACACACCTCCTTAACCTCATCCAAGTCATCCTTTGGTGCTTCTACTGGTCTTATTTGCTCATCTTTTCTAGTTTTTTATTTTAAGCATTGGATCTAGCCTTATAAGCTTCGAATTACGTCCATGGTTTCCTGGTAGACTTCTTTCTGGTGAGCCAGATTTGGATACTTCCCATGTACTACTTCTTCCCTCGAAACCAGAGGTCTTTGCCTAGGTGCTTCCCTTGCATGCAAAGACTTCACCCTTTTTGTTACCATAACAGGCTCTAGTTTTGATGCATGTATTACTCATGGGAGCCATAGCACCTCAGCCTTCTTAATACTCACCATGGCAGTGCCCTTATCCTTCTGGTACTGCTAACTCATGTACTCATATAACTCTTGGTACTCTTCATACTTATGTTGTTTTCCACACCAAGAGAATTGTATAAGATCTAGACATTCGCGCTAGTCTGTGGCTCCACAATTAAAGCATGTTCCACGCGGGAATTCACTTCTTCCCTTGCGGTTACCATGACCATGAAATCCTCCACGAAACCCTCTTCCACACACACCTCCATCTCCACACTTTTCATACCGACATTCATCTCCTTTGGAACTACTGGTAATGCTAGTCTGGCTCACACCAAGATCAATTGCCTCATGAATCTGGTGAATCAATCTACAATCCTTAGTGTCATGTGTGGTTGAGGTACATATCTTACAATAACAAGATACATTTTTATGGATCATGCACTGTAGCATGGGGCACTTGCATCATGGTCCTCGTGACATATTTTTTAGTTTACCACTATGGCGCGTACTGCCTTCCGAGTACATATCCCACCATTATCCTTTATGTGCCATTCTACGTTACAATCTATGCACCACATCCCACCGCGAGTCTCTGGAACCGTGTTGGTAGATAATTTCTCCAATTACTTAGCCATGGAAACAATCTGAGCCTCCAGAAATGGGTTAACACCAGTGTCAGCACTACTAATCACCTCAGCATGCAAAGCAGCTTCTAACACTTCGCGCGTGTCCATAAATGTTTTATAAGACAAAGCCCTCCTAAAGGGTGTGATCAACCCTCCGAAAAACCATTGAGCATGTTGTGAAGGGTGGATATCATAAGAAAGTTTAGACAATAGAGTTTTAAAGCATGCATCATAATCCCGTACACTCTCTGCCATTCCTTGCTGGATTTCTTTGAGAGAGCTGATGCTCTTCTATTCAAACTCAGATATGTGAAATTCTACCAAGAATGCATTTCTTAGCACGGTATAATCCACAATAGTCTAATGAGGGTCATAATTTCTATACCAACTATGTGCACATCCTTGCAAGGTCATTGTAAATTTACTGGCCTTTCAATCCTAGGTCATGATCCCCTTCACGCGCCATAGCAGCTCATACTTATGCACATGCTCTGCAGCATATTCTATCCCACTATAATCTAGTAAGTGTAGAGACATCTTGAAAAACACTTGAGGAGGTGGCTGAGGCCCTTGTCTTCCCGATCCAGTCCCTTGGTTTCCTCCGGTGTTTCCTCCTCCACCAGACCCACTAGATCCTGAGCCACCAGCTTCACCACTTCCACCTCCAGATCCTCCTATGTTAGGTATAGGACCTGTATTTGTCATGCCGAATGCTCCCATCGTTCCACTAAATTACGTGTCGACAGTTTGTGAACTAGTGCCACTTCCAGTCGTATTTCCTCCACCAATTCCTAATGTGCTTCCAAAACCAGCTGTATATGTGCCTTGTCCAAACATTCCACCAAATACTGGAATAGTGTGTGAAGCCATAGAAGTCCTAAACGAGAAGTTGTACCCTTTGGGTGCCGATCGGTTGCTTCTACTAATATCAAATGGATCAACTGTACTTTTCCCTCATTCAAACAAACCAAGCACCAAGGTTTGGTCACTAGGTGGGGTCAGATGTGTGCCAACAACTCTTCATTCTCTACGCGACGGACTCTCATCAGACGCTGCAAGGTTGTCTCTCCCACGCTTACTAAGATGGGGTATCACAGACTGCTCAGGTTCCACATCCTCCACGTGAACCTCAACTCCTTTCCACCATGTCTGGCTCCATAACCCACTTGTAATCCCACACTGGTTTATCGATCTCCCTTTCACGTGATTTGTTATACTTGAGTCGTCTCTCCTCCCTTTCCTTTTCAGTCGTTATATCAGCCATCCTTCCCCAACCTGGCTTCCTCGCCAAGTGCTCAAGGTAGTTTTTCCGGCCATAGGAGATGCCTCTAAACCCATGGTTACCATCAAGATTTTGATTTCCAGGGAGATAGCATGCATAAATGATCCTCTGGGCTCTCGCAAGAACTCAAACTCAGTAACTTCTGGACATGAATACGTAAAAAATGTGTATTCCAGAGTGTAGCTAGTCAATACTCCCTTCCGCCAATGATCTATAGAATGGGTCCATGTTAAGTTAGCATCTTGCAAGTTTTGATAGGTTTTTTGGGTCCAAGGGTGAGACTTATAACACCACTCCGATCTAGATGTATAAGTTGAGAGCCATTCGAATAACTCTACTAGGAAACAACAAAAGAAGGTTTCATACAACTCATGATAAAGAGCGTCTTCCACCCATCTTTGTGTGTCAAACCTAGGTCTAGTATTAAATCTCTGAGTGAATTCGTCCTCTGTGCTTTTAAACCAATCTTCAACACCTTCCAGGGTTATTCTCTTCATCATCACTCTTTGCACAGATCATGATGTATGCCATGTTCCACAACAACTTCGAAAAGAGGTCTTGGTAATGGAACCAAGATGTAGTCAATTTTTCACCCACCAAGAACGAGGGAACCTCATTCACACCGGCCTATCACCCAGCTGGTGCTGGGTGCTCACCCAAGGAATGCGAGAGGGAGCCGAGTCTCTCTTTTATGTGAGTTTAGTGGAAGGCATACTTCATGATCTTGACTTAGTGATTTAAAAGAAAGGAGAATCTATAGAGCTCAGAACGACTTCTATACCCCTTCAGTCATTACAAAAGCAAAGTGCACGATAAAATTAATAGAAATAGGAAGTTAAAAATCCAAAATTATACTCAACATTCAAGTAATGTTCATGATTATACAAGATCAAAAGAAGAGTAGAAACATCTAGATAATATAGAAGGAGATCTTAAAATAAACATGGTAGTAACCTTATCATATTCATTCATAGTCTTACTACAAAGCATCACAGAGAGGTAGACCATGGTCATACACCATATCTGGATCCATACATGTATGCTCACAAAACAAAATTTTCATTCCCCATTCCCTCATTACATCCTTCCTAGAATCATCTACCCATTCTATCCCATAGTTCTCACAATAATTCTACAGAGCTCCGCTACCTCACTTGTGTCTCTGTTCTTTGCCAAGGGCATGTGTATAAATAGGCATATGGGCTCTAACAAAATCCTCAAAAACCTCAGATTTGGTCCCAAGTGTCAAGGTGTGGGTCGCCCCAGGCGCATGCCTCTCCATGTCATGATTAGATTTTTAGATCTTACTATTTCAAGGTATATTCCTTTTAGGACACCTTGTTGCCAGGATGGAACCTTATCCAAACAAAACACATTCTTTATGTGTCCTACCCAAAAGGCTGAAAACGGCTAAGTCCCAAATTGTGCTTTGCGGGTGCACATCCTTGGTTCTCCAAGAACCCTTTTGGAATTCTACCTTGTGCACATTCACTTGCGCGCTTCCTTCGGCCGTGCGCACCTACACGCCTTTAATATTTGGAAGCTATAATAGGGTCCCAACAATATGTATGTGGAAAAACCTCATGGGGAAGAAAATGGACTAAAAATTTACTTATATTAAATAGATAAAAGATATTTATTGAAGCACCAACTTCACAAAGAGTAAAAACCTTACAAGAATCACCAACCATTAATTTAGTAGAGTACAAACCCTATAAGGAGCACCAACCCATAAACCCTTGTTGATATTACTCACGACAAGAGACTCACATGAATATAAATCATCACACACGATTTTGATAAATATTTACCACTAAAATTATTATGATGAAATAGCTGATAGTGATCCAATATTTCAGCTCCAAATTTCTTAAAACTCTCATTCAAACACACCTTCTTCAACTCACTCTCTCTTAGGTGTTCTTGGACTTGTCTTGCCTTTAACAAATTTCACACATGATCTCAATCGGTATTCAAATTTTAACACATCTGATCAGATCTCAAACCATTCCTTCATACCTATTATTTAATTTTACATGGTTCACACTTTTCCCTCCAAGAGCACTAGCTCAAAAATGAATTCAAAACAAAACATTTATAGGCTTCTCTTCCTTAAAACACAAGATAGGTCCATCATAAACCTTTTTCACGACCAATAAAACTTAATTAAATCCCATTACATTCATAAAAATGGTGACATATGACCCATATAGGTTGGTCATGCCAAAAACCATTCATCTTGAACCAAAATGCTTCAAAACCCCATCACTGGGATGAGAAGAATCCACTCATACCAAAACCATGATTAGTAAAGCTCCCAAATTCACCAAACATGTGTAATATAACATATAATCATAAACCATCATCACAAATTTTCTTGGAACAATAAGATATTTCATAACATGGGCCAAATGGCTCATATCCTTCATCAAATAGCTATTTCCAGCACCATGATTTCACCTTTGGGCCTCAAGACCACCCAAGAACACATAAAATGTGGCATGTGACCACTCTATGGAATCATCAAGAACTGTAAATTACATCCACGCATGTTAGACATCAAGAAACATCCATGTTTTCAAACTAAAACTAATTTCTGCTTCTCTAAATCATGCTGCTAAGAAACCTATTTTTCAAACTCAACTGGTTTACACCCTTGATGCTACTTTCAAGACCTAAAAATTCCTTTGATAGGAAAAAAATTCATCCTTATTCACTCTCTAGTTGATATAAAGCATCAACCAATCCATTTTATGCCTCAAACAACTCAATCTTTCAAAATGAGCAAACCTACCCTGAAATCTAACATACCTTCATCTTAAAAACTTGACATGAAAGAGCAAGGCATAAAATAAACTCACCAAGACACAGACATATACCACTAGAAATAAATCTGAATCCTCATTCAATTAAATATTTGAACTCATTTAAACTCCAGTGGAAGACCTTCAAACAAGACAATC
This sequence comes from Taxus chinensis, assembly GCA_019776745.2. Lineage (NCBI taxonomy): Eukaryota > Viridiplantae > Streptophyta > Pinopsida > Cupressales > Taxaceae > Taxus > Taxus chinensis. Next base: position 112,937,992 of record CM034149.1, read on the forward strand.
TATACAAACTACTATTTATGCCTTGTTGGACTCAAGAGATGAGTATGAGCCCAAATTTCTCCATCACCACAAAACACACTTCCACACTTGGCCAAAGCATGGAACACAAATAGACATGATTTATAAGTACTAATAAACCTTCACCAAGCATGAACAACTCAATATCATCACTTTATCTCTTGAAAAAGGATTTTCAAGTGGGGCCCACATATAGTCACATGATCAAATACACATTTATAGAAATTTGGAAGATTCCTCTACAATGTAAAATCAACAATTTTTAAAAACAAATCAAGACAAGTTCACTATACCTATTCTTCTCTAAATCACTCTAGCTAGGGTTTCAAACTGCTTTACCTTCTTAACGATCGTTCAAAAATGTGATGATCAAACTACCTCATTTTTTTTGAAAGATTCATAACTAACCTAAGAATATATGCCAAATATATCATGTCACCATGAAAATAGTACAATTCACAACAAGCACAAAAGGTCCATATTTTCCTTAAAACACACTATAACTTACCTGATTTTTTCCAAAACTTGCATATCTTACCTTCCCATTTCAAAATGACCTACAACTTGTCATGAATCATCATGAAAACATCCTATAACTTTCCATAATCACCATATAACTCAAATATTCCTGAAACTCTCTAGCCATTAAGACTTACCTATGCCAAACTACCTGTTTCTCACCTATTTGTTTCCTAAGGACCCTGAAACATCAAAAAACCTTTGAGAATTGACCTAAAACTCACCACACACCTCAAGTACACTACCACTGTGTTGCTACAACGCTCCACCATGAATTATTAACACAAAATATCATACCTCTACCTCATTTTGTATGCTTCATGGCTAGAAATAGGCTTGGAATGACCTGATTTAACCATGTAACCTCATGAAATGACAATTATGACCCTATAAAGACCTAAAGAAGCCAATGAAATATCATACCAACCGTATTTTACATCATGGACACCTTCAATCAGCTTGAGATACCTCAAAATATGACTAGGCCTACTCAACCAAGCTCCATGACCTCCTAAAACACCACCAAACCTGACACTACTAATCAACCTTCATGTTTGATCATTGACTAACACCACGTGGAGACACATATGACCTCATGACACCTTTTTCCATCAATAACCTTTACATCAATGAAAACACTAACACACAATGGCCAACAATCTCTCCCTTTGTTATTGATGGAAACCACCTTCAGAAAAATTGATGACAACCAACAAGACCAACACACCTACATGACCTCATTTCCATATTTCTGATGCTTCTCTCCCCCTTTGACATCTATGCCAAAGGCTATAATGATACTAATACATGGAAAATAACAACACATAATGAAAATAATGCACAACCTTGTCTTACTTGCTCAAGTAGCTCTACATGGGAATGAAATCTCTCTTCTTCGACTCATTTAACAACATAAAAAGATCATATGAACTTAAATCATGCAAACTAGCTCCCCCTGAAGTGATAGACTCCATTTTTTTCTTCATTATCATTTCTTGACATTTTCTTGGTATATATCATGCTCAAATCAACAAATACGCCTCCAAACATAGCATATCCTCCTTTTGGACCATGTTCCCTAAACTCCAACTTCTGTGCCTATTTGAAAAACTTCTATCAGCCATATAACCTTATTTTTAAGCCTTGAATATGGATAAAGAGAGTCATCAAAGTTATGATTCAATCACTTCAATATTCTTTACCTGTTCGGGATAAATCTTACCAGTCTTCAACCTGTGTTTACAAGCAAGCTGATACAAACTTCAAAACCTTAATATGGCGGGGTTTCTGTGATACCCATGGATATGGATGGATAGTGTTTGATGTTGCACTCCGTGGAAGAATGTGAAAAAATGGTAATTTTCCCTATAAGAAATCCTTAAAATCAAAAACACTCACACAAGATGGAGTTGGTAAAATATATGTTGGATTTCCTGGAAAAGGCCGGTCCTTGGAAGTCAGTGGACTTCCTCGAAAGGATGTCAATTCGTGTTCAAGAAATTAATCTAATAATAATAAAGTGAATTGATATTAAATGATAAAATGCAAAGGAAAAGGGAAATATGAGGCCCAAGGTTATATGTTAGTTTGATGGTGGTTGTTGATCCAAAGGGAGTTTAGGAATCATGATATGGCTCAAAGGAGAAAAGTTGTAGATGGATATGTGCTCATAGAGGCAAGCAAATATATTTGATTCAGTTAAATGATTAAATGTTGCAGATGGATTAGAGGAGTTGGATGGGAGCTGATGGATTCTTGAAAAGGTAGAATAATAGTTAGGTATAATATCTAGATATCAAAAAGGAAATCATAATTGATACCATGTCTAATAGATGGGAATCGCTGGCGATTGGGCTAATTGCTAGTTATTGAAGGAATCACTGGCAATTGTTGTAGATGTGTACATGTTATTAAACAAATAAGCTAGCTTGACATAAATGATTGATTGATAAAAGAGATATAAAATGATATGTAGATAAAAATGTTTACTTGATTAAGGTAGATAATCAATGCTGGAAATAGGATGAGATTACTAGAGAGGTGAAGGTTGAAAGATGATAATTTTGTTGATGGTGAAGCTCTTGATCTGATAAAAAACCACCCTTTGATGTTTTGACCATAACTTGAGAACCATAGCTTTATGTTGTAAATGGAAAGATGCGTTAGAAAGATGATTTCAAGATATAATTAGTGGTGTAGAGAATCATTGGTGATTGTATGTGAATTTATTGAGATTGGGACAATCTTTGGTGATTTTGTAAAATCGCTAGCGATTGCTGTAAAAATGTATAGGTTGAAAAAATGGATGAAAATGAGACTTGAAATAAATGTTAAGAAGGTTGATTAAGATTATAAATGATGCATAATAATGTAATAAAGCAAGGGAAGCCACTTACCTTACATAATTTGAGAAAAGAAAAACAAAAAGTGATGTTATCGAGAGAGAAATATTGTTGATGCAAGAAGACTGCTGATTAGATTCTAGACTTATGAATGATGTTTAAAGAAGATTTGGATGTTGTTAGATGATATCTATATTTTTCAGATGTTTACGATGTAAGAAGAATCAATTCTTTCCATTCAATCTCAAATAGAGGCCTAGAGCCCATATTTATAGTGTAAAATAGGAGAGAATCACCGACGATTCCAAGTGGTTTGAGTTTGGTTAGGATACAGAGGTTAAAATTAATTTTTTTGATCTTATTTGGTTGAAGATTTAGGGGAATCATATCTAAATTAGTTAGAGAGGTTGAGTGGGAGGTTAGAGGTGGTTATGGGGATAATTTGTTTAGTATTTTAATATTTTTGGAAGTCAAGTAAATTGGTTAGTTGGTTAGGATGACTGATCATGGTGTTTAGAAGGTTGTTTTAGAGAAGGTTAAGAAGAAGCTAGAGATTCTTCAAAGGTAGTTTTAGAGGAGGTTAGATGGCTAGTGAGGTGTCCTAGTTAGAATAGTGAAGTGTAAGGATGAGGTGTGAGGATTGTTATCCAAATAGCTCTCCTGGTTATTTAGACAACTTGCATGTGTATTTTGTTTCAGAGATCTTCATTGTAGTGGCATTCACCTCAGTTATCTCCTTGGAACATTCAATTGGTTACTATCTCCTCACATGACCTTGCACGTTTTCCCTTCCTCCTTTCCATTTTCCTTTTCCTCTTTGTTCCACTCTTACCTTGTGCACATCTGCTACACATTCACCTTCCTCCTAGTAGCTACTTCATCTTACGCACGCGCCTTGCAGTTTCTTCAATCAACTAAGTCTGTGGCCCTCCCACACGCACCACACATTACTCTGTAATAGTTGCACCTTGACCATGCATTCTTTGCTCATCAATTTTTCTCATTTCACCTACCTGCATTACATAGGCCTTCTTTCTGCCTTCTTCCCTTACCTCATTCTTCCACGCATATATCTTTGTGCCCTCCTCTTCACCTCTTCGTGCCATGGCATTATCTGACACAATTGAGTGTGCCACACACAATGAGTCCAAGCGCACCAATAGGGTACTAAATTCTTGAAACAAATCAATGAGTGACACATGATAGAAATGAAAACAACATTTGCACAATTGGTCATCTTTTCATCCAATCCGCGCTTGCCAAGTGTCTTACATACGCATACAACTCTAGAAAACTTATGATAGGCATATATTTTGCTAGAGAGCTCTGATTGGTGTGTGTGCCTAGTCATAATCAATAGTTGCTAACATAGGCTATGGTGCTAGACATTCAAATTTAAATTCTTAGAGGATCTGGTAGGTGAGAAATGGGAAAATGTCTTTGTGGGAATTAATGAGAAGATTTGATTGCTCCAACCACTTGATTTGATCAGATCTTCCCTCTTTGCTTCTCTAACTTGCCAAATAGAATTGGGGAAATGTATTTGATAGATTTACAGGGGATTTATAGGCATTAAATGCTTCTTGTTTGTGGTTGTATTTCAAATTTTGGTTTTCCCTCCTTATTCTCTTCTTCTTCTTCCATGAATTCACCTATAAATGTAAGAGATGAGATCATTTGTTATGTTGGACACTTTGGATCCTTATGCATTTTTCTAAGGAGTTCATATTTTTTGTATTATGTGTCACAAACCTCTAGATCTAGCTTGTACATGTGGATATTAGTCTCTTTCTCCATTGTAACAGTTCTATGCATTTTTAGAAGTAATGGAAGCATCATTTTGTGACTATTTTCTATCATAAGCATGGTCATATTATTTCTTCTTACCTTTCTTTTACATTGCATGCTTGTTGTGTCATTCTACATCCCTTGCAGTCCCCTTTCTAGTTGTGTTCCATGAAACTAATCTAGTAAATATGTTTTAGTTGTGCTACACATGCCTATCCTTCTTTCACACACTTCCCTTCATTTTCTCTCATAACAGATAGTGTTCATCCCGCTTTTTCTGGTGCTATCACCTTTTAGTGTTGTTTCCTTTCATGTTATCCTTCTATCCCTAGTACCTTGGCATTGTTAGCTTAGTTTTCCATTTCAGCACTAGGAGTAGTAGTTTTGGTAGAAATAGATAGAGGAACCAACCTTCTCTAGAGATTCGTCTCAAGCGTGTAAAGTCCCACAACTTGGAGATAGTTACATTATTGTCTCAAACGAATCGATCCTTCCAAGTCCGAGACGCGGGTGAAATTTTGATGACCAAAAGTTTCTGGCATGCCCAGCGGGATAAGAAGTGAAATTGTAAATTTCATATTGCTAAGTTCTGGTGTGTGAACTTAGTATTTCTAGCCCTTGGAGGCTTATTTCAACACATTTGACAACTCCCAACATTTCCAGAACTCCTGTTTTGATGTTTTGAGTGCCTTTTATGAGAAGAGTGCATACCAGATAGAGTGCTGCAGTTGAAGGATCCTTTGAATACCTCTAACTTTCACCAAGATAAACACATGTCATATCTTCTGCATGTGTTTCCCCATCTCCAGCATGATGTGTGCACTCTACTGCTCCCCAAAATAGACTAGTGTGCCCTGCCATGGCACTCCAACCTCCTCATCCTCCAAGGAAATTTTCCAGATTCACTGGTGGAATCCCAATCATCTCAATACTCGTCATGATATGCCAGTAACCGCGCTCAAAGGTATTCCATACTTCACGAGAGAAATCAAGTCACCCCTGTTGAACACATTCAAGATGTGGTCAATGTATGCTCTGTCTATTTGATTGAACATAATGATGTTACTTTTAGGTTACTTGCAGCCTCTTTCAAGGGTAAAGCACTCCAATGGTACTGTGGCCTAAGACCTGCATCTATTGCTACCTGGGATGAGCTCGGAACAACTCTTTGCAATTATTTTGAAGATAAATCAGACCATTTATCACTCATGGAGAAACTAATTACAACAAAGTGTGCACCCAACAAGAAAATGACTGATTTCAACATCAGATTCCAGAAGACTTGGGATAGAATTCCTCAAGTGGAAAGATCTACATCCAAACATGCTTTCTGCTACTATCTAAGGGATTTAGATAGTGACATTTCAGTTATGATTCAATTAATGGGAGGTAGAACTTTACCTGCTGCATATAACATCACAATAAGGGAAGAAAACAACCTCATTGAGGCTGGTAAGTTTATGCCTAAGAATCTTGCACCCTTGTTCCTAGAGATGTCTTCAACACCCTAACCTTCTATTGCCCTAGTTCCAGTGCAAAGCACGAAACCAGTTACATCTACATCCTCCTCCCTTACACAACAAAAGAAGATTATGAATTGAAGGCCTTGAATAGAAACTTATCCAACAAGGTTATATCATTAGAGAAGTAGCAGGCGCAAGCCTATAGGAGAAATTATAATTAGGCACAAGGCCAGAGTAATCAACATTGGCAGAATCAGTATGGGAATCAAAGATACAGACAAAACCAATAGAACGGTAGATGACATGTTAATGCGTACTTGCCTTTCCAAGTTATCCCTGCCACATAACATCTTCTAGCACCCAACACAAGTTAGGCACTTGTCCCAGTCCAGAACAACATAGCGTAGGAGTCTGAATGGTGATTTCCTTTCAACATGCCTCATATCTAGTATCACTGCGCTAATGCTACGTGCGCGCAAGCCTATATGATTTAGAAAACTTCTAGCTGTGAACCTTCAATGAGTGCATTAGACACATATAACCAAGAAAATCCAAAAGCTTCCCTAAAGGAAAATTTGATGTTCTTTGGCACTGAAGACTTCTGTGTAATCAACCAAGCTAATGAGGACACAAGAAGACCGCACATCCAAGTTGTGGATAACACATTATACAAGAAGAGAATGCTCAAGTCTAGGGCATAGGTCACAATTCCAACAACATAAGCAGACCCTCAAAATCAAATGGAAGTAGCTAGGACATCCAGTAGTAAAATCGCTCAAGTTCCCACACTTGAGGTTCAGTACAAAGCTCATCCAGAGGTGGTGCACGCACCTCCTTTGGTAGGTCAAGCCTCTGCACTAGATAAGGTTCCTACCTCTATACCCGAGTGACCAAGCAAGGATGTTGATGTTCCTCAAATGTGGAAGTCAATGGGTTTTCCATTCATCATTGTGGACCAAATGAAAAAGATAAACATAAATTTTATAATGTGGGATGCCCTGACCATTTCATCCTAGCGTGACTTGTTGCATGAAGCCCTAACAAAAATTCCACACACTAATCTAGATATGCACAAGCCACACACTTCTATAAACATCTAAAATGAAGAGGATAAGTAAGTAAGTAAATTTGTTAAAACCCCACCCTTCTATATGTCCTTGATCATAGGAAAACATATTTTCCATAATTGCATGATTGACTCAGGTACTAGTACTTCTATTATGCCGAAGATGATTGCTGATGTCTTAGGACTTAAGTATTGCCCCTTCATAAAAGGAGTCCTACAACTTGATGGTTCAATTGTTGCTACTCTAGGAATCATTAAGGATATTGAGTTAACTCTCTATGTATGTCCAAGTCTTATAATAACTCAAGATGTGTCAATCATTGATCTACCCTGTATATTTGCCTTATGTTTTTCAAGATATTTAACTGCTAAAGTGGATGGTTATTTGTCTCCTAATTGGTCTGATATGTTACTCAAGACAAGGTATGGTACAAGCTTAGCCAATATTTTCCTATCATGTAGAGTCATATGTCCCATCCTCTCTCCAAGAAAACTATTTAATCAAAGAAGAAAAAACTTCAGTTCCTGAAAAGTAGCCTCTTCCACCTTTTATTCCTGATCTAGTACTTGATGAGTGGGTGGAGATGCATCATAAATTTGACCCATATGGTGAAGAACTGGAAGCTTATGGAATTGGGCTTGGTACCTAATGAATTCGTGATGAAGAAACTATGTTTCCCCACACGCTCAAGAAAAAGAAAGAGAACCCTGGTCTATGGAAGTTATACTTTGATGGATCCAGAAGTAGAAATAGTGCAGGAGAAATATTCATTCTCATTTCTCCAAAGGATGATAAATTATTCTTCTCTCATAGGTTACAGTTCACATTTTCTAACAATGTGGTAGAGTATGAGGCATTGGTGCATGGTCTGTTTATTGCTGAAAAGAAGAAGATTAAGGCATTGTAGATATTTAAAGATATTGAGTTGGATATCCATCAAGCCACTAACAAGTTCCAAGAAAATAATAAGCTTCTCAAATATTATAAACAAAGTGTTTGGGACCTCCTTGAGAGCCTTGATGCTCTAAATATGTATGTGGTGCCGTGAAAAATGAATAAGGAAGCTGATCAAATGGCCATGCTTGGTTCACAGTTCTCTCATGCTGAGGAATTTTTCAAAGGAAACACTCAACACATTAAGATGGTGATCAAACCATCCATTCTAGACAACAACACCAGCTGGCAAGTGTTTGATAGTGATGCACAGATTGTCTAGTTCATTCAAAATGAAGTTGAGTTCTCATCAAGCATGCAAGCTGACTTACATGACAACTATGGTGACCAAATGATTCCATTGAAGTTAAATAAGTTGCCGAAAGGGATGGTCACCTTAGAGAAATTTTTTATCCCTAATGATGAGTTCAAAAGTGAAGAAAAGTATATGCATGTCACAAAAGGATATTTCTCCCCAGTTACTCTTGCATGTGGAAAAGAATTTCTATTTAGTAAAGCTTATGTGCATGATGAAAAACGTGCCTTCATCTCTCTCTTCTTGAAATACAATGATATCTTCTTATGGGAGTATTAAGAACTCAAAGGTTTTGATCCAAGTGTTTCTTAACAATCCATTGAACTTGATCCTAGTGTCAAGCCTATGAGACAAAAACAATGATCAGTCAATCCAAAGACAGAGCCTCTCATGAGAAAGGAATTATCAAAACTCATTGAGGAGAAGATATTTTTTTCCATCAAGTACTCTACTTGGGTTGCGAATCTATTTCCAGTGGGAAAGAGAAACAGTGATATCAGAATCTGTGTTGATTTCACATATTTGAAAAAGGCATCTCTAAAGGATCATTATTCTTTGCCTTTAATGGAGTAGATTCTGTAGATAGTTTCCGATGTGCAGAGATTCTCAATGTTTGATGGGTACTTAGGTTTCAATCAGATCCTGGTTAAGGAAGAGGATGATATAAGTTTTGGTTATGATTAATTGAGTGTATGGTAAATAAACGAGCCCTTGAAAAATGATATGTGGGAAATTTTGATGGAGTATGAGAGGACAATTGATAAAGAGGGGCATACGAATCTTTGGTTTTTTTTTTCATGTATGTTGATTTTGGGTTCATATAGGTGGGTGAATTATACTGGTTTGAGATAAGGGAGCTTCTTTAGAAGGTGAAGGGAAAATGCATGAGGAAGGTGTTATCCAAATAACTCTCCTAGTGATTTAGATAGCCTACATACACATTCTAGCCCTAAGTTATCTATTGAAGAATTTAATCACGCTCAAAATCATCTGGCACATTCCCTTGGTCACAGTTTACCTGCGTGCCCCTTTCCTTCCTCCCTTCACTTTCCCTCGTACCATCCTTCCATGAGTTCACCTCCTTCCAATTCATTTTCCTTCTACCCTCCGTGCCTAATCCTATTCCCATTCGTGCACTACACCCATTACTTTGTAATAGTTGTGCCTTAACCATAAGTTCTTTGCTCATCGATTTGATTCCTCTCCCCATGCGCATCATGCGTGTTCCCTCCATTATTTCCCCTATATTCTCCACATTCCCTTCCATGTCAGGCCATATTTTGACATGCTTAAGTGTGCCATGCACAACTAGATAGGGCACCGAATCCTCACAACAAATGAATGATTAACACGTGGCAAAAATGACAAATAGGTGTACATTTTGCCACCATCTTAGCCAATTGGTGTGCGCCACGTGTCTTGTATATGCCAATGACTCTGACATCTTCTAACATCCATATCATCAGCTATAGAGCTCAAGTCAGTGTGCGCTGGACTTGTCAGAAAGTTGCTGACATCAGCTATAGTGCTAGAAATTCAAAATTTAAATTTTGGTGGATTTGGTAGGTGAGAATTGGGAAAATGTCTCTCTTAACATTGATGAGTAGATCTGATTGCTCCAACCACCCAATTAGTATGATCCAATCCCTTTTGTCTTCAACACGTCAAACATGCATGGAGAAGTGTATTTCACAGATTTCCAAGTAGATTTATAGACATTGAATGCTCCTTGTTGGTGGTTGTATTTCAAATTCAGGTTTTCCCTCCTCTTCCTTTCTTCCTCCATGGATTCATCTATAAATGTAAGAGCAAGGCTCATTTTTTATGTTGGATACTCTGGAACCTTACGCATGTTGATAAGGACTCCATATTTTCTATATTTTGAGTTACAAACCTCCATGTTTAGCTCTTGCTTGTGGATATCAGCCTCTTTAGTATTGTAATAGTTCTGTGCATTTTTAGAAGTAATAGAAGCATCGTTTTGTGATTATTCTTTGTCCTATCATGTTTTCATTCCTTCTTCTTTCCTTTTCTCTTGCATTGTGTATTGTTTTTCTACTTCAGGTCCCTTACAGCTCCATGCTTGGTTGTGTTCCATAATGACAATTTGATGAATGCGTGTTTTACTGTGCTACTCGTGCCTAGCCTCCTTTCACACATTCCCTATCATTCTTTCTCAGAATATATAGTGTTCATCCCTCTTTTTTGGTGCTATCACCTTTTAGTGTAGTTTACCTTATGTTATCCTTCTTTCCCTTGTCCCTTGGCATCCTTAGCTTAGTTTTCCTTTTCATCACTAGGAGTAGCCATAGCAGTAGAGATAGATAGAGGAACCAACCATATAGATCCGTCCTAAGCTCGCAAGGTCCCACAAATTGGGGATGGTTCCATTGTGGTCTCACACACCTCAGTCCCTTTTCATAGATCTGAGATGTGGGTGCACGTTTTAGAAACCAACAGTTTCTGGCACGCTCGGTGGGACAAGCCTTGAAAGCTCAAATTTCATATCTCTAAGTTCTATTTTGTGGACTTAGTTTTTTCATCATTTGAAGAGGTTCCATTCAAATACATATGGAGAATCCCAATATTTTAAAATATCTATTTTGACAGTCCTGAGTGCCTTTTCATGAGAAAAGTTCACACAAGAAGAAGTGCAGCAACTGAAGACTCTTTTGAGTACCTCTAGCTATCCCCGAGAAAATTTCATTCCAGAAATCCCACACATGCACCTCTATCTCCAACATGCTCTGCTTATTCAAATCCTACAAATAGACAACATGTGTGCCTTGTAATGGTGCATTAGCCACCTCCTCCATTAAGAAGTTTTGCAAACTTTTTTTAAGGGAGTCCCTTATTGCTTGTTGTGTAACATGATATTGCCAAATGGCATGCACTTAAGAGTATTCCATAATTTACTAGTGAGAATCAATTCACCCCTCAAGATAATATCTAGGATATAGCAAATACGTGTTCTCACTCTATCTGATAACACATGATGATGTAGTCAATCAAGCTGTTTGCAGCCTCTGTTCAAAGGTAAAGCACTTCAATGGTACCGAGGCTTGAGACTTGGATCCATCACCACCTGGGATGAGCTGGGAACATAACTCTTTGCAACTACTTTGAAGATAATTCAGATCACCTATCTTTGGTGGAGCAACTGACAATAACAAGGAGGGCGCCCAATGAGCAGATGACATGAATTCAACATCAGGAGTTTCAGAAGACTTAGGAAAGAAATCCCTCTTATAGTGAGACCTACATCCCAACATGATTTTCTATATTATCTGAAGGTGCTCAAACAATGATATTTCAGCTATGATCCAGTCCATGGGAGGAAGGAATTTACCATCTGCTTATATTATTGCAGGTAAGGGAAGAAAATAGTCTTATTCATGAGGCAAGAAACATAGCTCCTAGACCACCTATGGCCTTGTTACCTAGAAATGTCACAAGTGCCCCAACCTTCTATGGCCCCTATCCCTTTTCTTGAGAAATTTGCACAATCTGGTTGCCTCAACATTCTACTCTCTAGCGTAGTAGAAGGAAGATAAAGAATTGAAGGCCTTGATTAGAAATTTATCAAAAAAGATCCATATCATTATAAAGGTAGCAATAGTTGCAAGCCTATAAAGGTAATCTCTAATTAGGTGTATGGCCAAAGTAATCAGCCTTGGTGAAATCATTACGAAAATAAAACATACACGCCCAATCAGTAGAATGATAGATGGCATCCCAATGCATATATCTACCCTTGCAAGTTGTTCCTCCCGCACCTTCTCTTCCTAACACCCAGTGCAAGTCATGAACTTGCTCCTCCCAGTTTAGAACAAATTGAAACAAGAATCAGAATGGTGTCTTCCCTTGCAACATGCCTCATAATCAATATCATTATGCCAATGCCATGCATGTACCCAAGCCTTTATGATCCAGAATGCTTCAATCCTGTGAGCATTCAATAAGCACCCCTGAAGTAGAAAATCTCAGAAAGAACAGAATGTCTCCTCGAGATACCAAAATCGATGTTCTTTGGCACTGGAGTAATTCTCTGCAATCAACCAATCTGTAGAATATACAAATAGACCACACGCACCCCAGTTGCAGAAAACACATGATATAAGAAGATGGATGTTAGAATATGGAATGCAGGTCCCACTCTCAGCAACAATGCAAGAAGATCCTTCGAAGTAAGAAATATTCAAGCTAATGCACTCCTACAGTAAAAGCTGTTCAAATCTCTATGACAAGAGGTCCTCGCTGTAAAGTCTCCTTCTAAAGAAGTGTGTGCCCATCCTCCTTTGGTAGGTCAAGCCTCGGCTCTAGCTAAAATCCAAGATTTTGTGCTTGAACAGTTAAGAAAGGATGTTGTTCCCTAAATGCATAAGATGGGGGGCTTTCCATTTAGCATTGTAGACTAGATGAAAATAGAAAGCATAAACGTCATAATGTGGGATGCCCTGACTATTCCATCTCAATGGGATCTAATGCATGAAGCTCTAGCATAGCTTCTGCATGCTGACTTAGTTATACAGAAGCCACATGCTTCCGTAAAAATCTGCTAAGAAGAGGAGAAAAAAGTAAGAATAATTACTAAAACCCCACCCTTATATATGCCCTTGATTATAGGCAAACACCTAGTGCATAACTTCTTAGTTGACTTAGGTGCTAGTACTTCTGTTATGCCTAAGAAGATAGCTGATGTCTTAGGTCTAAAATATAACCCTTTGTTTAAAGGAGTCCTACAACTTGATGGCTCAGTTGTAACTACCTTAGGAGTCATCAAGGATCTTGAGTTAACCCTCCATGCATGTCCAAGCCTGAAAATTACTCAAGATGTGTCAATTATTGACTTGCCTCCTTTGTTTGCCTTATGTCTATCAAGAGAGTTTACTGCTAAAGTGGGTGTTTACTTGTCTTATGACTAGTCTCATATGTTACTCAAGACAAGGTATGGTATCTGGTTTATCATATAAGTTGAGCCTATATTTTCCCATCATGTAGAGTCATATGTCCCATCCCCTCTCCAAGTAAATTGTCTTAATCCAAGAATAACAAGTTTCAATTCTTGGAAGAGCAGTCTCTTCCACCCTCTGTTCTCGAACTAGTACTTTGATGAATGGGTGGAGAGGACACCATAAATTTGATACCTATGACTGAAGAACTTGAAGCTTATGAAATCGGGCTTGGTACTTATTGCATTCATAGAAGAAGATAGTTGTGCTGCCACACAGGCTCACAGAAAAATAAATTCTGAGCGGGGTCTATAGAAGTTGTTACTTTGATGGATCCAGAAGAAAAAACGACGCGGGAGCAAGAATGGTTCTCATTTCCCCTATGGATAAGAAATTATTATTCACACACACAGGCTGCAGTTTTCATATTCTAATAATGTGGCAGTGTATGAAGTGTTGGTGCATGGCTTGCTCATTGCTGAGAAGAATAAAATTAAAGCGCACTGTAGATCTTTGGGGACAAAAAATTGGTTATCCACAAAGTCACTAACAAAGTGATAGTCAAAGAATAATATTCTCAAATCTTACAAGTGTAGAGTATAGGACCTCCTTGAGAGCTTTGAGGATCTGAATCTGTAGGCCAGTGCCACACAGAATAAAAAATGAAGCTGACATTAGATGGTCCGCGCTGGGTTCACAGTTTTTCTCCTATTGAGGAATTTATCAAAGGAAATACTGTGCACATTAAGATGGTATGATTAGAGCATCCATTCCTAGACAAAAACACCACCTATACAATTGTTTGACAGTGACGCACAAATCATCCAGTTTATCTAGAATGAAGTTGAGTTCTCTTCAAGCATGTAAGCTTACTTGCATGACAGCTATGGTGACCAAGTGATATAGCTAAAGAAAAACAAGTTGTTTAAAGGGCTGGTCATCTTAGATCAAATGTTTCAGCCCTGATGATGAGTTCAAGGGTAAATAAAGGTACATACATGACCACATAAGAAGACTTCTCCTCCAGTCACTGTTACACGCTGGAAAGGAGCTTACTTCTTAGCAGGACTTGTGCGTATGAAGAGAAAAAATGCCTTCATCTCTCTCTATCAGAAAATATAACGATATATTCTCATGGGAGTATGAAGACTTCAAAGGTTTTGATCTAAGTGTTTCTCAACACTCCATTGACATTGATTTTGGTATCAAGAACTTTAGGTAGAAGCAGCGCCCATTCAATCAAAAGATAGATCCCCTCATGAGAAAGGAACTATCAAAACTCATTGAGGCAAAAATTATTTTTCCTATCAAATACTCCACCTGGGTCACAAATCTGGTTCTAGTATGCAAGAAGAATGGTGAAATCAGACTTTTTGTTGATTTCAGAGATTTGAATAAGGCATCTCTAAAGGATCACTATCCTTTGCCTTCAATGGAGTAGATTTTGCAGACTGTAGCTGGCACGTGCAAAGGTTCTCCATGCTAGATGGGTATTCAGGTTTCAATCATATCCTGGTCAAGGAAGAGGATCAATTCAAAACAACATTTACAACCAAGTGGGGAATGTATGCATATCAGAAAATTCCCTTTGGTCTGTCAAATGTGGGCGCAACGTTTCAACGCGCCATGGATATTGCCTTCAAAGGTTACATCAATGAGTTCATCTTGGTTTACCTTGATGATATAACTGTTTTCTCAAAGCAGAGCACAGATCACATAGCGCACCTGGAAAAGGTATGTTTGAGAGGATGCAGAGAATTTGGGGATATCTCTTAACCCCAAGAAGTGAAATTTTGTGGTGGCTTACGGAAAGCTCTTGGGCCATGTGGTTTCAAAGGATGGCATCATGATTGATCCTGAGCATGTTTTAGCCATCCTAGATCCTTTCCTTACTAGCAATGCAAAAAAAGGCCTTACAGTCCTTCCTTGGGAAGATGAACTTTGTTAGGTGTTTTATCCCTAACTTTGCAAGACTGGTTCGGCCCATCACCCTTATGCTCAAAAAGGACATAGCCTTCAAATGGATACAACATAAGGAAGAGAAAGCTTCAACAAGATCAAGCAATAAATTGCTTGTGCACCAACACTCATCAATCCATAATTACTCAAAGGATTTCATCATTTATGCCTATGGTGTTGATGCAAGCATTACTGCTGTCCTAACAACATAGGAAAATGAACAAGGATTAGAATAACAAGTGGCATTCTTCAGCTAGACATTGAAGGATTATGAATTGAAATATAGTCACACGAGAGAAGCAGGTCTTAGACATCATGCAACATGCTCAAGAAATTCAAGAGTATGCTCAGCCACAAATCATATCAAGGTGTTAGTATCTCACTCATCTGTCAGAGACTTCATCATGGGAGAAGAAATTAGTGAGAAGAGAGCATGATGGGTGACCAAAATCATGGAATATGATGTGACTATTAAAGCCACAAACCTGGTAAGAGGAAGTGCACTTTGCAGGAAAATTGCTGAGGATGCGTAGAGTAAACCTGAGACTTCATTATTTCTAGACGAAGACCTCTCACATGAAAAAAATTAACAAAACATAGCCCCTAACACGCGTGGCTGGATGAAGGACATGATCACATTCCTTTCCAAGGGTGCATACCCTCCTAATTTTAACAAAGCAAAGAGAAGGCATCTTAGGTTGCAATATATTCCTTATGTTTTGATTGATGGACTTCTCTTTAAAAGAAATCTAGATGGCGTGCTGTTAAGATGTATCAATAGCGCGTAGAATGAAAAGTGTTAGTAAGAATTTCAAGATGGATTCTCTGGTGGACACTTCTCTATCAAAACTACAACAATGAAGATCATAATGACAAGAATCTTTTGGCCTACCATGTTTACAGATGCACACAAATGGGTCAAAAAATGCAAGGAATGCACTTTCTTTACAGGAAAGAAAAGATTGGCAACGCTTCCCCTCCGACCAATCTAAGTGAATCAGCCTTTTGCACAATGGGGTCTCAACTTCATAGGCATGATTAATTTTCCTTCAAGTTCTAGACACAAAAGGGTGCTAACAGCTACAGATTACTTCACCAGATGGATAGAAGCTATCGTGCTTAAGGAATCAACTGAGGCAGTCATCCTTGAATTTCTCGAAGGTTTAGTAACAAGGTTTGGCATTCCTCAAACCATTATCTATGATAATGAAAAGGCCTTCCTTGGTGCTAAAATCACTGATTGGGCTTTAATTTTGGGCATTTACCTAAAAATTTCTTCCAACTATTACCCTCAAGGAAATGGTCTGGTAGAATCAAAAAACAAGAACTTGATCAGAATCATGAAGCACACAATGAAGTTCAGCCAAAGATAGTTCATACAAAGGTCTTGCACACACTCTGGGTAGATAGAATCACAGTAAAAAAGGCAATAGGAACTTCACCTTACAAGCTTGTATATGACAAGGAGGCTACCCTTCCTTTGACACTAGAACTAAATTCATTAACGATTTCCTAACAACTGGAATTTGAGGGCACAAATCAAAGATAAATCAAGATTCTAGAGTTGGTTCATCTCGAAGAGCTCAAAAAACTCTACGTGATAAAGCTAGAACAACATCATCAAGTAAACAAAGAAATGGTTTGACAGAAAGGCTAGGCCTCAAGATTTCAATGTATGGAGACTTGGTTCTAAAATGGGATGCCGATAGAGATAAACAAAGGTGCACCATTCAAAGTTTGATGCACTTTGGAGTGGACCATACATCATCAAGTCCTGCAAAGAAGCTAACTCTTCTGAGTTAACTCATCCAGGATGGAAGCGTGCTGTAGATCCCAGTAAGCGAGATCTATATCAAACCCTTCCATTAGGTTTGCCTGTATAATATTGTATATATTAAAGTAGTTTCAATTCCTCTAAGTGTGCTCCATGCATACATTTTTTGTTTATACATAGTTATTTCCACTTGCACGTGCTTCCTACATGCACTATTTTTTTTCTTCTAGAATACATGACTTCTCTCAGCAGTTGTGATATTCAGGACAAAGTGTAGAAATGATACTCAAAGTGACAACAGGGGCATTTCTCATGATTGAACAAGCATAATCCATGCCCAATGTATGTTTTAGGCTACTGGTCTCTTGCATCTAGCAGGCATATGGCCGTGAAAGTCACCAAAACTGTTATCTAAATAACTCCCCTAATGATTTGGATAACCTGCATACACATTCTAGCCCTAAGTTATCTATTGAAGAAGTTATGCGCACTCAAAATCATCTGACACATTCCCTTAGTCACAGTTTACATGCATGTCCCCTTTTCTTCCCCCCTCCACTTTCCCTCGTTCCATCCTTCTACGCGTTCACCTCCTTCTGAGTCAGTTTCCTTCTACCCCACGTGCGTCTAGGCCTTTGCCCCTTTGCATGTGCTGCACCCATTACTTTTTAATAGTTGTGCCTTAACCATATGTTCTCTACTCACTAGTTTGATTCCTCTCCCCATGCGCAGTTTTGCACGTGCACCCTCCATGATTTCGTCTATCTTCTCCTTATGCCCTTCTGTGTTAGGCTATCTTTTGACACGCTTAAGTGTGCCGCATGCAACCAGAAAGGGCACCAAATCCTTCACAAAAAATGAATGATTAACACATGGTAAAAATAAATAAATGGGTGTACATTTGGCCACCATCTTAACCAATCAGTGTGCGCCACGTGTCTTGTATACTCCAACAACTCTGAAATTTTCTAATAGCCATATCATCAGCTACAGAGCTCAGGTCGGCCTGTGCCTGGACTTGTTAGAAAGCTGCTGACATTAGCTATAGTGCAAGAAATTCAAAATTCAAATTTTGGTGGATATGGTAGGTGAGAATTAGGAAAAAATCTCTCTAAACATTGATGAGAAGATTTAATTGCTCCAACTACTCAATTCAGTATGATCCATTCCCTTTTGTCTTTAACACATGAAACAGACATGGAGAAGCATGTTTCAAATATTTCCAAGTGAATTTATAGACAATGAATGCTCCTTGTTGGTGGTTGTATTTCAAATTCAGGTTTTCCCTCCTCTTCCTCTCTTCCTCCATGGATTCATATATAAATGTAAGAGAAAGGCTCATTTCTTATGTTGTATACTTTGGATCCTTACACATGTTGTTACAGGACTCCATATTTTCTATATTTTGAGTTACAAACCTCCATGTTTGGCTCTTGCATGTGGACATAGGACCTCTTTAGCATTGTAACAGTATATATGCATTTTTTGGAAGTAAATAGAAGAATCGTTTTGTGACTATTCTTTGTCCTATCATGTTTATGTCATTCTTCTTTCCTTTTCTCTTCCATTGTGTATTGTTGTGCTACTTTAGGTCCCTTACAGTTCCATTCTTGGTTGTGTTCCATAAGGATGATTCGGTGAATGCGTGTTTTGCTGTGCTACTCATGCCTATCCTCCTTTCACACATTCCTTATCATTCTTACTTACAACAAATAGTGTTCATCCCTCTTTTTTGGTGCTATCACATTTTAGTGTAGTTTACTTTATGTTACCCTTCTTCCCCTGGTCCCTTGGCATTTCTTAGCTTAGTTTCCCTTTTTAACACTAGGAGCAGCAGTAGTAGTAGAGATAGATAGAGGAACTGACCTTCTCTGAAGAACCGTTCCAAGCTCGTAAGGTTCCCACAACTTGGGGATGGTTCCATTGTGGTCTTAGACACCTTGGTCCCTTTTCAAAGATCTGAGACATTGGTGCACATTTGAGAAACCAACAAAATTTTTGTTGATATTTGGTTAAGAATAACCTCTTGGTTCTGCACATTTCAGTGAAGTCATTGTCAGAGGCTTGGGCATAGATGTTGATGAGGTTGAGAGACCTTCAAGGAAAGGTGTGGACATTGATGAGGTTGAGAGACTTGCAATAGAAGGTGCTCATTATCTTAAGGGGCCTTCATTGGAAGGTGTTAATGAGATTGAGGGAACTTCAAAGGAAGGTATGAATGAGGATAATGGTCCTTCAAAGGAAAGTACTGACGAGATTGATGGACCTTCAAAGGAAGGTGCTAACAAGAATAATGGCCCTTCAAAAGAAGGTACTGATGAGATTGATGGACCTTCAAAGGAAGGTGCTAACAAGGATAATGGTAATTTAAAGCAAGGTTTTGACGAGATTGATTGAACTTCAAAGGAACGTGCTAATGAGGATAATGGCCCTTTAAAGGAAGGTACTGACGAGATTGATGGACCTTTAAAGGAAAGTGCTGATGAGATATCTGACGAAGGCTTGTTGATGATAGAATAATGATGTTTTGCTTGTCCTACAGATGTCAGTGAAGAATTTGATGAAGGTGATGATGTTGGTGATGTTCATGATGGCTTAGGATGATCCTCTTTCGAGAGAAGATTCTCAATGAGGAAGAGTCATTGGATTATGGATTTAATTATTTTATAACTCTTTGTATTATGTCCTAAGCATCTATGATAGGCATATATTTTGTCTTGATAATACTAGGAAAGTATCCAAGTATGGGGATGGGGTGTTTTGATGGGTGGTAATGTGATAAGAGAGGCCTGTATGAATCTATCGAGGATATTAATGCATGTCCCTTTTGGGGAATTTAAATTAACAAATCTTGACCTTGGTTTACAAGAGTGCTTAGGAGGACAAGTATTATTTTTGGATTGGGGGGTGGATTCACAGATGTTGTATGGTGTTGGAACATTATAGGGATTCTGTGAGGTTGATAAGAGGGATAATATGCCCCAAGAAGGGATAACATGTGTTATTGATAAGATTGGATGATGGATGAGGTCCCAAAATAGAGGAGGAGGGATGGTTGATGGATGAGATAGGATTTTATTATGTGCCATGATATTGAGCTAAAGGATGGGTTCCCAAAATTGATGGTAACTGTGAACCCATAGATTTGATAGACTTATATTGTTATAAAGGATGAGGTCCTAAAATGGATGGTAAAGGTGAGACCTTAGATAGTGTGTAATTATATTTTTTACTATTCATTTTAGGTAAAAGGAGGGTGTTTTATGATGAATGATGAGGATGAGCAGCGAATGTGATCAGTTTTTATTTTATAACATTTGCATTAGATAGAGATGAGGGACTCACATAAAATGACAAGGGAAAGGCCATGTGTGTGACGGTATTTAACTGTGTAGTGGATGATTCAGGGAAACGTTCCAAAATGGAAATTAAGTGAGCATCTGGGGATATGATTAGGTCTGATTCAGATGAGGGAGGTATTATTTCTAAACACGATTGAGGTGGATTACGTGATTTTTTTAGTTTTTTGACTAATTCAATAAGTGATTGAATATCGAGATATTCAATTACAAAGGATTATTTAGTAACGATGTCTAAAGTGAAATCTAAGGGTTGTACAGAGGTAATGGATGACTGGAAAATGGTCACCGGTGATATCGATGTGTGAGAATCATCGAAAAGAGGATCCAATGATTCTAAGTTTGCAGGAGAAAGCATTGGTGATGAACATGTCTTCTTATAGGGAAGATCACATTTAATATTGTTGATGACATGTTACGAAGGATGCACAACATTTACAGGGACTGAATCTATCGAAGGTGTTGGGTTAGGAAGATAGTTAATGTCATCATGTGTGTTATTTTAATATGAATCATAGAAAGATATAGGGGAATCAAATGAAACATGTGTAGTCTCATCTGAATCATAGGAATACCTAAGGGAATTAGATAAAACATGTGTAGTCTCATCTGAATCGTAGGAAGACCTTAGAGAATCATAAGGATCATGTGTAGATTGAGGATCAAGATGGGCATTCTTCGAGGGCTTGGTTTTCTAACTTTCCTAGCCATGGCGAAAATCTTCTTCAAAGGTGCCGAATGTATGGATCTGAAGGGTGGATGATATGTGACGGGAACATGATCGAGGTAAACAACTCCATTAATTACTGACTACGGAAATGGAAAATATAATTGATTGATAGTTCTCTGCCATCTAGTGAAAAATTCTCCAAAGGATTCATTTTTAGATTATTTGATGGTGGTCAAGGTCAGCAATGGTGATTTTACAAGTGACATTTATAATGAAGTGATTGTGAAACAACATATCTAACTTTGTGAAAGAGACCAAATATTTTCGAGTGAGGGAATTATACCAGATCTAAGGCAAGTCCCACTAGTGACATAGGAAAGGTTCTAAGAAGGAGATCTTGATCGTGTATTATGAGATAACATGAATTTCTAAAGGATGATATATGTTGCTAAGGATCCTCCTGGTCATGGAACATGGTAAAATACAAGCAATTCCTCAATACGGAGGACAGGGCTTATATGGTACTAACAGATTGATGGGTTCATTACACACCTCATCATAAGTGAGGACTGTGTTTGGATCCTTTTTTAGTGGTTTCATAAATTGTCTAACTTTGTTGGACAGATCTTGTATAGAATCATTTGTAAGATTAAATATGAAGGAATTAATGAGAGGACGTGATTGTTTCGACTAACGAAAATGTGAAGTAGTATATTTTTTTATTAGATGGGCTTGATACAAATATTGATGAGGGATAGCTTGAGAGGATATTGTTTGTGAAGTGGGTTGTGATAAAGGGATGTTGGGAAGATGTGAAAAAATGTTGAGTATGTTGATGTTGTTGGATAAGAGAAGTTGGTTGATGCCTGAGTATGGTTATGTGTATGGATTTAGGATGTCTGGGGTACCGAAAACAAATTATTGAAGTAGAGATGGGTTGATTATAGTGAAAGATGGGGAATATTGAGATTTTGATGATATTTTGATGAAGAAGAGGATGTTAGAAAGATCGCTTGATGAGATACATGGGACATAGACCCAGAAGAAATGATTTTGGAAATAGTTTGGTTGTGAAGAATATTCGTAGGTTGGTTGGATGGGGTTATCGTGGGATTTTTGAATTGCATACAAGGTAAAATTTCCATAGGGAACATAAGAGGGCTTAGATGACTCTAGAAACATGTCAGAGCTAAATAAAGTTGGACTGAGATGTGACTGGGTTGATAAAATGGGTTATAATGTTGTACTGGTGTAGATAAAGAGTGCCTACATATTTTATGAGGTTAAATTATGAAATTGCTAGCAAACAAACACACAATTTTCTAATAAAAAGAAACTAAATGGAAGGATTTACAAATAGTAGATAAGCAAGAAAAATTAATTTTAAATTTTCTTTCTTTAATTAAGAAAAGTGAAATTTGAAAAATGGATGATGGGTCCTATGAAATGGCAAGCTATGGCTATTTTTAGGTATGTTTATCGGTGGCATCCTCGATATACCCTAAGGTACATGAAGCACAACTCTGTACTATTACTTCTAGTACGGGTGTGTATATATTGGGGCCTACCCCCTCAGTTCATGGTCCCATTGCGATAAGGGAGTTCGGGTGCTGAAACAAACTATACTGATAGACAAGAGATTATACTCGGCTCCAGAACACCAAGTCGGCTTCTCCTTTTGGGTGATGAAATCCCAAGTCAGGTATTCACCTGGGTTGGGAGTTGTTTAAATGTGTTTTTGATTTTAATAGTGATTTGGTTGTGTGTGGGGGGAAGAATAAGTGAATGCAACAAACTAAAATCTTGAATTAGACTATGTGAAGCAAGAAGGATGCAAATTGTTTATTTTAAGATCCCAAAATGAAATGCTTTTGTTTCAATGAGTAGTATCAGACAAGTATGAAAAATGGAAAGCAAACAGAAGATATTTTTAGGACTTATCATGAGAGCGCTCATTTTGCTTATTTTATCAAAAAAGTAAGCAATCTTGATGATGCAGTAAGAAAGCTCTAAATCTAGAAGCAGTGAATTTTCACAAACATTACCCTAGAAGAAACAGATTAGAGATAAAATAGAACAAGGAAGAAAGATAGATTGTGAAGAAATATACAACAAAAATAACACACAGTCCAATCGTCTAGCAATTGGGACAATCATAGGTGATTAGCTTAATCGCAGACGATTGTCAGCATAGGGAATTAAAAAAACAAAAGCTATTTTATTAATTAACTGAAGTAAAGAAACGAGGGACGGGGTGTCCCACTAGGTGTGCTAAAATGTTTCAAGATAAATCTTACTAGTATTCAACCTATGTCTTTGCAAGCAATCTGATAAGACCTTCCAAACCTCGATATGACGGGGTTTCCGTGATGCCCATAGATGTGGATGGATGATGTTCGATGTTGTGCTCCATGTAGAAGAATGTGAACTAGGATCTTGTTTTCCCTACCAAGTAAGCCTGACAAATAAAAAGCACTTAAACAAAATGGAGTTAGTAAAATATATGGTAGATTTCCTCATAAAGGCCAGTCCCCGAAAATCAATGGACTTCCTTGCAAGGGTGTCAATCTATGTTTAAGAAATTAATTTGATAATGATAAAGTTAACTGATAGTAAATGATGAAATGATAACAAACAATACGATCGATGATGAAAAGGCAAAGGGACAAATGAGGTCCAAGTTTATATGTTGGTCTGATGGTGGTTCCTAATCTAAAGGGATTCTAGGAATCATGATATGGCTCAAAGGAGAAAAGGTGTGGATAGACATGTGCTCACAACGGCAAGTGGTGTTGATGTATTAAATTTGGATAGATGATAAAATGTTGCAAATGGCTCAAAGGAGCTTGATGAGGCTCAAGGGAGATTTGAAAAGGTAGAATAATAGTCAGGAATAAGCTATGGATATTAGAAAGTTAATCAAAATTGAAGTCAGGTCTAAGAGATAGGAATCGCCAGCGATTGGGTGAATCATTGGAGATTAAAGGAATAGTTGGCAATTGTTGTAGATGTGTACAGGTTACTAAACAAATGAGTTATCTTAACACAAATGACTGATTAAATAAAGAGACATACAATGATATTCAAAATAAAGATGGCTACCTAATTATATGTAGATAATCAATGTTGTTAAAAGGATGAGATTATCGGAGAGGTGAAGGTTGATGGATGATGATTTTGTTGATGGTGAAGCTCTGGATTTGATAAAAAAAAAACCACCCTCTGATGTTTTGACCATAACTTGAGAACCGTAGCTTCGTTTTGCAAACTGAAATATGCGTCAGAAAGATAATTTCAAGATATTTTCAGTGGTGTAGAGAATCACCAATGATTATATGTGAATCGTTGGCTATTGGGCCAATCTTTTGTGATTTTCGAAAATCACCAGTGATTTCTATAAAAATGTACAGGCCAAAAATATGGACGAAAAGGGGACATGAAATAAATGTTAGAAAGGTTGATTAAGCTTATCAATGATGAGAAATGATGTAACAAAGCAAGGGAAACTACTTACCTTACATATTTTGAGAAAAAAGGAATAAAATGTGATATTACCCAAGAGAGAAAGATTGTTGTTGTGACTGCTGATGTGAAATATGAATGACGTTCGAAGAAGCTTTGGATGTTGTTGGACGATCTCTAGATCTATGAGATGTCTATGATGCAAGAAGAATGAAGTCCTAGAGTCACATTAACCTGTCATTCAACCTCAAATGGAGGCCTGGAGCTCCTATTTATAGAGTTTTTATTACAATAGAGGAGAATCGCTGGCGATTTGGCGAATCGTCGGTGATTGAGTTTGAGTGCTTTTTCTTCTATTTTTGGTTTGATTTTTTTGAAGATTTGGAAGTTGGTTGGGATCAAGGGGGCATGTAAAAAAGTACAAACCGAATTGAGTTTGTTAGGATAAGGGTGTTAGCTTTTTTAGGAGGTTAGCTTTTTTAAGAAGGTAGTTTTAGAGGAGGTTAGCTTTTTTAGAAGGTAGTTTTAGAGGAGGTTAGGGATAAGTTATAGATTTTTAGAAGGTTGGAAAATTAGTTAGGTGGTTGGTAATGTGTCCTAGTGAGGTACGAGGGTATAATTAATTTTATTTATTTATTTTAGGGATAGGGATGTGGCGACATAATTATTACATTAATTAATTAAAGGGTAGAAGTCGGTGATCTAGGTCATGGAGTGTTGTTTAATCAATAAATGGAGGGTTCGGTTTAATTAATGATAGATGTGGACTTATGACAAGTATGGCGATGATATTAATATTTAATAAATATGAGGGGTGTAATGTGATAATGAAGGGGACCTAGCGGACACCGACATTGGAATTAGTGGTGCTAATTTTAGGTGTCTACACTACCACTTTTACAACTATAAACATATACTTAACCTCCTGTAATTATTAATTTGACATAACATAACCTTTTTAGCACCTCAAGATCAAAAATACCTATGTATAAACCATTTATACATTTTTTAGTTACTTGATACTACAATCCTTGTCTCCACTTTCTATGAAATCACTTCATAATTTCAAATACCTACATGCTTGTCACTATGTTATTTTCACACATCATTTAGGATGGGCATACCTTCTACAGACCTTTTACCTCCTTAAACATATATCTGAACACCAGAGACTTGCTTTTATCCTTGTCAAGAACAGAAAATCCATTTAAATACCCATTTAACACTACCACAGACTTCTTCTCTACTTGAAACACTCTCAGACCTATCATGAAGTACATTTCAAACTATGTACACATCTTCTATAACTTGATCAATCCAAAACATCTCTTTCAGACCTTGGATATATCTATCAAAAATCATGGATACATGGAACCTCTGCACTTGAGAGAGTTAGAAAATAACTTACACCTATAGCTTCATACTTTTCTCCCTTTTCACATTCACTGAGAATTAATTGGCCTTCCACAAACCTTGGTAACACCTTTTCTTGACCTTGTTCTTTTCAATGCATCTCATACTAAAATCATGAGCTTCTTTCAAGATATTTACCCTGTACTTCCTCAAAAATAAACACTCACAATTCTTCAAGACCAGACACAGACTCCACATATAATGGCCTTGACTTTGAAACCCTTACATAGATCTTGAAGTAATACTAATCAAATATATAAAATAGAGTACACAACTTTACTTACATGTAACATACCTTTTTTCACTTTGCAATGGCATGAAAAAGTTCATCCCTATCAAGAGAATATTTTTACACAGTCACAAAGCATAATAGTTCCTATATATTAATGAAATATAAGGCTCACTTATTGTAGACCTTGATGTCAGATCTCAATAAACCTCGACTTACATTCTCATAACTAAGGTACAAAAGGTGTCAACTTATACTTACCGGTTGTTTCATTTATCATCACATACTCCTTTAGCTGAGACTTGAACTCATATAGATGCATTATCACATTTGATTGCATATTCATACTTGAACATCACTATTAAATACTTATTACCTGTCATTTTCACACCAATAAATTTCACCAATACATAGCATCCCACAATTATCTTCATAAGGACTCGAAACTCATTTCCTTCTTTAAAATCTTTATATGCTTATTTTATAGTGTTCCAACACTATTAGGTCACCATAGTTAGGTTTACACCACTGATATGAACTCATAAGGGCATGTACAAGACTATACTAACTCAATATTCACGATATCTTAGTCAAGATAATACACCTTTGACTATCTAATCAATTGAAACAAACCACAACTATGGTAATTGACAATGTAAAGACTTGACTATAGCAATGTGTTTATGTTTTGAATAGCCTCCTACCACTATCAACCTTAGCACTATAGATATGTAATACCATCCAATATTCAACCTTGTATTGAACTACATTGCTCCTTAATAAAATTAGCAACCAATCCTGCATCTATGGAGTACTTGTCTTCAGTAAAAGAAACACCAAATTATACTTCTCAATTATACCTTTGCAATTTATATCCCTTATTGATGAGGCTCCAAGAAATCTGAAATCAATCCATTCAAATCAAGATGTATAATTTCTTTATTCTCTTATTGATGACAAAGTAAAATCTTCTTAATGATCTCAAATGGGCAGTACCTTCTTCCTTGGATCTCTTTACCTGATCATGAGAGTCTCTGAGTACAACATCTATCTTCACATACCTTCTTTCAAGATTATATGAAATTGACACTCTCTGTAACCTATTTCTTTCTTACAAATCAACTCCTAAAGTAATTTTCATGCATTGAACCTTCATATCAAGACAGAACCACCTATAGCTCAAATATTTATGCTCATTTAGACGTATTTCATAGTCCTTTACACTTATTTTAAGAAGCTTCATCTGCCTCATTCTTTGAATCTTCATGAGAGGCTATAGTTATCTTCTTTTAGCCTTGAAGGAACCTCACATACATGTAGGCCAACATTTGTGACACTTATCATCTTGATGTACCTGTAGCACACTCTATATCTCCTTCACTATTCATCATAGTTATCACACATTGTACCTTAATATCAGTGTATTCCTTTGCAATCTAAAACATATTAAATTTATGACGAATACTTACATACTTCCTCAACTGTGTATGAAACTTCAATGAAGCCTTGACAACTAGATCTATATACTTTAAAAATTCTTGTAAAACATAAAACTTAACTTTTGACATGAATACCGAGGTCAAGAAATTTGAGACATTTATCACTGTTGAAGTATAACAACCTCTTATATACCTATTGAGGTTAATAGTTGCCTTATATAAAGCCTTGTCAATCCTTCATATATACTTGAATGCATTTCAGAGACCCTCTTCTCCTTAGATTGAATATTTTATTACATCACAAGCTGTAATACATGACTGTATAATCCCAGAGACATGAAACCTTCAAGGAGATTTACAACATGACTCAGATTCAGGGTTTGATGTAAAAAATTTGACTTCGCATTATAAAAGACTTAACAACTTGATAGAACACCTTATGAAAAATGTTATTACAAATAGACTTAGTATAAGGACATTACATAGTTTTAACACACAAGACCACATACTCACCTTATGATGGATGTCCAAGACATATACTAGGATTAAGGTAGCTATGTAACCATGATAATGACCTCATAATCAAACAAGAATCTTCAAGACAGTCATAACCTATACACATATGATCAAGACTTACATGACTTACATAACTTACATGTCAAATAAAAAATAACAAGTCCATATGTAGAGATAAGAACTAAATATATTTTGACTTATGACAAAAATAACAACTTACAAGACATGACACATAACATAAACCATTATACCTTCATAAATCCAATGACAACAATAGAATTATTCAATTAAGGACAACACGACAAATTCAGAAACCTACAAAATACAATAACTTCAAATGTACATGAAGATATCACTTGTCATACCTTATCACACTTGATGTGTTCCAAAATCCTAGACTTCTCAGCTTATCATATACAGGAGAATGGATTGAATTTAGGCACATATGGTCTTCTTCACTTATGAGCCCTTCAACTAAGGAAAACATACCTCCTTGATCTGATTTGGACTTGAGAAACTTGATTTTCATCATGGTGGCACTAGAAATCTTTGTAGATACTGAAAATCTACACTCCCCCATCTTCATTTAATAATACCATTGACAATGTATCACCACATTAGATTAATTATATCAAAACCAAATATCCTCACAATTAATTAAAATATTTCTTCATACAAACAAATACCATATCCCATGATATTTTAAATCACTTAAGTTAGTTATGTAAAAATTATTTAAAATCATCCCTAACTCCTTACTTCGACACATCCATCATTGGAATTTTAATAAATCCCCCATTATCTTGTCAAAATATTATTTATTTGAAGATAATCTTATATAAATCCTAAACCAAGTACTTAACACCTATCCTAAACAAACTTAAGCCAATTTAGATAATAATCTAACATATCTTATCATTTCCTAAACAAACCCGACACCTCATTCGACAACATGACACTTTCAAAACCAAACAACAACCTTATCCCTCAAAAACATGAAAAAAACTCAAATTAGAAAATTGTTCCAAAAAAAATCAAAAAGGTCGAAATCGTCGGTGATTAGTTAAATCGCTAGGGATTATTTAAGCCCAATTTGTGTCTCTTTTTAGGATCATCTTTGATACTCTCAAACCTTAATCTTCTATCAGGGTCTATTATTGTTATATTACATCAATGAAAATAGAATATTATCCAAGTACTAGTATTCAAATTCACAAAGCAAGTATCAGAATCATTTTAAAGCTTCGTCGATAGTTAACAAGTCACTAGTCAGATTCAAGCCCCATCCATCATTTCTAATCAAGGCTTATTATTATTTTCACATGTTCAGTTGTATATTCAGGTACATTTATCTATTATTTTATCCATCTTGCATTATAATTTAAATCACTAGACCATTATATTGTTAAATATTTGGTTAGACATTACGTTTTACTGTTTACTATCCCCAGAATTGCATGCGATTCATTGAATCGACTGTAATTCCTGTACACTCTGTTTTCCTAGAATATCAATCAAATTTCATTTATTATTCCTACTACATATTTATTACTGGTAACATGTTGTCAAGAATGTCTTATTTAGATGGCATTAGGAGGAGAAAGCCATGAAATAAATAGTATCAATTCTCTACTTGTCATCCGCCATCCCTTACATTGGAAAAAATATGACATTTTATAAGGCCTTGAATTGTGTGCCATTCATTTTGCACCAGCTGCCAACTATCTTCAAATCTACTCAGAGGATTTGCGACACCACTGATGAGTTTTGGGAGGCTTATTTCAAGATCTTATGCATTCGAACTAACTTGGCTTGGTTTGAGTATCAATATGAAGTTGAATTAGAGGTCTTGAGCTTTGAGGTTGAATATGAAGATCAAACTAATTACCAATACTCAAATTCTGATTCTAAATACTAGTACGACTCATAAAATGAAGACACACAATACATCTCAGACTTCTTTGAGGAATATACTGACCATGAATATTCAGAATATCTAGAAGAAGAGAACCTTGAGTTTACTAAAGATGAAGATTCACCTTCATCTCAAAACTCTGACACTAATTTATACTCTGATTTTAAGCCATATTATACATATCTCATATTTCGTTATCTACTACATACTTGTAATAAAATCTGAACTTGTCAGAGAATTTAGTATTTATCCATTATATATCATGTCTCTTTTACAAAATCACTTTATTGTATAAACAACGGGTTGAGATCCTTATGAGGAATTCCTTTAACATCCAGGGACTAGCCTTTGCTAGGAAACTTGCTTACTATTTTTACCAATAAATATCTTGTATAGTGTCTATGATTACAACTTCATTTGCAGGACAAAAGTTTATTCATTTCTTACACGGAGCGTAACAATCAAACATCAACCATCCACATTCATGGGTACCTCTAAATCCTACCATATAGAGGTTTGGTAAGTTTTATTCTCTCACTTATTAGGTTAAGTTGAAGAGGTAAAATTTATTATGAACATTTGGCACACCCTATGGGACATTAGTCCCTCATTTCTTAGTTTTATTTCATTAAAATAACATCTTTTTTATTTTTCTGTTCTCTATGTAATTATCACCTACGATTGGGAAAATCACCTACAATTTATCTTGGTGTTTTTCAAAGCCGAACAATTTTTTTTTTGGCTTCCTGTTTGCTATTTTTGCTTGCTCTTTTTCCTAACTTGTGTGTAGGGTATTGTCTCTGGAAATTTCATTTACTGGATTGTTGGATTGTTTGTTTCAAAAATTGTTAAAATGAAAAGAAAAGGAGTGCTTAACAGTAAGTAGTATAACATTTCCTTTTTGTTTTCAGTATTGTATTTTATTTTATTTTCTTCATCAAAATCAAAAATTAATTTTGGGTTCTAAAACAAAAAATTACATCCTTTTTACTTTACATATCTTTAATTAAGAAGGTAAAACAATTGCATTTACTATATTTTTCCATCACACACAACAAAACCACTTTAAAACATCAAAATGTACTTAAAAATTCCTACCCAGGTGGATACCTAATTGGATTTGATCACTAAGAGGAGAATCCGACTCAGTGTTCTGACCGAGTATGATCATCTGTCTATCAATATATATTGGCAAAGCACCTAACACCGTTATCTCTGCAGGACTGTGAAGTGAGGGGGTATGCCCCAATACAACACTCATATTGGTAGCAATACAAAGTTGGGCCTCACGTACCTTTAGGTATATCGAGGACTCCACCCATAAACATACCTAAAAATAGACATATAATGCCATTTCCTAGGACCTTTGCTAACCATTTTACACATTTCACTCTATTATAATTAAATCAAGAAAATATAAAAACAAAATTTGTTTGATTTTGTTTGTTGTTTGTAACAAACTCATTTAGTTATTTTAATTCTTAAGTGTTTGTGTGTTTATTTAATACAATACAAACTAGATAAACAAGCTCATAATCAAATTTATGAAAATATGTCCACACTATTACCCACGTCATCGTCACAAGAACAGATCCCATTATCTATTTCAATGTCTACACCACTACCTACACCTTTATCTACACCACTATCTAGCACATTTGCTACACCATTACAACAATAAAAACCCACGTCATAAACCAAGTACATTTACTTCTCATTTTTGATGACCAACGAGATTGAAATGAAATAGAGGAGTAATATAATGAAGAAATGCGATAACGGATTTTAAGTGTAGGACATCAGTTTCATAGTCAATATTTTCATACATCTGAGCAGGAAAAAACCGAACAACCATACTCTCCTAGATCTTAATCAGAGACATCTGAACCTCCCTTCTATGATAGAGGAGACCCTCATTTTTAATCAATGTTGGATTCAAACCCTATTATCATTAATGCTTATCTTACAGCTAGGAGTGTTCAACTCCAGCTATTCACATTTGAACCATCGTCGAACATTCTAGATCCTTAATTTGGATCTTCACAATAAGTTGAACCCGAACCAACTTCAAATATCCCTAATCCTTTATCAAGTTCTACACCTCCCCTTGATACAAACCAATAATCTATGCCTGGACCATCACATCTAGATGATCATTCATCTAGTATCTCAAGTCTTATTGATTCAAATCAGGAACATGTTGTTTAACAAATATATTCATATCTGCCTTTGAGTAAACTTGAAACGTCAAAAGTTGTGTCTTCCATTCTTGTCTTTAGTCTTCATATGATTTCTTCTCTAGACACAACTTCCCAACAACATACATATTCACCAAACCCTTCCATTGGTTCCACACCTCCCCTAAGACAACCATGGGTGCCTCTTCATCCACCCCTCTAGCATTTTCAGTAGTTCAAAACACCTTCAATAAGTTCTGGAAGTTCTTCTATCATTGTATCTTCTCAACTAGTTAGTACTTCCATCCAAAGTATTACTATGTCTATTTCCTCATCATCTCCCTTAGTTAACACTAGTGTTATTACTAACCCTCATCTTGTCTCAGCCCAATCGACTACACCCCTTATCTCACAAAAAATACCGTAGCAAGCACTTTCCTCTGGTACCTCTATGCACACACCCTTTCACAAATCACCTCCTTAATCACAACCTTTCACTAGTACATTCCTTTCACCTCCTTATCAATACATTCAATCATGAAAACCATTAGTGTCTCAACCAATTTATGGTATGCCCTCTCAACAAAATATCCCTTAGTAGCAATATATTCCACAGTAAAATATACCTCAACAACACATTCCCACTTACAGTATCCCTTCAGAACAAAACATTCTGTAGCAAAATATCATGTCTCAATATTATATCCCTACCAATATCCCTTCACAACAAAACATCCCACAACAAAATATCCCTTACCAGAAAACCACCCCACAAATGAATATTTCTATCAAAATTCCATATCAGTAGAACGTACCCCAAAAAAACATCCCTACTTATAGTATTCCATTGTAACAACATATCCACAACAAAACATGCCTCAAAAAAAACATTTTGTAGAAAAATGTTCCGCAACAAAACATTCCCTATCAACATAACATACCTCAACAATATTAGATATACTCACAACCTAGCCAGTTTTCATTTCAACTTGGCTCATCCTCGCAATAACCACCACAACCTGATCCTCTCCAGGCTCTCATGAACCATATATCCAGTCTTGAGGTTGTTTCATCAACACCAAAGAATGTTCTCTCTTATGATCAAATATGAAATGAGCCCATTCACCCTTCAGTAACATAAAAAGCTTATCCACCTCATTGGGAACTTCCAAAATTTATCAAATTCTATAGCAAATAATATCCCCAACAACACATTTGTGCTTTCTGCCATTCTTGTTATCTAATAGCCCATGATCCGGAATTCATGTTGAGGAATTTTCCCATGTCACTCTCCAGACCGACATTGGATTGGTATAATAAAATTCCTTAGTATTCACTTTACTCATTCATGCAACTTGCATAATTTTTTTAGAACACTTTTCTATAAACATATCTCGTAAATTCATTATCAATGGCCTCTAAGCTATTAAATAGTTCAAGGAAATGAGTCTATTGCTGATTTTTTTTCCCATTAGAGAGGTACAATCAATCATTTGTCCTTTACATTACTACAAGCTGAATTGATAAAATTCTTCTGTTGATCATGCACTAAACATATCTCATCAATATTACAAATTCAATCATTCCAAACCTTTGACAAAGCGTTTACCATGGCCTGTAAATTGGAACTTTGTGCTTTAGAAGATGGTCGAGTTAAAAATTTTCCTAAGAAACCACGAACTAAGTTCCCATCTAAAACATCCTCCAATCCTGATAAGTCCAAGTCATCAGCTAACACTGTAGTGATCAAATATTCTTATAAAGAAATACCTACTACTGACCATACCCTTCAACCACACATCTACACACCCATAGGAGAGACTTAAAACGTAGTATTTGATAACCTACTCGCTAAAAATATTATTTATCTCCCACCCATTTGACCCATTGAAACATCTGTATCTAAACCTTATTGGTATCAAGATAATTATTACTGTAAATACCACTAGGTTAAGGGACATGACATCGAAAGGTGTTGCAATTTTTGTAGTGTCCTTTAAGATTTGATTGACAAGGGTGACCTTCACTTAGATAATCCAAATGCACCTTGAATCAAAATCTTGAAATATTCAAGAAACCATTTCCTAATCACCCTTTTTCTTCTGACCAACCATAGAAAATGTTGTTCAAGCTCACCATACAATTAACACCATTACTAAAACATTACTGACCCTTGAGTCCACCACAATACTAGCTGAATATGAATCTACATCCTCAAGATCAACATCAATACTAGTTGAATCTGAATCCACATCTTCATAATCAACATCAACATCTATTGAGTCTAAATGTATATCTACCAAAAACTTCACCATCGAGAAAAATATTGAAACCATCTCTTCCTCTGTATCACATGATATTAATCCATCCACCTCCACACCCATCACATCCTCTAGTGACACCTGCACTTGCACTTAGGTTTGCAAATATAACTATGATACATCTAGAAACATACTTAGCACAACCACCTCTACCTAAACCAACTTTGGACCATATTCATCTCCCTCCTAAAAAAACAAACAATTTGAAATAAACAAAACCCATAAATCGTTTGGATTATATTAACCACGTGAATCAAAATCATCTTCCTTCAGTAGCATCAACTTCAAGAAACGCACCCATCTCATCCAAAACCTCAAAGGGACCCAACAAACAAGGTGTGGTTCAAGTCTTTAAAATTCCTTATTATAATGAAACATATCATTTCCGTGGCCCTCTTCCTTTTCTTCCACCACCTCCTAGAAAGTCTATTTCCACTCTTAGTGATCCTCTTATCATGCCAAGGCTGAGACATACCTACAAAGATTCCATAACGAGACCTCATGAACATGAAACTATTCAAGATTTCAAAGGCCCTTATTATGTCCCCCCAAATTAGAATTCCTTCCACAGTCTTCAATCCCTTATACCTAGGAATCACCCATTATTTCAGGTTCAAATCATATCTCTAAAGCTTCCACAAGTAGCTCTCTTCCCTCGTCCATCACAACACCCAAGAACCCTTGTCAACCAATAACACAACAACCCCCAAAAAAATCCTTACTTCCATCAAAAGATAAGATATCTGAAACTCCATCGTCATTTTCATATGCACCAAAGGGGGTTTATGCAACTATCTTAGAAGACCTCCTTTAGAAATCACTCATAACATTACCACCTCTCGAACCATCAGACTCATGAGGATGGAAACCCGCTTGGTATGATTTTAATGTCTTTTGTGAATATCACAGGGCACAAGGACATTCTATAAAAAGGTGTAATGCCTTCCGCTTAATTTCTCAGAATTTTGAAATTTGGATTTCCTTCCTTCAAAACCACACGTTACATAATCATCTTTACCTATATCTAAATCACCCATCTCTTCCCATCAGATTGATGTTGTTCACATTGCCACTCATTCACAAAGCTATGACATGGACTCATCCGAGCCTAAGAAAGGTAAAAATTTTGTAGCCATACCTCCATCACCAAAATTATTTGCTCCATCAGAAAAACCAAAAGTATCTATTCCCATAGCTCCCAAACATCTGGTCAAACAACATCACCCAAAGCTAAGGTTTCAATCATCACCGTAAAAATTTCATCATCTAAAGCAATACATAAGGTTGTTATTAAACAACTACACCAAGCTCCTGTCAAGATTTCACTTTATGAGTTAATACAAACCTCTCCTTCTCATACAAAGGCAATGATTGAAGCCCTACAATCAATAACAGTACCAACAAATGACCCTTCATCCTTTACAATTTTTTTTGGGGCTATTAAAACATCCACTTCCATATCATTTAAACCATTTGAGATTCCTGTGCTTAGGCTTGAGGAACATGAACTAACACTTTTCATTATCGCCCAAATCAATTATGTCCTTATTAGAAGGGTCATGATTGATGGGGGTGCAACCATTAACATTTTATCATCCATTTCCTTCAATCCACTTAATTTATCCCCTTCTATTATTGGTCAAACTCCAGTTTTATTGCGATCTTTAAATGATAGTATTGCACCAACATTAGGTATTGTAATCATTCTAATCAAATATGGAAATAAAACCTTACACGAGCTCTTCTACATCATAAATGGAGAGTTCCAATATAACATGCTATTAGGATGCCCTTGGATACTCACCATGTGATGCATTCTCTCTACGCTTCATTGGTGTCTCAAATATGAGCATGAGGGTCAAACATTCACAGTCCTTGTAGATCCAAATCCTTTTGACAATTTTTATTTGACATATCATCCAAACAATGTTCTTATACTAAAATCTACATCAATATCATCTAACGAGGCATCCAATACCATACTGATTTCTTCCTCCAAACTACTGGATGATTCCTCCCTTAGTGACATCATATAACGTATCACATTAGGAGAGTATCATCTTCTCATGATCAACTCAATACCTTCACCAAAAACCTATGGTCGTCCTGAAAAGAAACCCATATATGAGCCTAATGTAGGAGATGTCATTTATTATGGTCCCTCTTACCTTAAAACAAACCTCATCTATGGGGGACTTGGTCACCCTTCATCCTAGATCATTAATCTACACCAAACCATGCCCTTTGCATTAAACTTCAGATCTTTAGATAATCTAGATTTTGCTCATATGTACCTTCATCGTTGCACATGGAATGGTTTTAGCCTTGTTCGTTACGAATAGGGAATACCTGAATTGATTATCCAACATACCCTTAAAAATTATGAAAATTATGGCCTAGGTTACAAGAAACCTGGTTCCAGCCCATCAAAACCTACTACATCTGTACACATCACTGAATGTGAACCATCAGTGCCTACAACCTCTGAAGATCCTATGGATGTAGATGACACTATATCCATTATGCCTAAGTTTTTTTAGTCAATACTATATCATTAGGTCCATTGAATTATCAATTTAACCATGAAACTAAATAAATACCTCTTGTTTGGCCATAAATGGTTGATCAGGACTTATCTATAGTAGATATCCTTAAATTTCATGATGATCAGGACATCCTTTTGCATATGGGAGCTAAGGATCACTTCCTTTAGAAAATCTTACCATCTAAGACACCAAATATCCTTGACGAATCCACCATCGATGTTAACTTAGGAACCCATTGAGATCCTCATATAGTTAAATTCGGTTAGTCATTGAGTCCACAAGAAATAAATGAATTCACCTCATTCTTATCAAAATATTATCAAGCCTTTTCTAGTCATATAGTGATATTCCTAGAATTGATCCTAATATTATAGTACACAATATTGTCACATATCCAAATGCTAAACCAGTTAAACAAAAACTCCGCAAAATGCATCCACGCATAACTCTCCTTGTTAAAGAAGAGTTACAACAAATTTTATCTGATAACTTCATCATACCTATTGATTATCGATAATGGGTTTCTAGTGTTGTTCCCATAGCTAAAGGATCGGGTAAACTACACATCTATACAAAATTTATGGATCTCAATCTCGCTTTTCCGAAATACAATTTCCCCTTCCAAACATAGATTAGCTCATTGACCTAACATCCATCCATGTAATTTTTCCCGTATGGATGGATTTTCTGGTTATAATTAAATCCTCATCACCACCGATGATCAACACAACCTATTTTATCACTCCACGAGGAACCTTCTGTTATCATGTCATGCCATTTGGTCTTAAAAATGCAAGAGCTACTTACAAATGTGCCATGACCTACATTTTTCATGATCTTATCTAAAAAATTGTTGAATATTATGTTGATGATATCTTAAGAAAATAAAACCACACAAATATCATCTCAATGTTCTTGAATCAATCTTTACACACCTTATCCAGTATTGTCTTCATCTTAATCCTGCAAAGTGTGTTTTTGGTTTTCTCACCAGAAAATTTTTAGGCTTCATTGTGTCCATCCAAGGTATTGAAGTTGATCCAGCTAAGGTTAAATCCATTATTGAAATTCCTCCCTTCATATAATCTTAAAAAAACTATGTAGCCTTCAGGGAAAATTACAGTCAATATGAAATTTAATATCACAACTCTTTGATTGTTGTTAGCCTTTTCATCATCTCCTCTACAAAGATATAGAATTTCATTGGGATTCTGATTGTCATAAATTCTTTGATGAAATTAAGTAGTCTCCTCTTATCACCCTCTTTTTCTTACTCCACCATGTGAAGGAGATCCATTTTATCTATATATATCTGTCTCAGAACATGCTCTAGGAGCCATGCTCATTCACTGTGATGATCAAGGTCATGAACAAGCCATATACTATATCAACCGCACACTCCATGAATATGAAACCCATTACACTAAAGTGGAAAATCTATGCTACACTTTATACTTCACTTCCAAATTATGTCATTACCTTTTCAATCAATAAAATTTATGTTGTTACTAATTTAAATCCCCTCAAAACTATGTACTCTAAACCATATCATAGTGATTGTATAACTCGATGGCTTATGCTCATGACTGAATTTGACATCAAATTCATATCACAAAAATCTATTAAGGGTCAGGTTATCATAGACCATCTTGCTGACACTCTCCTTCCCGATAATCAACTATCGTCACGAATATTTTATCGATGAATCCATCAATGATGGTCTATGAATATGATTTTATCCTTGATCAAATGACCCTCTTCTTTGATGGTTATAAATTCTAGGAAGGAGTCCAGGAGCTGGTATTATTATCATACCCACTTGGGGTATTCCCATTCCATTATCATTCAAACTCGATTTTGAATATACCAATAACATGGCATAATACGAAGCACTAATTATTGGTCTTACTACCGTTATTATCCTAGGTGTTCACATCTTAGACATCTATAGAGACTCACAACTTGTTATTAGTCAAGTCAAATGAGAATACCAATGCAAAAATGAATTCCTGCAAAAATATAAGGCTAACGTTTATTTTATTCTCGAGGTTTTTATATCATTACACCATTCAAACTATCCCACGATCCTCTAACAAGTTTTGTAGACACAATGGCCTCTTTAGAAGCCCCAATCCATTTGGAAAATTAAGAATCAAAAGATAACACTAAAGTATATGTGGTTGTCCAAAGACTGGACCATCCCTCCACATGAAAATCAACTCCATTCTCTCAACATTATTGACAATAATCCAATTGATTCATGGTATAACTCAAATCTATGATTATCTCACTGAATCAAAAATTCCATCTGATTTATCATGTAATGTTAAATGTTTATTCCTTCAACATGTCACTCGCCTTGTAATCATTGGCAGTATACTCTATAAACTTAGTTTTAATGGTATCTTGTTAAGATCCCTTAAGTCACACGAATCAATCAAAGCCATTAAATAAGTCCATGACGGTACATGTGGAGGACATTTCAGTGGAAATTATGTCACTAAATGTGTCATAAGGCTAGGGTATTACTGGCCTAATATTACCAAGGAATGTTGTACATATGTTAAGATATATGTGAAATTTCATATTCACATCAGGATCTCATCTACGTCCCCAGTCAGGGCACTACATTACAACCAGCTCATGACCTATGGTCCTTTCTATTAATGGGGGGTTAGACCGCATTGGGGCCATCAATCCCAAGTCATCTCAGCAACATAATTC
Organism: Taxus chinensis; assembly: GCA_019776745.2. NCBI lineage: Eukaryota > Viridiplantae > Streptophyta > Pinopsida > Cupressales > Taxaceae > Taxus > Taxus chinensis. The sequence goes on from CM034149.1 coordinate 112,977,894, forward strand.
AATTATCAAAGCTGAAAAATACTTTACTAAATGGGTTCAAACTATTCCTTTAACCTCAACAAAATCAAGACCTATCACTAATTTCATATATCAATACATCATATGTCGCTTTGGTGTCCCCCATAAAATTATGACAGATAATGGAAAGTCTTTTAAAATTAAAGAACTTAAAAAAATATTTATGACACATTCAATATTAAACTCAACTTTTCATTTCCATGATTATTCCCAAGAAAATGGATAGGCAGAATCCTCAAATAAAACACTTAATAAAATCCTTATGAAAATAGTAAATGATACATGAAAAAAATTGGCATCTCTAAAATCCCATTCGCTCTCTGGGATTATCGAACTAGCATCCACACACCAACATGTGATATGCCCTATTCACTTGTTTATGGCTCTGAAGCTATCCTACCATTGGAATTTCAAAATCCCATCACTTTGTGTGTCCCTCAAGGACTTCACTCCAAATGAATAATATCGACAAGAAAAATTAGCGTAATTTGAAATGTTGGATGAAAAATGTCTAATGGCCCTTGAACATCATCAAGTCTATCAAGAATGTGTTAAAGGAGATTACAAAAAACATATTAAAACTTTAAATTTGTTGATCTTGTGCTTAAAGAAAATCAAAATGCCACTTAATTAGAACAGAGTAAATGTGGAAAATTTTCTCCGAATTGGATCGGTCCATACATTATCACTCATAAGTATGGGTCAGGAGCATATCATCTCACTTCTTTGGATGGTGACCTAAAAGTGAACCTTAGAATGCCTTGCACTTGCATCCTTTTCTATTATTAAATGATTGATCATTATGATGGTAGTTACATCTTATCACTCCATCAAAAACCCATCCATCATATCACAACAGTGATTTGAAAGCATGTGGTTATCTGTCATTATCTTAAAAGCACCTTAAAGATGAGCACCACGACTCTGTTCATCGCATCTTTTCCCCTCCTTCGAATGGATTATTAGGATTTTTCCCTTAGCTGGAAAAAATATAGGCGAAATTCCCTTTGGATGCATTTCTTATTTTTCAAAATATCACAAATATAGTAAACTTGAAGGAAAAATACCAGTAAAAATTATAGAACGATCCCTTGAAGGACAAATATTTGTAAAAAAGTCAAAAATAAAAAAATGTATATCATACCCTCGAAGGATGGCTACCCATAAACAAGGCTTCCCACATTGATCAGCCTTCCAAAAATACATCAATATCAAAATCATCCCGAGAAAGCTTCCCATATTGATCAAATTTTCCATTATAGAAAACTTCTCGCATTGATTAGTTTTGCTTCAAAATCAAATATGTAAAGTTGGGGCATCTCTCTTTAGAACTGTAGAAAAGGAGAATCTATCTCCCCTCATCAATCTATACATGTTCAAATCCCCTTTCATGTTCTAATAAAAAACATTCATTTAATCCCACATTTTATTGAGTGTTGTGTAACTACCCATTGATGATCATATTTAACCTTTGTTAAAGGCTATAAGTGCAAGTATGTTCAAGCTTTCAAAACCCATCACGTATGTACCAAATCCATAGTAGTGGAAATCATTTCATGTTTATCCTATTGAGCCACATGTTGGTATAATTTAAGATAATATTTTAAATTGATTTATAAAATCATAACATCATATCACATGTATCCATTTAAGACTAACACATTTAAATTAAAAACATACATTACCATATACATTGAGATCATCAACATATAAAAAGTAAAACAATATAAGCCATAAAACATCATCATCATCATATATATCGATCAAGTCCATATACATAAATATAAAAAAATGAGCTTCTGAGATCCATTTCATCAAAATACATCATATCAATGTCGTACAAAAATAGGCTTCCATGAGTTGTACATCTACTATCAAATACATATCATGCTTATATAGGCATATACAGACTTAGGGCGCTTAGTCATGCAATTACAACCAATATATTTGATTTAATACTAAAAATAGATATAATTCCCAAGAGTTAAATAAAACACTCCCGCACAGGTAACCGATGTCAGTTATCCCTAACCGATGTCAGTTCTTCCTTGCCTAACCGATGCCGGTCCCTCCATAACTAATGACAGTTACTATGTTATCCAACAAGTTTCACATTGCATGCTAATCAGAAGTAATTGAGCTCCACAACTCAACAGAAACTACACTCTGTCACTTCAATTTGTATCTAAGATCCTAAATGTGATTATCCATTGTTAGTCATCTATTAACATTCGTTGTAAAGGTCAAAAGTGCAAGAGAATTCACTTTTTTGTTTCCCATCATATATGTATCAAATAGCCTATGCTCTTTGAGCCATCTCCACTAACTTCACACCAGAAACAAAAGGCTTGGTAATTTTTATGGCCTTCATCATCCCATGTCTCTATCCCTTATACTGATCCCTATCTGCAATGGCTTGGGTTAGCTGTACACTAAGCCCATATCACTCGGTAATCAAACTATCCCTCTCAGCAATAAATGTGTCACAAACACTAATGAATTCATCTCTCTCTCTCTCTCTCTCTCTCTCTCTCTCTCTCTGTTGGATGCATCTCTCTCACCCTCTACTACGGCCTTCTTAGCTGTCACTACTGTAATAGATGTAGCCACATCATCATCACAATCATCATTGTCATTTTCCGCACCTTCCACTTCCTCATGTGTTGGTTCTCCTCTCACCACTCGAGCATGCACTCATCTAAATCTTTGTGCTAATCTATATGAAACTTGAGTCCTATAAAAAATCCTCAATGTTTGATTCCACCATGATGTATACTTAAGGGTAACCCCCGCATCATCAATGTTGAGTTATGGAGCTTAATCTCTTCAATAACATGATTTTGCAGACTTTTTGGAATACACAGTACCAGATGTCTGTTGATGAACCACCATCAATCACCCATGAACTGTTATCGGTCAGGAAATGAGGAAACGACATTGATTATGGCTAACTGACATTAGTTCCCTATGCATGACTACTATGATTAAGTTACAGGAATTAGATCTATCTTCATTTGTAAAGTGAATCTAATGGTTGTAATTACATAGCTAAAGTGCCCTAAGATTGTAGATGCATATATAATCATAAAGCTAGGGTTTAGAAGAGTGAATTCTCTTGAGAATAGAGAGAAGTTTCCTTTTGAGAGAAAAAGATAAATTTGTAGAGAAGAAAGTACATGACATCCAAGAAGGTGTGGAAGATTGTAAATCTTCATTGTATTTCCTCTGTGATAATAAATTGGTTGTTTCTTGGTAGGCATAGCTCACATTAGGTGAACCACATTAAATCTTGTGTATTATTTCTTCTTGTTTATATCCATATTAATTATTTTATTCTTAGATCTGATTAATATATCTATACAACCGGTGTACTAACCACAACAACTGGTATAAGATCATCTTTATTTGAGGGTTTTGTGTGTTGAAAAATTTAATCACATAGGGATTTCCGATTGAGTGGGAGAAAATAAATGGGAGAAGAAGGAAATTTTAGAGTAGATAAATTTTATGGCCATAACTATCTATTATAGAAGGTGCAGGTGGAGGATTATATGTATAAGAAAGTTTTATACTTACCATTGGATGAGAAGGCAAGACTTGCAAAGATGACTGATGAAGAATGAAAAATTCTTGATAGAAAGGCTCTAGGATCTATAAGATTGGGCATGTCAGCATCTGTGGCTTCAAATATTTACGAAGTAGGATCTACTGTAGAGTTGATAAAATATTTAGAAAATCTATATGAAAAACCTAGTGCTTCAAACAAAGTTTATTTGATGAAAAAAAAATTAATTTATTGCTTCAACAATCTTTCTCTCTCGGGTAATCTCATCTTTTATTCTAATTTTGTCAAATTATGCAAGGTAAGTAGTTTCCTTGGCTTTAGTACATTATTTGTCATCAATTCCAAGCTTAATCAACCTTTCTAACACTTTTTTCAAGTCTTGTTTTTGTCCATTTTTACGGACTGTACTTTTTCACAACAATCACTGGCGATTCCCAAAATTGCTGGAGATTGGCCCAATCACCAATGATTCACATACAATTGTCAATGATTCTCTAAACCACTGCAAAGATCTTGAAATCAAATTTCCAACACTTCTTTCAATTCGTGAAACGGAGCTACGGTTCAAAAGTTATGATCATAACATAAGAGGATGGTTTTTATCGGATCCAGAGCTCCACCATGGAACAGAGAGATCATCATTCTAAGAAGGAGTGTTCAAACCAAGTAATATCACATTTTCAGAAGTATATCAGTCAGTTGAAGGTAAAGAGGTAAGTGCCTTTCATTAACTACAGGTCATTGCAAGATTATCTTATTCTCTCATAATAGATAATAAAGTTAAATCATTTCTTTTAGATTTTGGAACTATCGTTATCATGTTACCCCTAATACGGGTTATTTAAGACAGATTAATGTTCTTAAACACGGTAATTTTGACATCCTTATCGAGGAGATGAAGAACCATTGCATGATTTCTAGTAGAGGTGATGTTTATCTAAAAAAACAGAAAGGAAATCCACACATATATTTTACTAACTCCATCTTGTGTGCAGTGTGCTAAGCCTCAAGAGAAGGCTAATGCTTATGTAGAGAAACAATTAGGAGAAGCCTTGATCACTTTGGTTGGATTCAGAGCACTAATTATTACACAATCCACATCCAAGGGGTAGCCCTTATTGAAACCCCCGCCATATCGAGGTTTGGAAGGTCTTATCACACTTGCTACTTATCTACATAGGTGGTGAATAATTGGTAAGATCTATTTTATCTACCTCAGATTCAGTATGCACAAGCACGTGGCATTATCAGGCTAGGTCATATGAGTGAAAAAGGAATGCGGATCTTAAAAGAAAAGGGTAAGTTATAAGATTTGAAACATATAGATCTTGATTTATATGAGAATTGTATATTTGTAAAGTAGAAGAAAATGAGTTTTATTAAGGTTGGGGCAACAAAGAACAAACAAAAATTAGAGCTTGTCTCATTCAAATGTATGGGGAACCAGCTCAAGTAGATTATCTTGAAGGATCCCAATATTATGTGAATTTCATTGATGATTCCACATGAAAGGTATGGATTTAATATATTAAGCATAAATATGATGTTTTTGAGAGTTTTTGAAATATGGAAAGCCCCTTATGGAACATGAAATCAAATTTAAAGTTTAATTTCCATAGATCTGGCAATGGTGGTGATTATTGCAGCAAGGCTTTTAGTGATTACTGTTTAGTGAATGGAATAAGTGGAGAAATAGATGGTTCCTAGATACACCAAAAGAGAATGGTGTTGCACAGAGAATGAATAGAACAATCATAGAATGTGCTAGAAGCATGGGGATAGATACTAGTTTTACCTTTTAAGAATTGGACGAAAGGAAGTAGATATGATGGTATATTTAACTAACTATCAAGACCTTCAAGTGCACTATATGGTGGAATGCTAGAAGAAGCATGGAACTGGAAAAGAGGTAGATCTTTCTTTTATTATAAGTATTTGGATTCAAAATCTTTTGTGGATGTTGATAAGGAAAATAGATAAGAAATTAGATGCTAAATCCAAGAGATGCAATTTCATTGCTTATGGTTCCGGTGATTTTGGATTTCAATTTTAGGATTCAGAATATTCTAAGATTCTTAGGAGCTCGTAACATTGATTGGAATGAAAGGAGAATGTATAAGGATCAGGTTTTGAAACCTAAGAGGTGAACCAGTGGAGGAGTTTTTTGATGAAAGATGACATTCTCAAAATTTAAAATTAGAAATCCTATAAGATTACATCGGTAACTGGTATCAGGGTGACCGGTAACTGGTCATCCGTCTCCAGGACCTATGTCGGTTATTGAATTGCCAAGCTGACGTCAGCTATAGAGGAACCGGAGTTGGTTACAAGGAGACTGAGTGTTAGTCACTATCATAGATTAACGTACATATATATGTAATAGGATGACAAAAATGAGCCTCCCAACTACCCCAAATCTCAGTAAGAAGTTTATCGAGGGTATGTAAACCTCCAAAAAATATTTACTCCTTCATTGTCTTATTTATTATTGACTGATAAGTGGTGAACCCGATTGCTTTAAAGAAGCAATGCAGCATAGATACCCACAATTAATGGGAGCATGGCATTGGATGAGAAGATGGAGTCCTTGGAAAAAAATCAAACACGGGATTTAGTCAAGTTGCTAGTATGTAAGAGGAGCATTGCAAAACAAGCAGGTCTTACAAGGATTAAAGGAGGAAGAGGGTGGAAAGAAAACATACAAGAGACAAGAATTCTGTAGTACAAGGGATTTCGCACAGAAAGTAGGTATTGACTTTGGCGAAATATTTTCTCCTAATGCTAAGATGATTTCCATCTCATATTGTATCTGAGTTTAGTTGTAATAAAGGATTTAAATTTAGAATATACTTGATGTTAAGATGAAATTTTCCTCACTGGTGATTTAGAGGAAGATATTTATATGCAATTATCCCCTTGGTTATGAATTCAAGGGTAAGGAGAAACTTGTGTGTAGGTTGAAAAATGAGCTTGTACGGGCTCAAGTAAAGCCCTAAGGCAATGATATTTTAGGCTTGATAATTTCATGCATGAGCATGCTTATATGAGATGTGGATCTTGACCATTGTGTTTATTTTAAGAAGACTTGGAAATAAGAGATCTATTTTATTTTCTTATTGTATGTGGATGATATGCTTATTACAGGATCTAGTATGCATGGGACATTGGTGAAGCTTAAAGAAAAGTTAGCTCACACTTTTTGTAATGAAATATTTGAGATCAACAAATAAAATCTTTGGCATGCAAATATATAGAGACAAGAAGAACATGAAATTGTATTTGTCTTAGGAATACTATATCAATAAGGTGTTGGAAAGATTTAAAATACAAGATTCAAAACCTATAAGTAAACATAAGGTGGGACACTTCAAATTGAGCAAATATCAGTGTTCTATATCACAAAATTTGGTCAAGTACATGACACAAGTTCTTGTATGATTCAACAATTGGAAGTCTTGATGTATGATATGGTTTATATCAATACTAGACATTACACAAGCCATAGGATTTGTGAGGAGATTTATGTCCAATCCAGGTAGAGAGCATTGGAAAATAATTCCAATGGATTCTCAGATATTTGATAGAGACATCCGACATGGAATTATGTTATGGAGGGTTAGTTAATTCTTTATGCATGGCTATGTGAATTCAGATATGACTGGATGATTTGGATGGTAGGAGGAACACCATTGGATACGTATTCACAATAGGTGGGACGACAGTTAGCTAGATTTCTAAGACTGTATAAGGTTGTGGCCCTGTCTACTAAAGAGGCCAAGAATATGTTACAACTATATAGAGATACCAAGGATATGATTTGGGATGAACATGTTCATGGAAGAGTTGGGAAAGGAGTAAGAGGATTGCACATTTTTACAGTAATAGTAAAAGTGCAATTCATCTGGCAAATAACTCAGTTTTTTCATTCAATAATGAAACATATTTAGTTTTGAGATATCACTTTATACGGAAGGGACGTTAGAGGATGGGCAGACTGATGTTGAAGCAAATTCATAGAAATGAGAACCCTGTGTAGACATGCTAACGATATTTGTTAGCAAAGGAGAAGATGGAGATTCACTCCACTTCTATTAGTCTTCGAGTTTGAGACTTAAAGAGGGAGAAACATGGGCAAGGAAAAGTATTCAGAGGATGGAGCACTGGACGATGCAGTGCAACTAATTTATATCCAAGTGAGAGATTGTTTAGTTGTGGAGCTTAATTGCTTCACATTAGCATGGTTTTACTAGACTTGTTGGAATACACAATAACCAACGTCGGTTGACGAATTGACGTCGGTCACCCAAGGACATGGTGTCATTCAAGCAACTTGGAATCAACATCGGTTAGGGTAACATAATGTCAGTTACCTGTGCATTACTTGTTAATATTTATGTCATGGGAATTAGATCTAATATTTAGTTATAAAGTTTATCGAATGGTTGTAATTGCACATAGCTAAGATGCTCCCTAATTTTGTATATGCTTATATAAGGCTATGAGAATATAGGGTTTAGAAGTAATATAGAAAACTACATTTGTTGAATTAAGAGAAGTTTCCTTTAGAGAGAAAAAGAAGAGATTTGTAGAGTAGCTAGTACATGACATCCAAGAAGGTGTGGAAGATTGCAAATCTACATTCTATGTCCTGTGTGAAAGATTGAAGATTGGCTGTTTCTTGGTAGACATAGCCCAAACTGGGTGAAGCCATGTTATATCTTGTGTATTGTCTTGCTTTTTGTTTATTTTTTCTTCTAGTTAAATATGGTGTTTATTGCTTGTATTCTTAGAATTGATTAATAGATCTGTAGAACATTGGTTTCATGTTTAACCACAACATATTGATCAAAATATGAATTGTTTATTTATTCATGCCCATGTGTTAGAGGTGAGCTACACACTGAGGAGATCCAACCTTGAGAATTTAAATCTGGATCTAAATTTGGACATAGGTGTAGAAGATGATTGATTATGTCAGCTCCTCTGGAACCCCCTTAAATAATTAAAACTATCTCATAACATGATCAAAATGTAATAACTCATGCTCACCTAGTCGATGATCCTACACCCATATAGGCTATTAGAAACTAACTAATGCATCAAGAAACTCAGGCCAAATAAGAAAATATAGATATTTCCTCCATACCACATCCCCCACCTATACCCAGATAGTAGTTATCAATAGTATCTTGTCCATATCCTCTTCAGACAACTACCTGCATCCTCTCTCCATCTCAAAAATCAAGGATTCCCATCACAGATCCCCCTAGGTAGACTCACTGGTCAAGACAATGTAATGTGCTTGAAGGCCCAAGCCTCTAATAAAAATCCAATATCAATACCATATCTCTTGTGGTCCTTCATAGCTCACATCTTTTTGTACGTCTATGTAAGTAGGGTAGGACCCCAAACAAAAACTATATGGTGCCCCATTATGTCAGCCACGACCCCTGTCATCATCCAAGGAAATTGGACACCATTTGAATCTAGTAAAGCATAATAGATGATGGCCATCATCATCATGATCATGTGAGTATTCCAATATCAATACCATATCTCTTGTGGTACTTCATAGCTCACATCTTTGTGTAAGTCTATGTAAGTAGGGTAGGACCCCAATAAAAAACTATATGGTGCCCCATTATGTCAGCCACGACTCCTGTCATCATCTAAGGAAATTGGACACCATTTGAATCTAGTAAAGCATAATAGATGATGGCCATCATCATCATGATCATGTGAGTATGACCCTTTGTCTCAGCTGAGTAAAGTCTGCCATAGGTAAATGCTCTTGAATCATATCTAACATCAACCACATTTGCTTCATATAACATAGTAATCACTTCATCCTTCTCCTCCTTAGTAATGATGTATACACCCTTCACCTAAACAAGTACTCTCAAGATGTGGTGTACATCCTCCAAATTGATAGTGATCTCTTTGGTAGGTAACCAAAAAGTATTGGTGGAAGGGTTTGACCACTCTAACAAGGCCAACATAAAACTCTGAGATCTATGTAACCAATGATAATATCTCATGAAACTAAAACCAACAGCCTCAACATGATCCCAATCGTCGTTATACATATAAGCCCTCACCTCATCTAGAATCAATGGTATACGATCATGGATTGTCAAATTTACATCCACCTGTAAAATACAAACAAATCAACATTAGTATTGTTATTAAAATCATATATCTAAAATGTTAAAATCATCCACAACATATCAAAAATTCATCCACATCAACATCAACATCATCACCTAAGAATACAAACAACATCTAAAACATCATATGATTGGGATAGTACATTGCTACCTAAAATAAGAGTTCCATATTTGAAATTAAAAATTAACTACACAATCATCATTGAAAATTTTAATTAATATCAATTATGTTCAACACCAATGTCAATATTGGAACCACAAATACCATGTAAAAAACCCAAATCATTCCTTAAAAAATCATATCAAATAAATAAAAATGTAAACTTTACATAGTAGGTAAATCAATGACGATTCACTTAAATCGCTAGCGATTGCATTAATCACTGACGATTCCTGTGTTTTTTCCCTAGGGCATCTGTGCACCCCCAAAATGGTTAAATAACCCTAAAAACTACAAAAAAATCCACCAAAAATGAAAAAATAGGGATAAAACACTTACTTCGACCATTGTGGGCGTCCGTTGCGTGCTCGAAGTCACCATTCTGTCCAAGATTCCTTTTTTTCTCCTTGAAAACATGTTTTTCTCACATGACTCACTCTATCAAATTACTTTCACCATATGGTGAAAATGAACTCGCATTTGGATATTTATATCCCATATTTTACATTGAGGAGAATTATTGATGATTTCCCTATAATCACTTTCAATTCATACCCTTTTGGCATATGTGTTCATCTTTTCCCTAAATCATGGTTATCTCATTATTCCATAAAATGTGTAACATTTTTAATGGAACCTAGCCCTTAAAACATTGAATCGAAAAAGAAAACTCAATATCGGGATTAATATTTTTTCTATGGGATGTGTGTCCTTTGGTTCTTATCACTTGGTTTTCCTATTCATAAAACCTACCTCTGCAAATCATACACCTATAGGTGTCGAACAATTTGGTTCTCCCTCTCACTTGATTCCTTGTTGAATAGTTTTGTTTCGGTACCCCTCACATAGGGGCATATTTACAAAACACATGACACAAACATCGGAGTTCCCTGTATTGTGTTACAGTTAGATCTCCCTTAGGAAATAACCTTTCATCATTTTTGTCTAACGCTTTTCCCATAAGCCATCAAAAAAAGGGCAAAATGTGGATACCAAAAATATACACTACCCCATCTTCACTTAATAATCCCATTTACAATGTATCCCCACATTAGATTAATTATATCAACACCCAATATCCCCATAATTAATTAAAATATTTCTTCATATACACAAATACCACATCCCATGATATTTTAACTCAGCTAAGTTAGTTGTCTAAAAATTATTTAAAATCTTCCCAAACTCCTTATTTCGACACATCCATCATGGGAATTTTTATAAATCCCCCATTATCTTGTCAAAATATTATTTATTCAAAGATAATCTTATGTAAATCCTAAACCAACCACCTAACACCTATCCTAAATAAACTTATGCCAATTTAGATAATAATCTAATGTATCTTATCATTTCCTAAACAAACCTGACACCTCATTAAACAACATGACACTTTAAAAACAAACCAACAACCTTATCCCTTGAAAACATGAACAAAAAGCTGAATTAGCAAATTGTTCCAAAACAAACTCAAAAAGGGTGAAATCGTCGATGATTAGTTAAATCGCCAATGATTATTTAAGCCCAATTTGTAACCGCTTTTTGGGATCATCTTCTAATACTCTCGAACCTTAGTATTCTATTAGGGTTTATCATCATTATATTACATCAATGAAAACATGATATTATCCAAGTATTGGCATTCAAATTCACCAAGCAAGTCTCAAAATCATTTTGGAGCTTGGTCGGCAGTCAACAAATCACTAGTCATCTTCAAGCCCCGTCCATCATTTTTAATCAAGCTCAGTTGTTATTTTTACATATTCAAGTACATTTATCTATTATTTTCTCAATCTCAGATTATAATTTAAATCCTTAGACCATTATATGTTGTCAAATATTTGATTAGACATAATGTTTTATCAGGCTATTTACTATCCCCTAGAATTGCCTGTGATTCTTGTATACTCTTTTTTCCTAAGTACAAATAAAATTTCCTTTCTTATTACCACTACGTCTTTCTTACAACTAAAATGTTGTCAATAATATATTATTTAGATTGAATTAGGAGGACCAAGCCATGAAATAAAAATTATGAATTCTCTACTTGTCATCTTCCATCCCTTATATTAGGAGCAATACGATGTTTTACACGACCTTGAATAGTGTGCCATTCATTCCCTACCTTAGGACCAGCTTCCGAACATCTTTGAATCCCCTAAGAGGATTTGAAACACCAATGATGAGTTTTAGGAGTATTATTTTTAGATCTTATGCATTCGAGCTGACTTGGCTTGGTTCAATTATCAATATGAAGCTGAATTAGAGGCCTTGAGCTTTGAGGCAGAATTTGAAGATCAAACTAATTATCAATACTCAAATTCTGATTCTGAATACTAACATGACTCAAAAAATTAGGAAACACACTACATCTCATACTTCTTTAAGGAATATAGTGATTAAAAATATTCAGACTATCTAGAAGAATAAAACATTGAGTTTATTGAAGAGGAAGATTCACCTTCATCTGAAAACTCTAATACTTATTTAGACTTTGATTTTGAGCCATAGTCTACATATCTCATATTTCGTTATCTACTACATATATTAAATAAAATGTGAAATTTTCAGAAGATTTATTATTTATCAAGTATATATCATGTCTTTTTTACAAAATGACTTGATTGCATAAACAACAGGTTGAAATCCTTGTGAGGAAGACCATTGACTTCAGGGGACTAGCCTTTTCCAGGAAACCTACTTACTATTTTTACTAATAAATATCTTGTGTATTGTCTATGATTACAACTTCATTCTCATGACTAAATTTGATACATTTCTTACATGGAGTGCAACAATCAAACATCATCCATCCACATCTGCGGGTACCTCTAAACCCCGCCATATCGAGGTTTGGTAAGTTTTATTCTCTCACTTACTAGGTTAAGTTGAAGAGGTAAAAGTTATTCTGAACAATCTCCTTGACAAACTCTATTAGATTAGGCTTCATGATGTGCATTTTATACTTTGAAACAACATCCTTGACATCTTTAGCTTGAAAAACATCCTTCTTGACCATAGGAGAAAACCTTACGATAAACCTCTTCTTGCTTTGACAAAATCTTTCTGAATGACAAGATTTTTGACAACTGAAGAAAACAACATCCTTATTTCTTCTTGGATTAAATATACTAAGATTCCATCCACAATCCTTCATTTTATTTCCAAACTCACAACATGAATAGAAATCACCTTTGAACATACCTTTATCATTCTTAGAAGAAATTCTCTGGTAATCTCTAGCTCTATGACTAAAATCATGACAAACGTAGTAATATCCATTAAATGAAGAACCATACCTCATAGAATTAGGTTGTCTAACATGGTTAAACCTTCTTAAATAAGACTTTTCAGTCATCTTCTCATATGATTTAGTACCTGGTCTAGAAAATACCACCATTCTTCACATATTCTCCTTTAAACCTGTTAATGAAAAATTACAACTCCCTTGATTGCTTGTGATTTTGTTTAAAGGAAATTAGTACAACCCGCATAACATGGGATTATCCTATAGTTTTGGACTTGCAAGTAGGATAATCCTTAGGAAAAATCTAACTTCTTCTTATAACCTAGTGCCAAATTCTCCAAAGTGTAGAGAATGGCAAGCTAAACAAATCCTATTCTAATGCTTTCTGAGGAGACATGGATAGAAAGATGCATGAAATAAAACTACTCTAAGTGAAGGTGATGTACCTAGAAAGGGTAAGAAAATACAAGTGAGTGAAAGATAGAGAGAAAAAAAAGTAAGAGGCAGCTGGTGGAAGCACCATAGTCCAAAATAATATTTAGTTCCCTATATTCTTAAAACACAACAAACTATAGTCCCTACAAAGAGATTGATACATGCACAATATAATTGCAAATAGAATGGAAGAAAAAAGATGTAATTTTATACAAGTTAGGGTGAAAATTTCTACAAAACATGAATTTTATTGCTTAGAAACATTCACAATCAAATATAACATAAGAATAAGGAAAAAACCTTTACTACAAGCCCAAATTCGAGGCTTTTAGATCACAATAGATCTTTAAATTTTTTGATAGAGTTCGTTTACTTTTCAAAAAATATCCCCTCAAAATGAGGTGGATCTTACAATATATAGGAAATTTTGGTCACTAATTGAAAGGATGCATTAAAGAGGTATGGGCAACCATTCAATTTGGTACTTTTTCTGCAAGGGTAGTCATGGGCGCCATGCTTCATTAATTCTAGTTATTGGGCTATCACTCATTCACCTACCCTCACCTGGCTTAGTTTCTTATATATCTTATGGGTCCTGTAACCATGTTGGATTAGACGACATCCATCCTCTTTAAGCCATACAACCTCCTTTGAGAAAACTACATGGCCTACGAGTTCTTCTCCATATTTGGGTTAGATGACTGTTTAACCAAGATCTATATAATTATGACTAGGCCATATAACTTGATTTTCATCTAACATGATTCTTTTCACCAACCAACCCAAGAGTCACCATATTCACATTGTGCGCCATCCTACCCAGGAGGTTGGGTGAACACCTATCTAAGCCCATCTGACACACTACACGGTAATGCTTATAGTAGACGAACTGATGAGCCGACCAACCTAGTGACTCAAACAACCATGTTGTAGAACTGTAAGTCATCCATTTGTGTTAGCCATAAACCCCCAAGGGGTTAGATGATGTCTATCTATGTTGACCAACCTTTCCATATGCCATTCATCTGACCAACCGTAAACTCGTTTTCCTGCGTAGTCACAAAAGTCAGCCGACACACCTAGCTGACTAACCCATCTTCCGTACCAGGGGTTGGATGTTGTCCAACTGAGATGACCAACCCCATGCCATCCATCCCTTTTCATGTGCTATGCCACCAACCAACTCAACCATCCAACATGTTTGACCAACTTGGTGACCAATGTTCTAACCATCCAACCTGGGTGATGCACCCATCTGACCAACCCATCTTCCGTATAAGGGGTTGGACGTTGTCTAACCCATCACCTATCTAACTGAGCTGACCAACCCCATTCCATCCATGCCTTTCAGTACACTATGCCACCGATCAACTCAATTGTCACACCCATCCGACCAACTTGGGTGATGCACCCATCTGACCAACCTTTACCTATCCAAGCCAGACATCTAGCCATATGTTGTCCAATCTAGGAATCAAATCATATGCCAACCAACCATATGACATCCAACCTAGATGAATCTTCCTCAAATCAGCCAATTTCCCACTAAACTCAATTTCCAACTCCAAGATTCACTATGGCTCGCCAACTTACCATGAGTTAAGACCAAATCGGTTAAGCTAAAACACTTGTTACCATGTAGCCTATAAAATCATTTCTTATTTTCCATTAACTGTCGATATTTTGACCTACTACGATGTGTGTTTCGTAGGTGGTGTGAAAAATGGGTAATAATTGGTGACTCGTGGGATGATTTGCATTCTATATCTAGAAAACCAATGACCATAGGGGATCTTTTGGGCATCAAGTCATATGATTGCAGGAACTAGCCTATCAGTTGAAAATCTATCTTCCAACTTCTGGAGCACTACAAGGGATTTTCATTTCAAAAGAAATCCTGGGTTGAGGACATGTTGTTTCTTCACCAAAATTTGCTTAAAAATAGAAATTGTAAGAGTAATAAGGTCACAATTATGTACAAAGATACAAAATCATACACATCCCAAGTGGAATATATAGAGCGTGCACAATCACTTATTAGAAAAGAAACTAAACTAAAACAATGCAATGTGCTAAAATCACTTGGAGGAATTACAACTCTTAAACTAATATGTACAAGAAGGATATTTCACTCAATAATAATGCTTAAGATAGATTCCATTGACTAGAATATGCAGTTCTTCTCTATCCAACCTATTGGTTTCTCAAACTTGCACCTGCATCTCAGATCTTAGAAGGGTTGAGGTATTTGAGACCATAATGGAACCATCCCCAAGTTATGGGACCTTGCTTGCTTGGGATGGATCTTCAGAGAAGGCCGGTTCCTCTATCTTTTTCTAATTCTAGTGCTAAAAGGGTAAACTAAGCTAATAATGCAAAGGGACCAAGGATAGAAGGATGACATAAACATAAACTACACTAAAAGGTGATATCAACAGAAAATAGGGATGACCACTATTTGTTCTGAGTGAGAATGAAAGGAAATTCATGAAAGGAGGTTAGGGACGAGTCGCATAGTTAAGCACGTATTTGCCAGATCATTCTCATGGAACATAACTAATTAAAGAGTTGCAAGGGAAGTGAAATGGCACAACCAGTACAAAACATAAAAGAAAAGGAAAAAGAAGGAATGCAAACATGTTAGGACAGAGAATAGTCACAAAACGATGCTTCTATTACTTCTAGAAATGCATAGAGTTGTTCCAATGATGAAGGAGGCCGATATCCACAAGCAAGAGCTAGATTTAGAGGTATGCAACTAAAAATATAGAAAATATGGAGTCCTGAACAAAATGTGTAAGGATCCAGAGTGTCTAACCCAACAAATGAGTCTATCTCTTACATTTATAGATGAATCCATAGAAGAAGAAGGGAAGAAGGAAGGAAAGATCTAAATTTGAAACAAAACCACCAACAAGAAGCATTCAATGCATGTAAATCTACCTAGATATCTGTGAAATACACTCCCCTAAGCATGCTTGGTGTGTTGAAGGAGGGTGGATCATATCAAATTAGGTGGTTGGAGCAATCAGATCTCCTCATCAATGCTTAGAGAGACATTTTCCCATTTCTCACCTATCAGATCCACCAAAATTTGAATTTGAGTTTCTATCATTGTAGCTAATGTCAGTATCTTTCTTAAGAGTCCAGTCACATGCCAATCTGAGCTCTATTGAAAAATATATGGTTGTTATAATATGTCAGAGTCATTGGCACACATAAAACACACGGCGTGTGTGAATTGGCTGAAATGATGGCCAACTTTGTAATAACTTGTCGTTTTTGCCACGTTTCACTTACTAGTCTGTTGTAAGGATTAAACACCCTGTTGGTGTGCTTTTAATGGTTGCACATGACACACTCAAACATGTCAAAAGATGACCTAACACATAAGGGCACAAATGAGGGCATGCGGGTGCATGCGTGCAACAATGAAGCATGGGAAGAAGACAGAGGGGAGGTGCACAAGGGTGCACGAGGGGGGGTGGGAATGAGGAAAATTTGTGAGTAGAGAGTGTATGGTTAAGGCACAACTATTATAAAGTAATAGGTGCAGCACACGAGAGGGCCAATGAATTAGCCAATTAAAGCATGTGTGAGGCACATGGGAAGGGAAGAAGATGATTAGGAATAAGGATAATGCACAAAAAGTGGGAATAAGGGGAAAGTGGAAGGAGAAGAAGGAAAGGGGTGTATAGGGAAACTGCGACCAAGGGAATGTGCCAAGTAATCTTGAGTGTGCACAACCTTGTGATGAATAACTTAGAGCCAGAATGTGTATGCAAGTTACCCAAATCACTAGGAGAGATATTTGGATAATTGGTTTAGCAACTTTCGGGGCCATCTTCCAGCTAGATGAAGGAGATCAGTAGCCTAGAGAATCCAATGGGCATGGAGTCTTCTATGTAATCATGAAACCACCCCTACAGTCACTTGAGAATCATTTCTTGACTCTATTCTGAATCTTGTAACTGCTAAAATAAGATCTGCATTCTAGAAGCAACAAAAGAGGGCGTGGAGGAAGCACGTGAGAAGAAATAAGTATGTAAAAACAAACAATGTGCATGCAACACACATGTAAGAATTGAAACTACTCTAATATATACAACACTGTGTAACACACTCAATGAAAGAGTTTGAGATAGATCCCATTTACTAGGATTCGCAACGCGCCTCCATCAAGATGAATCAATTCAAAAGAATTATCCTTCTTGTGGGAAATGATGATGTATGGGCCACTGAAAAGTGCATCAAAATTTGAATGGCATCATGGTTTAGCTATGTCTGCATCCCATTTTAGAACCAAGTCCTCAACTTTGAAAGTTTGACTCCTAGCCTTTTTGTCAAACCATTTCTTTATTGCTTACTGATACTATTCTAGCTTGACCATGGTAGAGTTCTTTAGTTCTTCAAGATTAATCGACTCTTGCAATCTGATTTCTCTTTGGTTTGCACCTTCAAATTCCTGCTACTAGGAAATCACTAATCAATTTACCTCTAGTGTCGAAGGAAGGGTAGCCTCCTTGCCATAGAAAATATTGTAAGGAGAAGTTACTATTTCCTTTTTTACTGTGATTTTATCTACCCATAGTGTGTACGAGACCTTTGTATGCCACTATCTTTGGTTGATGTTCATTATGTGCTTCATAATTATTATAAGGTTCTTGTTTGTTCATTCTGCCAAATCATTTCCCTGAGGGTAATAGTTGGAATAAGTATTTAGGTAAATGCCCAAACTTAGATCCCAATCAGTAATTTTAGTACCAAGGAACGCCTTTGCATTATGTAATTTTAGTACATAGCTAAAGTTCCCTAAGATTTTAGATGCATATATAAGCATAAAGTTAGGGTTTAGAAGAGTGAATTCAATTGAGAATAGAGATAAGTTTCATTTTGAGAGAAAAAGATAAATTTGTAGAGAAGAAAGTAAAGGACATCCAAGAAGGTGTGGAATATTACAAATATTCATTGTATTTCATCTGTGATGATAAATTGGTTGTTTCTTGGTGGACATAGCCCAAAGTACCATGTTAAATATCGTGTATTATTTCTTCTTGTTTATTTCTGTATTGATTGATTTATGCTTAGATCTGATTAATATATCTGTACAACTAGTGTGATAATCACAACAATGAATCGGGACAATCTAAACCTCATCATTGGGACCCACACTCCCCTGGTGATCAATAATAATATCAGGCTTTGTCACAACTTCCCTAAGGGTCTCCATGTCTCCATCCTCTTGCCTATGCTATACGTGATCCTCTAGTACCCCCTTAACAAGTCGAAACTATCTCA
This sequence comes from Taxus chinensis, assembly GCA_019776745.2. Classification (NCBI taxonomy): domain Eukaryota; kingdom Viridiplantae; phylum Streptophyta; class Pinopsida; order Cupressales; family Taxaceae; genus Taxus; species Taxus chinensis. The sequence goes on from CM034149.1 coordinate 112,996,784, forward strand.
TAACACAATCAAAATGTAATAACTCATGCTCACCTAGTCAGTGATCCTGCACCCATATAGGCTACGGGAAATTAACCAATGTATCAAGAAACTCAGGAAAAATAGGAAAATCTAGATATGGCCTCCATGCCACATACCCCACCTGTAACCCAGATAGTAGATCTCAGTAGTATCTTGTCTGCATTCTCTTTAGACCACTACCTGCATCCTCTCTCCATCTCAAAAATCCAGGATTACCATCACCGATACCCCTAGGTAGACTCACTGGTCGAGAAAATGCAATGTGCTCGAAGGCCCAAGCCAGTAATAAAAATCCAATATCAATACCATATCTCTTGTGGACCTTCCAGGCTCACATCTCTCTATATGTCTATGCAAGTAGGGTAGGAGCCCAATCAAAAACTGTATGGTGCTCCATTATCTCAGCCATGACCCCTATCACCATCCAAGGAAATTGGACACCCTCCGAGTCTTGTAAATCATAATAGATGATGGCCATCATCATCATGGTCATATGAGTATGACCCTCTGTCTCAGCTGAGTAAAGTTTGACATGGGTAAATGCTCCTGAATCATATCTAACATCAACCACATCTACTCTATACAACATAGTAATCACTTCATCCTTCTCCTCCTTAGTAATGATATATACACCCTTCACCTAAACAAGTACTCTCAAGATTTGGTGTACATCCTCCAAATTGATAGTGATCTCTTCGGTAGGTAACCAAAAATTATTGGTGGAAGGGTTCGACCACTCTAACAAGGCCAACATAAAACTTCGAGATCTGTGTAACCAATAATAATATCTCATGACACCAAAACCAATGGCCTCAAGATGCTCCCAATCTTCATTAGACATATAAACCCTCCACCTGCAAATTACAAACAAATCAACATTAGTATTTTTATTAAAATCATATATCCAAAATGTTAAAATCATCCACAACATATCAAAAATTCATCCACATCAACATCAACATCATCACCTAAGAATACCAACAACATCTAAAACATCATATGATTAGGATAGTACATTGCTACCTAAAATAAGAATTTCAATATTTGAAATTAAATACTAACTACGCAATCATCATTTAAATTTTTTATTAATATCAATGACGTTCAACACCAATGTCAATATTGGAACCATAAATACCATGTAAAAAACCCAAAGCATTCCTTAAAAAATTATATCAAATAAATAAAAAGGAAAACTTTACATAGTAGGTAAATCAATGACGATTCACTTAAATCACTAACAATTGCATGAATCATTGATGATTCGTACATTTTTTCCCTAGGGCATCTGCGCACCACCAAAACGGTGAAACAACACTAAAAACTACAAAAAAATCCACCAAAAATGAAAAAAATAGGGATAAAACACTTCGACCATCGTGGGCTTCTGTTGCTTGTTCGAAGTCGCCATTCTGTCCAAGATTCCCCTTTTTCTCCTTGAAAACATGTTTTTCTCACATGGCTCGCTCTATCAAATTGCTTTCACCGTATGGTGAAAATGAACTTGCATTTGGCTATTTATATCCCATATTTTACATTGAGGAGAATCGCCGACTATTTCCCTATAATCGCTTTCAATTCATACGCTTTTGGCATATGTGCTCATCTTTCCCCAAATCATGGTAATCTCATTATTGCATAAAATCTGTAACATTTTTAATGGAACCTAGCCCTTAAAACATTGAATCGAACAAACAAATTCAATATCGGGATTCAATTTTTTTCTATGGGACGTGTGTCCTTTGGCTCTCATCACTTGGTTTTCCTTTTCATCACACCTACCTCTACAAATCATACACCTATAGGTGTTAAACCCTTTGGTTCTCCCTCTCACTTGATTCCTTGGTTGAACATTTTTGTTTCGGTACCCCTCACACTGGGGAAGATTTTATGGAACACATAACACAAACATCTGAGTTCCCTGTATTGCGTTATAGTTGGATCTCCCTTAGGAAATAACCTTTCGTCATTTTTTGTCTAATGCTTTTCTCATAATCCATTAGAAAAAGGGGAAAATGTAGATACCAAAAACATACACTCCCCCATCTTCACTTAATAATCCCATTTACAATGTATCCCCACATTAGATTAATTATATCAACACCCAATATCACCACAATTAATTAAAATATTTCTTCATATACACAAATACCACATCCCATGATATTTTAACTAAGCTAAGTTAGTTCTCTAAAAATTATTTAAAATCTTCCCAAACTCCTTATTTCGAAACATCCATCATGGGAATTTTTATAAATCCCCCATTATCTTGTCAAAATATTATTTATTCGAAGATAATCTTATGTAAATCCTAAATAAACTTATGCCAATTTAGATAATAATCTAAGCTATCTTATCATTTCCTACACAAACCTGACAACCTTCATTAAACAATACGACACTTTAAAACCCAACCAACAACCTTATCCCTTGAAAACATGAACAAAAAGTTGAAATTAGCAAATTGTTCCAAAACAAACTCAAAAAGGCCGAAATCATCGACGATTAGTTAAATTGCCAACGATTATTTAAGCCCAATTTGCAACCACTTTTTGGAATCATCTTCTGATACTCTCGAACCTTAGTATTCTATCAGGGTTTATCAACATTATATTACATCAATGACAACACAATATTATCCAATTATTGGCATTCAAATTCACCAAGCAAGTTTCAAAATCATTTTAGAGCTTAGTCGGCAATCAACAAACCACTTGTCATCTTCAATCCTTGTCCATCATTTTTAATCAAGATCAGTTGTTATTTTTGCATATTCAAGTACATTTATCTATTTTTTTCTTCATTTCAGATTATAATTTAAATCCCTAGACCATTATGTTGTCAAATATTTGGCTAGACATAACATTTTATCAGGCTATTTACTATCCCCCAGAATTGCCTGTGATTCTTGTATACTCTTTTTTCCTAAGTATCATTCAAATTTCCTTTCTTATTACCACTACATATTTATTACAACTAAAATGTTCTCAATAATAGCTTATTTAGATGGAATTAGGAGGACCAATCCATGAAATAAAAAGTATCAATTCTTTACCTGTATCTGTCATCCCTTATATTAGGAGCAATACAATGTTATGCACGACCTTGACTAGTGCGCCATTCATTCTGCACCTTGGGACCATTTTCCAACCATCTTCAAATCCACTACGAGGAATTGAGACACCACTGATGAGTTTTGGGAGTATAATTTTGAGATCTTCTGCATTCGAGATGAATTGGCTTGGTTCGAGTATCAATATGAAGCTGAATTAGAGGCCTTGAGCTCTAAGGCTGAATTTGAAGATGAAACTGATTACCAATACTCAAATTCTAATTCTGAATACCAACATGACTCAAAAAATGATGAAACACACTACATATCATACTTCTTTAAGGAATATAGTGATTAAAAATATTTAGACTATCTAGAAGAATAAAACATTGATTTTACTAAAGAGGAAGATTCACCTTCATCTGAAAACTCTGATACTAATTTAGACTCTAATTTTGAGCCATAGTATACATATTTCATATTTCATTATCTACTACATAGTTGTAATAAAATTTGAACTTGTCAGAACATTTAGTATTTATCCATTATATATCATGTCTTGTTTACAAAATGACTTGATTGCATAAACAATAGGTTGACATCCTTGCGAGGAAGTCCTTTGACTTCAGGGGACTGGCCTTTTCCAGGAAACCTGCTTACTATTTTTACTAATAAATATCTTGTGTAGTGTCTATGATTACATATTCATTCTCATGACTAAATTTGATTCATTTCTTACATGGAGTGTAAAAATCAAACATCATCCATCCACATTTGCAGGTACCTCTAATGGTAAGTTTTATTATCTCACTTATTAGGTTAAGTTGAAGAGGTAAAATTTATTCTGAACAATGTCCTTGACAAAATTCATTGGATGAGGCTTCATGATGTGCATTTTAGACTTTGAAACAACTTCCTTGACATCTTTAGCTTGAAAAACATCCTTCTTGAACATAGGATAAAACCTTACAATAAACCTCTTCTTGCTTTGACAAAATATTTCTATATGACGATATTTTTGACAATTGAAGAAAACAACATCCTTATTTCTTCTTGAATAAAACAACATCCTTACTCACAACAAGAATAGAAATCACCTCTGAAGATACCTACATCATTCCTAGAAGAAATTCTGTTGTAATCTCTAGCTCTATGACTAAAACCCTGACAAACGTAGCAATATCCATTGAATGAAGAACCATACCTCATAGAAATATGTTGTCTAACATGGTTAAACCTTCTCAAAAAATACTTTTTAGTCATCTTCTCATATGATTTAGTACTTGGTCTAGAAAATACCATCATTCTTCACATATTCTTCTTTAAACCTGTTATTGAAAAATTACAACTCCCTTGATTGCTTTTGATTTTGTGTATAAGGAAATTAGTACAACCTGCATAACATGGGATTATCCTATAGTGTTGGACCTTGTAAGTAGGATAATCCATTGGAGAAATCTGAATTCTTCTTCTAACCCAGTGCCAAATTCTCCAAAATGTAGAGAATGGCAAGCTAAAAAAGTCCTATTCTAATGCTTTCTGAAAAGACATGGATAGAAAGATGCAAGAAATAAAACTACTATAAGTGAAGGTGATGTACCAAGAAAGGGTAAGACAATCAAAGTGAGTGAAAGATAGAGAGAAAACAAGGAGGGGTTTTGTGGAAGCTCCACAGTCCAAAACAATATTCAATTCCCTATATTCATAAAACACAACAAACTACAATCCTTGCAAAGAGATTGATACAAGTACAATATACTTACAAATATAATGGAAGACATAAGATGTAATTTTATACAAGTTAGGGTCAAAATTTCCACAAAACATAAATTTTATTTCTTAGAAAAATTCACAATCCATTATAACATAAGCATAAGGAAAAAACCTTTACTACAAGCCCAAATTCGAGGCTTTTAGATCACAATAGCTCTTGAATTTTTTTGATGAGTTATTTTAATTTTCAAAACATATCCCCTGAAAATGAGGTGGATCTTACAATATATAAGAAATTTCAGTCACTAATTGAAAGGATGCATTAAAGAGGTATGGGCAACCATTCATTTTGGTACTTTTCCTGCAAGGGTAGTCATGGGCGCCATGCTTCAATAATTCTAGTTATTGGGTTGTCCTTCATTTAGCTACCCTCGCTAGGCTTGGTTTCTTATCCATCCTACGGGTCATCAAACCATGTTGGGTTATATGACGTCTATCCTCTTTGAGCCATACAACCTCCTTTGAGAAAACTACGTGGCCTACAAGTTTTTTTGCATATTTTGGTTAAACGACCGTATAATCAAGATCTATATAAATGTGACTATGCACTCTAACATGATTGTCATCTAACATGCATATTTTCACCAACAAACTTGGGATTCACAATCTTCACATCGTGCACCTTCCTACCCAGGAGTTTGTGTGACCATGTATCTAAGCCTGTACGACACACTACCTGATAATCCTTGTACTAGACGAACCGACAAGTGACCAACCTGGGGACTCAAACAACCATGTTGTACAACTGCAAGTCATCCATATATGTTGGCCATAAACCCCCAAGGGGTTAGATGATGTCTATTTATGTTGACAAACCTTTCCATATGCCATTCATCTGACCAACCGTAAACTCGTTTTCCTACACAGTCACAAAAGTCAGCTGACACACCTAGTTGACTAACCCATCTGACTAACCCATCTTCTGTACCAAGGGTTGGATGCTATCCAACTGAGATGATAAAACCCATGCCATCCATCCCTTTTTGTATGCCATGCCACTGACCAACTCAGCCATCACACATGTCTAACCAACTTGGTGACCAATGTTCTAAACATCCAACCTGGGCGACGCACCCATCTGACCAACCCATCTTCCATATAAGGGGTTGGATGTTGTCTAACCCATCACCTATCTAACCAAGGTGAACAACCCCATGCCATCCATATCTTTCGGTACACTATGCCACCGATCAACTCAATTGTCACACAAATATGATCAACCTGGTGACCAATACTCTAACCTTCCAACCTGGGTGATGCACCCATTTGACCAACCTTTACCCATCTAACCTAAGCGTCCAACCATATGCTGTCCAATCCAGGCATAAAATCATATGCTGACAAACCATATGACGTTAAACCTGGTTGAATCTTCCTCAACTTAGCCAATTTCCCACTATGCTTGGTTTCCAACTCCAAGATTCACTGCGGCTAGCCAACATGCCAATGGTCACAATGTTCTTGTTGCTTGACTCAGCTTGCCCATTTCCCTATGGGTAGTACTCAGAAGAGTGAGATAGGGATATTCCAAAGCCATAACAAAACTCTGTGAGCTCCTTAGAAGAGAAATAGGTGGCATTGTCTACAACAATTTTTTGTGGTATTCCAAAACAAACAATGATATTCTCCTTGATGAAGTTGTAGACTATTTCAGAGTTGGTTTGCTTGGTTGGGATGGCTTCTATAGACACTAAAATTAGGTCACACTCCCCTTTCATGCCTCGACATATAAGCACCCTTTATTACATTTACCTAGCCATGACCCTTCACCCCACTAATATTAATTTAATTAATTAAATTAAATTAATGCATTATCCTCACTATATTTATTATTTAAATATATTATTTAAATAATATCTACACCTATAGTTCACTTAGACACCTCACCAAGCCAACTCAACCTAAGACATATTCTTAGCAAGTTCCCATAACTAACTAAGACTTACCTAAAACCCTAAAAATCAATGCCTACATTCCCTCTAACCACATTCCCACTCTCACAGTCAGCTTTGTATTCAGAAGTCATATGCACGCAACAACCCATCAACCGACATTTGAACAGGTATCCCTCCTATGCTCGTTACCCTGTCTGTTTCATCAACAATTCAAAAAAACAATCTAATAAAAAAGGTGAAACATTTTGGCACTCCCGGTGCGACCCATCTGGGGTTCCTTGCATTTCATTAATTCCTAGGAAATAAATGTGTGTTTGTTTCCTTTTTAAAAATTGTACACACTAATTTTCTTCCCTAGTAATCCATGTCTCTTCTTTCTATTTTCTCTAAAGGAAACTTTTCTTTTGGTGTAATTAAAAAGAATCATTTTTTCATGTTTTCTGCATTGTAATGAAAGAGCATCCCCTCTTCCTCTTCATCTTATTGTGTCATCCAATTTCACCTTTTCAATTTGGGTTTAAAAACAATTGCATTCCATTCTGATTTATTGCATTAGCTCACATTAATTAAGGGCAACATATATGTTGGAGGTCATGACCAGCTGATGGTTGACAAATGAATCATAGAAAAGTACTTCTATCCTTTTCTCTTTCTCTGAGTCTTACCAAACCACACAAAAATTCAAAATACATACATTCTTAAACAAAATCTTACCTAGAAGAAGCTTTAGGTGATCACATGATCATGGCACAGTGGGCACCCAGCTCACTGCTCTGTCGAGTCATACTTCAGAGAAAAGCCTGCCCCCACCATAACATACCTAAAAACCTCACCCTTTAGATCTCCTTCTTTGTAGGAAGCCATCTTCACCAAAAAACTCCATTTCACAATTCATGTGTCAGTCCCTAAATAGCATAAGCTAAACAAACATAATAGAAAGGGCACTCCTAAGATCAAATTTTCTTAGTGTTTCTGCTTGCCTTGTGTTTTGAGGTGAAAGATCACGTTCATCACTTATTTTGTCCATCCTTGCACGCTCCTCATCATAGCTAGTGTATTCTGACTTCACCTAGTGTGCCTAGGCCATATCATCATCATTTCTAGAATTCTGAGTCTGATTCTACATCAGATTTTAAATCAGAACCACTTTCTTTCATCATTATTTCAATTTCACATTAACCATCGTCAGTTACCTCTGACCGCCATCGGTTATACCCAACCAACGTCAGTTCCAGGTCCTTTTTCTAACCTACTCAAAAGGACATTTTCACTTCACTTTCTTCCACTTTCTACAGTCTCTGTCATTTTCATTCTATTCCCACTTATGTTTTACACATCGCCATATTTGGCATACTTGTCAAATTTTGCCTTCTGCCTCGCTATTTACTCACTATCTATTTTTCTATAGTGACCGGCAGCGGTTACCACTGACCGATGTCGGTTTCCCCTAACCGACATCAATTAACCTATTTCACATCCCACCCACCATTTTTTACTTCATCCATTTTTATCACCAAATTCACCTGTTCCTATTGTTCTCTGTATCATTTATAGAGAAGTAGCCCTACCTAATCAATATTGGTTCACATGGTGCTCAACCAAAGATAAGTGAACACCCTCGTGTTCCACACCAGTTGCCAACCGCTCCCACCTAGTTCTTCACCACCTTCAATTTTATCACTAGCCATGGATCCCATCAAGCCTACTACTATCACTACCGAAGATGAGGAGTTCACATGACTCCTTGAAAAGAATCATGTCGCCTTGCAATTTTACCTCTCCCACTCGTCCACTTGAGATGCCTCGAGTCAATTGATATACGACATGCCCATATCTATCCCCCTGACTCTCGCACCACTTCTGCATCGGCCCCATCTGGCTCCATACTACCTGTATCCATCTTACCCCCAGTCATTTCATAGTTGGTTTCTATATCCACCATGACTATCGCGTCTATTATCTCTGTGGCACCCATTACATCCACCATACCCTCGATGACTACCCCAAACACAACCTCATCCATCCCTAATGTCTCACACATACTTATAGCTACATTCCCACCTTCAGTGTCAGTGACTCCTACCCCATTTCAAAATGTGGTGCTTTCCATTCCACAATCATTAGCCCCTAGTTTCACTAGGGTTACCACGACCCTTCCACCCCCATATGTATACTACCAACAACCGCCTATTTCATCTGTCATTCATTTCGGGTATGTACCCCCTATTTCCTTGCCTTCTTCTCCACCACCTTACTTGGCAGCCCCATACACTAGAATGACACCCCCATTATATGCCCAAAACCAACCTCCTCACACTATAGGAGGCACCCAATCATAACAACCCACCAATGACCTAATTAAATTGATGATGGACAAGATGCAAACACTGGAGGCATTGGTTTCTAGCTCTCGCAACACTCTCACCTACAAAGAGATTTACAACGATCCTATTCACCCATCCATTCCTATCTGCTCATATCATGTGCATTGGGACATGCCTAAATTCTACCACTTTAATAGTAAGGAGGACCCACAACAACATTTACGCTTGTTCAAACACGAGTGTTATTTGATTGCTCATGATGATGCCTTGCTTTTAAGAACTTTTCCCATGTCCCTCACTGGACCTGCATTAGATTGGTATAGTGGGTTACCCAAACACTCTATATTTTTATTCAATCAGGTAGCCCAAGCTTTCTTAGATCATTTCTCTATCAATATCACCAAGAAGGTTACCATGACCAATATATATTACACACGTCAATACGAGGATGAATCTATCACAAATTTGGTCGCTCGCTGGCATAGCCTGATTAATCAATTTACCTTCTAACTGCCACAAACTGAACTCATCAAGCTCTTCACATGAGCTTGCACCAGACATATCTCCCTGACCTTGCAAGTCAAAAAAATTTGAACATTCGATGAGGCATTCACTATGGCACGAAAGTTAGAGATTCAGGCCATTGAAGAGAAGAAAATCCAATTATGAAATAAGAATTCGACATTCAAGTCGAATGAAACCTCTTCTTCTTCCAAACCACTAACCAATTATTCAAAGGCTAAAGGTACCACTAACGTAGTGGTACTCAAGGCCGGCCTAGCTCATCCATCCAATCAAGCTACACCCTCATCTAATCTATCACCCGTCTAGGATTTTTGATTTAGACAAGAGTAGCAAAAATATACCCCAATTAGGGAACCTTACTCTTCTGTCTTACAAAATCTTATCAAAGCTGGAGCCATCACTCTTCCACCCATAAAACAACACACTGGTTTTGACCCTTCTTGTCCCATGCTCGCATGGTATAAAGAGCATGATTTCTGTAACTATCACCAAGTGAAGGGTCATAGTGACAGCAACTGCATCACTTTCAAGAATCTTGTCCCAGAAATGCTTGAGAAAGGAAAGATAACTGTGGATAATCCCAACACCACCCCCAACCAAAACCTACAAATATTCAAAAAACCATTCCCCAACCATGCCCCTTCATCCAATCAAACTGATGAGACATCCACTCATGATACCCATACCTATGAGGTTCACGCAATCTTTAATGATGTACCTGTCACCTCTCAATTACCTCACATCCCTTCTATAGAGGAAATCCTAGCTTGAAATCCTCCTTCCACATTAGAACCAACCTCCACCGTTCCTTCACCAACAGAGGAACACCTTTCATCTCCTACATCACCTACGGAGGGGTCTTCTGTTAACATTGAGACCATCTCACCCCTAGCTTCTCCACTTAGATAACCTTTACCTACCGTACCTCCTCCACCCATAGAGGATGACCCATTATCTCCTCCACCCATAGAGGAGCACCTATTACCTTCTCCCCCTGCAGAGGTGCACCCATTACCTCCACCACCCACAGAGGAGCACCTATCCGTTCCTCCACTTATAGAGGAACTCCCATCATCTCTTCCACCCATCATAGACCCAGTGGAGATACCTTTGCTTCTTGGAGAGCATTCTCCATCAGCTACCCAACATCCAACAGACCTACTTTCGAAGCTGAAGCTTGCCAATTTCCTGTCTCTAAGATGCATTTTACAGGAATTCCCATTAGGTCCCTACAAACTCCACCCACAAATGTGCCAATCTCATGTTTGGATGATCACTTAGATTATGTGGATAGGGATTTATTATGGGGATGCCTCCTACTCCCTATCTCAACACAGATGCAGAGATCCCTCCATGACACCTCCACTATATACCCAAATACATTTCCACCTATCAAACCAAATACAACCACTACTTTCGCAACCCCTCCCACGATACCTGTTAGCACTCACACAACACCCTTATCCATAACCCAACCTATACCTAAACCCAAACCCATACCCACAACATTTATCTCCACTAAACCTACTACCACTTTTGGGGGCACTCCGACCACCAGCCTTACTCATCCACCTCTTAAACTAGATTTAGCTACATCCTCCAATGTCAAAACCACACCTACTCTGGCACCCAAACTAAAGAAACAAACTCATCGACCTCATACCCTGACCACACCAATCACACCCACACTTGTCTCGTCCACCTTCAGACCTCAGCTTCCCAACATGGTCAAGCACCCTTCACCCATCCATAAACCAATAACACAACAACCCATTCCTTCCTCACAAACCTCTAACCTGCCCATGCACACAACATGACACATACACACACCTGTAATATCTTTACCACCAATACCTCCAATCCCTTTAGCTATTGCTTCACTACCCACTACACTTCATTCATTGTCCCTCTCACCCCAAGCATGACCTGGGTCATCTACCTTCATAGCACCCCTGTTATCCCCATGGTAACTCACCCTCTTCCTCCATATGCTTTTCCTTCTAGACCTTGTACACCCACATCACCTTTACCCAAGAAGGTGCAACCCAAAAACAAAACCACACTACCCCACAACAGGGTAGTCAAAAAAATCCCACACCCTCCTACCCGTCCATCTACTGTGCCCATACCTAGACAAAACCGACTGATACCTTAGACCACACTGGCACCTAAACCCATAGCTCGACCCATTCCTACTCTTCCAAAAACAATTCCCTGACAACGAACCACACCTAGACCCAAACCCACATTCACTTCCCATTATGATCCACTAGTAGGGTCTTATGCCAAAATTTTAACTAACCTCCTCAAAACTTCTATTATCACATTACCGCCACTCTGGCCTTACAACCCCTTCAAACCCAAGCCCAAAGGGTTTGATAATACTAAAAATTACAAATACCATCATGTGCCAGGGCATGATGTGGAGAACTACAAGGCCTTCAAAACTATCCTTTTCCAATTATGTCCACTAGAAACCAACTTTGACGATGACGACCTTCTTGATGAGGATCCTACTTCACCAACACCCATTCCCACACTACCTACTCAACAACCACAACCTCCACCCTCATAGCTCCTAGAACCACACATAACATTTGAAATCAACATGGTTCGCATCAAAGAACTTGTCACACCACCACCCAAATGTCGTTGCGCCCAACTGACCTCATAGGTCTTTTCTCCTCCAGTAGGTTTTTGCCCTTCATGTCGTTATACCACTTACCCCACACCTTCTCCATTTGAAAACTTCCCTCAAATCAACATGGTACACGTCACTACACATGCGCAAAAGGGCACAAAAATGATAGTTGACTCACCAAACAATCCTATACCCAACATACCATCTACGCCCATACCTAAAATAACAATCTGTGGCCCCACATATCCCATTTCTAATGGCATCACACATCGCACCATGCTCAAAAAACTACACCAATCTCCCCTCAAAATGTCCTTATACGACCTCATCCAAACCTCAGAATCCCATTGTCAAGCCCTCGTGGAGGTTCTTCAATCTATTGAGGTTTTACCCAATGACACTACACCTGTAGCCTCCATTATCACACCCCATCATGTAGCCTCTCTCACCAAATTACCACCTTCATCCTCACTTCACCTTGTTCACCAAGTGGCCTCCCTTAGCTTCTCATAGGAAGAGATCGCGCCATACCAAAACGCTAACCCAGATCCATCCCTCTTCATCTCTTTCCACATTGATGACATATGGCTACACCGTGTGATGATTGATGGAGGCGCTAGCATTAACATCATTTCATCCCATGCATTTTCTCAAATGTGCATACCTGACAATTGCATGCACAAACATTCAGTCATGTTGCATTCATTCAATGATGCTATCACCTCCACACTAGGCACTGTCATCCTGCATGTTCGCGTGGGCCCCTGCACTATTCCAGAATTATTTTATGTTTTGGAGGGGGAATTCCAATATAACTTGTTGCTTGGTAGACCTTGTATTTGTGTCATGGGTTACATTCCTTCCACTTTACATCGTTTTGTAAAGTTTAAGCACGAAGGACACACTTATACCATTCCAGCTGACCCATCACCTTTCAAAACATGCAACATGCTTTACCAACCCAATGATGTGCTCATACCTGTCAAGCCTTCTACCTCCGCAACCAATACCACTTCACCTACACCTCTACCTACCAATACAACCACTGCTTTCACCGCACATACCCCCTATATTCCTACCGCTACTATAACCTCCACGGATGACCCATTAGCTACCCAATCCGTTAACTCCACCTCTGCATCGACCTCTAACACATCATCCATACCAGCTACCCACATACCAACCACTGATTCTCGGAACATGTTTTTCAATTCCTCACTCTGGGGGAGTACAGCCTGTATAGTGTCAACACAATCCTTACTCTGCACAAGTATGGAAGCCTTCACCAACACCCTCACTATGATCACCATATAGTAGAATGCATACTTTATGGTCCTCCTCATCTTCGTACTAGTCTCACCTATGGGGGACTTGATACTACCACTTACACACCTAAACCACCATCATAACCTTGACCATCTTCTGTTGACTTCCAATCACTTACCAATCATCATTTCACCCACACCTTCCTGCATTGTTGTGCATGGAAGGGTTTTGGTTTCAGATTTTACGAGAAAGGCCACCATACCGTTATTCCATGTACCACCCACAAACAAAATGACTGTAGTGGTATTGGCTTCCCTGAACCTCCTACCAAACAGGCCCGCATTGAACTCATTGCAGACCCTAGCCTTCTCCACCTTCATCACCACCCTCACCAGTGAAGTCGATGGATCCTGAATCTATCCCTCCTAATTTTTTTTTTCATAAACACCATTTCCTTGGGGCCTTTGACTTATCAACATGAAAGCGAGGCCCCTTCCACTCTCCCATTCCTGTATCTTGAGATTATTGACGATGACACACCTACCATTAACATCGTTCAATGTTAGGATGATGAATCCATACTCACCTACCTTGGCGCAGAGGACTCATATATTCATCAGTCGTTACCCTCTGAGACATAAACCATGTTGAATGAATTGACTATCGAAATCAACATTCACCCTTAGGACAACCCACACATCCTAAAGATCATACAATCTTTAGATGTTGCTGAACAGGAAGCCATCACTTCTTTTCTCCGAGATCATAACCACACTTTCACTTGGTCTTATGCAGACATGCCCGGTATTGACCCCACCATAGTGTTCCACAATATCGTAACCGTTCATGATGCCAAACCTATCAAACAAAAGCTGAGGAAAATGCACCCTCGCATTGCTCTTCTCGTCAAAGAAGAACTCCAGTGCCTTCTTTCCATTTCCTTCATCTTACCCATTGATTATCCTCATTGGATTTATAACATTGTCCCTATTACTAAAGCAACAGGGGGACTCCGCATTTACACAGACTTCCGTGACCTCAACCTCACCTGCCCAAAAGATGACTTTCCCTTTCCCAGTATTGATCAACTGGTTGACCTCATCGCTAGTCACAAGATGCTCTCACTCATGGATGGTTTCTCGAGTTATAACCAAATTTTTCTTGCCCCAAAAGATCAGCACAAAACCACATTCATTACCCCTTGGGGAACCTTTTGCTATCGAGTCATGCCTTTTGGCCTTAAAAACATTGGTGCTACATATCAGCATGCTATGACTTACATCTTCCATGATATCATGCATTACATATTGGAAGATTGTGTGGATGATCTCTTGGCCAAATCTAAACATCGCGCTAAACACCTCTCTTTCCTCAAAACCATCTTTGACCACCTCATTAAATATTGTGTCTGCCTTCAACCTAAAAAGTGATTCTTTGCGGTTCTCTTAGGAAAACTCCTAGGATTTATTATTTCCCTCTATGGTATAGAAGTAGACCCTGCTAAAGTCAATGCCATTTTGGAAATGCCTCTACCCACTAACCTTAAACAACTCTGTAGCCTGCAAGGTAAATTACAATCCATTCACCATTTCATTTCACAACTATCTGATCAGTGTCAACCATTTCATCATCTGCTTAGGAAGGATGTCTCCTTTAAATGGGACAATGTCTATCACAAATCTTTTGAGGCCCTAAGACAATACCTTCTCCAACCACCCGTACTCATTCCACCTAAAGAAGATCAACCTTTTTACCTATACATGTCAGCTACCGATCATTCCTTCGGAGTGATGCTAGCTCATCGTGATGAATAACATAGGGAGTAGGTGGTTTATTGAATAAGCCATACTCTTTTGGACTAGAAACCCGATACAACCATCTAGAAAATCTTTTCTTAGCCTTAGTTTTCATTACCACCAAACTCTGCCATTACCTACTCAACCACAAAACCTATGTTGTGACCAACACCGATCCTTTACACTTCATGTACACCAAAGCTTATCAAAATCAGCGTGTAGCATGATAACTTATGCTTTTAGCTGATCTTGACCTCAAATTCATTCACCAAAATTCCATTAAGGGCCAAGCTATCACCAACCAATTGGCTGACACACCTATTGCTGAGGACCAACCCTCTAATTTTGACTTTCCCAATGAGTCCATTGCTACCCTTTCCCTAGATGAACCCCCTTACCAAATGACACTGTTCTTTGACAGTTCCAAGTGTTAGCATGGGGGTGGGGTGGGTGTTATCCTTGTTCCTCTGGATGGAGAACACATTCCTTTGTCTTTCAAACTAGACTTTGAATGCACCAACAATATTGTCGAGTATGAAGCACTCGTACTAGGTCTCCAGGCCACCTATGCCCTAGATGTCAAATCAATCCACATCTTTGGTGATTCATAATTGGTCATAAACCAAGTCAATGGTATGTACCAATGTCGTAATGAGATACTTCAAAAGTATAAACATCATGTAGACATACTTTTGACCACCTTTGATCGTTACACCCTTCAAACCATCCCATGTTCAACCAACAAATTTGTAGATACCATGGCCTACTTAGCTTCCCAAATACCCGCTTCCCTTGCTGATTCCAAAATATTTGTCACCGTACAATGCCTCCATTCACCTTCTTATTTACCCTCATGATTTTTACTCAATCGGAAATGACACCCCTGACTTGAGTGACCTTTGGTATAAGCAATACTCTGACTACCTTTCCCTCTCCCTCTTACCTCCTAATCTCACCCGTAACGGACAACGTGCCTTCCTTTAAAAGGTCTCTCATTTCCTCATTCTGGGGGGACTCCTCTACAAGCATGGCTTTGATGGTATTCTCTTACGATGCCTCACAAGTTTTGAAATTCCATATACCATTAAGGAGGTTCATGATGGCATATGTGGAGGTTACTTTAGTGGCCTTCCTATTGCTAAGCGTATTCTTCACCTAGGCTATTACTAGCCGACCATTAACCATGATTGTTGTGACTATGTCAAACGATGTGTGAAATGTCAACAATATTCCAACCTTCATCATACACCCAGTCATGCCTTACAGGTCACTCGTGACCTTTGGCCCTTCTCTCAATGGGGTTTGGATCTTGTCAAAGAAATCAATCCTCATTCTTCCCAATGTCATCAATGGATCATAACTACTACCGAATACTACACAAAATAAGTGGAAGCCATACCACTCATCTCCACGAAAGCTAAGAAAATTATTGAGTTCATTAACCATCACATCATTTTTTGTTTTTATGTCCCTCATCGCCTCATCACTGACAATGGAAAACAATTCAAAAACAAAACACTGCAAAAACTTTGTGACACCTTTGGCATTCAACTTAGTTTCTCATCACCTTATTACCCACAAACCAATGGCCAAGCCGAATCCACTAACAAAACCCTCAAAAAAATTCTCATGAAAGTGGTTGACAATACTAGAAAGGATTAGAATACGCACATTCCTTTTGCCCTGTGGGCATACCGCACTATTATTCACACTTCCACTGTGGCCACACCCTTTTCATTGGTCTATGGTATAGAGGCTATTCTAGCTCTTGAATTCCAGATCCCCTCTCTCTGCATTTCTCTCCATGACATGCTTACTAATGATGACTTTCGTCAAGAATGTTTAGCACAACTAGAGTTATTAGATGAACGTCATCTTAATGCTCTGGATCACCTTCAAGTTTACCAACAACGTATCAAATGCGCTTATGACAAACATGTTAATGAACGAACCTTCCAAGTCGGTGACCTTGTCTTGAAAGAAAATCAACACGTAACCAAAGCAAAAAAAACTAAATGGGGAAAATTCACTCCTAATTGGCCTGGAACATACATCGTAACTCATACCTATGGATCGGGTGCTTATCGTTTGTCCTCACTTGAGGGTAAACCCGAACCTGAGCCCCTTAACCCATTTCATCTTCGACCATTCTATTGTTGACTCATTTTCCTACCTCACCCTTTGTCTCTCTCCACGCCCATCCCTTGAGCACTATCCACTCTATCCACCTCCCTAATGATTAAACAAGAATCATGTGAGTAACCGTCACTTGTTATCTTCTCTTGAATATGTGTACCACGACACTACACATAGCATGATTCTCATGGATACTATTTGTCTACCTTTAGATGAGATCCCATGGTCATTCCACCTCACCTTTTGAATAAGAGTCCTATCCTTCACCTTGGTCTTTTCCATGATTTCAAAGACCTCTAATGGGACCAAACTCCTTTAGTCAAACTTATAATATAAAAAAAAGATGACTCCCTCAAAAGGAGATCTTCCTCTCACCCAAATTGCTACTATAAATAGACTGCTCCCTTGAAGGACAGCTATGTGAAGCTTTAAAAAAACAACAAGAGAAACCAAAGCTTCCCGCATTGATCATCTTCATGAAGACCTCAAGGAGTACCATATTATTTATGCCATGTAGACTTCCCACATCGATCAGTCTATCAAAACAAAAACACTTTTTAGTCATGGACTTGCCCATTGTGACCTTAGACCTCTTGCCCAAAAGACTTGTCACTCCAAACATAAACACTTAACTACCTTTCACCCACCTTACCATTTCCACTCTCATTTCCTAAATCGCCTCAAGGGACATCTTGGACTTTCGACATTTGGTAATCTTGTGACTACTTTCACCGTAGAACCATTAATTGTGCAATGTCTTTTGGATCTTGTGTTCATCACCCCTTTCAAGGTATGATCTACTCAGCATGATCTTACCCAATCATGTGGCTTTATTGCCCCCTCTTATCTTTTAACAATTTTTGTTTACATTTTGATTACCTTATACAAGACTTGGTCCTCGCCACTTACCTTTAGGGTAATCCTCCCCATTCACTATACTTGCCTTCACTTGCATCATTTTACATTAATCTACCCACACCTATTAAAACTAAACCCACAACATGCCCAAAAACCTACCAACTCATTTTCATATTTTTCCCTAGCCCATTGGAGAACTACATCGGCCTGAGGTTCCCTTTTTGCTTGAACTATGTAGGCAACACTTCGAGAGCATGGGGCCCTTGGAGGTTAGCTCAACCACTCTCTACCCTAAACAATTCATCAACCATGCCTAACTCACCATTTACCCCACATTTCACTTAGTTCCCCTTTTCTAACAAAATTGGAAATTAAGCTACATACATAACAAGTTGTTTACCATTTTATACATTTGTTACACCTACCATCTCTCTATCATCACTATGCATAGATTATACAACATTTCACATATGACCCATAGTATCATTCATTGCAAACAAAAATGAATCATAAACCAACCTAACTCAACCATGCCTAAACCAGCCTGACTCATCCATGCCTACTAAACCTGACACGATCCATTCCTACCAAACCTAACTCAACCATGCCTATAACCTATATCAATCTATGCCTAAACCAACCTGACTCAATCCATGCCTAATTCACCTAATTTCCAACCACATCAGGGTCAAAGCATACAAGTGTGTCCCACTTTGTGGCCATAAATATTTTAAAATCTGACTAGTAAATAAATAATTAAAAAATACTATAAAAATTTAAAAAATTAGGTAAATTCTGGATGCCCTGCACCTTGGTATTTATAGCCTCTTAAAAATGCATGTTTGGTCATTTTATATGTGTTTGGTCATGTTTTGGTTGTCAAACATAGTTTGCTGAAAGTACAAAAACTACAAAAAAGTGGGACATAGTTATATGCTTTGACCCATCAAAGTAAGAAATCCATATCTCATCTAACACAATCCATAAAACCAATATCTCATAAACATAATAACACATCACAAAACACCATGACTCTCATCATATAAATCAATAAATGTGTATCTCAAAATACATGTCTATCTCATCATGGCCATCATCTCAAAAATGTTGGCATGCAGGCCGATATACAATACAAAATGTCATCGGCATGCAGGCCGGTCTCATATATACACAATGAATGAATGAATCAATACAAAAAATCTTCGGCACATAGGCCAGTACATGCTAACAATATACAAAAAAATCACTCATACATCCTCACTTTCTTTGGTACACATGCTGGTATGTGATCAACAATACAAAAATCTTCGGCACGCAGATCGACATATATATCAAAAATAATCACAACTATACGTCAAAAATCAGGGTGGCCACATATTAGACATCTTGCAAGATGTCCTCCATCTCTCTGTCCCCTGCACCCTTGGCCTCCTATGCCCCTACTAGCACATCACCTCACTCTGGTCACCGTGCATTAGTGGCCTTGCCCTGATCGGGCCTCAGAGCTCACTTCCCTCCTGTGCTCTCCACACTATGTGTGTGGGATCTCATCCTCTCACTAGACGCCTGTAGTGCCCTGTACTCTCTATAAGAGAGGAAGTCTATCTCGGCTGCCATGAGCTAGTGCTGATAGTATTGCACCTCACCTAGGGCATCCCGTAGCCTGTATATAGGAATGGTCTGTGGTGGTCCCATTGGTCTCGGCCCCTGTATCTGCTCTACACCAGCCTATGAACTAGGACCAGCTCCGTGTACTTGTAGTGGTGCCCCCTGCCCCTGTGCCTGTGGTGGTGCCCCTATCCCTGTGCCTGTATCTAGGCCTGTAAGTCCCCAATCTGTGCCTGGGCTGTGGCCAAATGGCCCTATAATCCTACCACCTGAGCATGTAAGACTGCCACCTAACCATCTATGTCTCCATCTCCTCCATCACCTCCACCCTCTCCTTCTGCCATCTGGGCCTGCAGACTAGCCACCTGTACTCGTAGCTCCATTACCTCTGCCTCTGACCCCTCCAGCTATGTCTGTAGTATACCTATCTGCATGATCAACGTCGTTACCTACCCCTTTAGGGCATCTCTTTTCACTGTCACGATAGCTAAATTTGACAGCCCTGGTCTAGGTGGTATGGCTCGTAACTGAGCCACCCACCACTGCCTGTACCTATCTGTGCATCCGACATCATCAATCCATTGATCCATTGGATACTCCTCCTCTCTTGTAGGTATTCTAGGCTGTGGTAGAGGGAGAGGCCTCTTCATGTCATCTCTCCGATACTACGGGAAGGGTGGAGGAATATCCTATACGAGCCCAAACTGCTGTCGGACCCTGTCGACTGGGATCATCTCATCCTCCCTAGCATGGTGACCTTGTATACACCTCTCTAGTTGGAGCTCAGTTAGCTCCTCATTCACGTGCTTATATGAGGGGAATCCCACATATGGCCTCCATATAATGTCCACTCCGGATAACCCCTCCAAGAGCTGTCGAAAATGGGCCACATCATATGTCGGCCTATCTGACCTCCACTCTCTTGCAACCGGCACCCATCTCCTGTATCCCAATCGCACACATCTAAGTGGGAATGCATCTACTCAGGACATCCGTATAGGTCAAACAAAAAATATGTGCTTGTAGGCCCAACAATGCAGTATAAATGTACAACATAGGCTAAACCTGCACAGTAGCCCATATGCCCACAGCTCTCTATATAGTTATACCAAAAAATGTTGGTGCCCAGGAAAACCCTGTCTCGTGTACCATCATTGTCATAGAGCACCCCCATCAATGAGTAGGGAAAGCATCCACCCTCTGCATCAAGAAATGCATAGTTGCACACTACCTCCATCAATAAAACTACTAGCCTCATCTCATCCAGATGGGCTAGGTACATCTCACCATAGCTCAGATTGGTGTAATGGAAGCTCAGCTCCACCACCGCCTCACCAAATACGGTCCTGATTAGCTCCTCTGAGGCCTCGGAGGAGATAGAGTACACCTGGGCCCCTAATATGGGTAACCTTAGAATCTAGAACACATCCTCTAGGGTGATGGTCATCTCACCTGTCAGAAGGTGGAACGTGTTGGTCACAGAATCCCATCTATCGATGAGTGTGACCATCAAACTAGTGTTCCAAACAGCATGTCGGTAGTGCCGAATACCACTCAAGCCCACTGCCTCTACGTGCTACAACTCAAACGGGCTCTTTAGGCCACGTAATGTCCCCAATAGTGGTGCAACCCTATCTTGCATGTGTAACTCCGATCGACCTTGCATCTAATCCAAGCACAACATTAATTTACCTTTATAATGACCTTATCCATCACTTATCATTTCCCACCACCCTATTTTTACCTTACCCATCTTAACCACCTAACCTACATCATTTTTTAGACCCTTTTGCCTAAAATCCTGACTGGTGCCGATTCATCCTAACCAACTCCGGTCACCCTTAAACCAGCATTGGTCACCTATTTGGTGACCGATAGCAGTTTAACTTGACCGACCACAGTTACCATGTAACCAGCATCGGTCCCCTATTAGGTGACCGATCTCGGTTCAACCTAACTGACACCGGCCAAGCTTGACCGACACCGGTCACTTTCACAGAAAATTCCGCGACTTCCCAAACCCCCCTTTTTTTGTAAACCCTCCCACCTATCCCTTTTACCCCACCTACACTGACCTACGCAACTCCAAAACCCCTACCCACCCCACCTATCCAATTTCCTACTCCCCCCATCATTTTTGCACCTTTTTCCCCCCATACACGATTTAACTTTTTTCCTGCCCAAAAAATACAAAACCCACCCAAATCCAAAAATAAACTCTTACATGATCTACTCTATGTAATTAATGATAAAGAGTTAGGCACTTACGTCGTCGCACTGCCGCCGTCTTAGTGGCATGTCTAGCCGCTGTGCTAGTGGTCCGCCTGATCCCTCTCCCACCTCTTCCATCACCGAATATATACCTACACACTCCAACCAATCGAATCCCTCGCTAAGATCTCGTGGACCTACTACTAACCAACCCAACCACCATCAACTCACACTACCAGCTCACTGTTCCGTTTCCTCTGGATGCTTTTCTCACTTTTCTCTCTTTTTTGTCATTTCTTCACTTCACAAATCACAAATGAAAAATAAAAAATGTGGCTTTTGTTTTTATACCAAACCTGACCTAACTGATGTCAGTTCCCCTAGACCGACATCAGTCTCGTGCCCTACCTAACCGTCGCCGGTTTTCGTATACCGATGTCAGTTATCAATGACCGCCATCGGTCACCCTTACCTACACATAGCCCTTACTTTGCCTTTTTTTCCCACCCCTTTACCCTTCTCTTTACCCCATTTCTTTCCCCAACCCATTAGCTTACCTTTCCTAACCTCATCAACTCATCCCTCCATTTGTCCTCCTTTGGGGACTCATTATTTTACCCTTACCTCAGCCTTACCTGTGCCACAACCTATATATTTGGACCTAGACCATTGCTAGTAACTTTTAACCTCATGTGTTCGCTATACCTTGCGGCAATGTTACCTATGTTGATTGACCCACCTTACCTAGCATATGGCTATGACCATTTATCCTGACCCTACCTTTGGTGTACCGGAACATACCTAAACATTCCTACACCTAACCTACATTATGTTTCCTAAACTTATCCTAAACCTTGGATACGGGATTCACTTTAACCTTGTTTCGATAAACCTATTGACCTTAGACGATGTAGAGTTTTCCTGCTCTTCAACTTGGTAGCGTGTTGCAATTTATAGGTGTGCATGCGTTTGAATGTTGCTACCTTTGATCCTAACCCATTACATGGATCACCCAAGTAGACCTTTCACCCCTTTTTCCATGTCCCATTTGCCTATTCTTCACATTTACCTTTTATCAACCCACTCACTGCTTCAGCCTGCTGCCTTGTCAGTTCTTGGTTTGAGGGGGATCACCTTCACCCTCACATGGGGCAACCACATCTAATTTTTGTTAGCATTGCTTACCGATACAAGCTACACAACAAAAAGGGGCAAAATGTAGACACGAAAATTAGGTCACACTCCCCTTTCATCCCTCGACATATAAGTACACTTTATTACATTTACCTAGCCATGACCCTTCACCCCACTAATATTAATTTAATTAGTTTAATTAAATTAATGCATTATCCTCACTATATTTATTATTTAAATAATATCTACGCCTATAGTTCACTTAGACACCTCACCAAGCCAACTCAACCTAAGATCTATTCTTAGCAAGTTCCCATAACTAACTAAGACTTACCCAAAACACTAAAAATCAATGCCTACATTCCCTCTAACCACATTCCTGCTCTCACAATCAATTGTGGATTCAGAATTCATACGCATGCAACAACCCATCAACCGAAATTTGAACAGGTATTCCTCCTACGCCCGTTACCCTATCTGTTTAGTCAACAATTCAAAGAAACAATCTAAGAAAAAGGTGAAACATGTTTCACCCACTTAGTGAAGTAATCAGTTGCAGTGAGTACATAAGTATTCCCTGCACTAGAATGAGGATTCAGAACACCAATAAAATCTAGCCCCCATTGCTGAAATGGTTCTTCAATCACCACATGAATGAGTGGCAATGCAACTAGTTGTGGCTTTCCAACAAATTGTTGGCATGCTTTACATTTGGAAACCCAATCCTGAGTGTCTGTAAAGATGGAGGGACAATAATACCTCCCTCTGATGATCTTATGTGCGGTGACCATTCTAGAGAAATGTCCACCACAAGCTTGATCATGATATGCCCTAAGAAAATTTTCTTACTGCTCCTTATCTACAAACCTAAGGAAACAACCATCTAGGCCTCTCTTGTAAAGTGCATGATTCCATATCACAAACTTGGCTGCCTTTAGCTTGACTTTCCTTCTTTATTTGTAATCAAGATGAGGAGGGAATTCTCCATAAATGAGGTAGTAAGCAATGTCATCATTCCACTCATTAGTAGTGGTGACAAAGAGCGCATGTGGAATGTCTCCTAAATAGATTGAGCAAACACCATCTTTTTCTCCCTGTTGAGCCTTGAGAGCTTCATCTTCAGCAATCAGATTGCACAAACCATTTCCTCTTACCAGATTAGAGGGTCTAATCTGCAAGTCATACTCTTGGGTCTTTGTAATCCAACTTCCTCTTTTAGCCCCAGGATCTTGTTGAGTCAAAATGGACTTTAAGGGAGTTGAGAACGTAGAATCTGCAACTTTTAACAGCTTTGACCACTACGTAGGCATGTTTCTCCAATTGGTTGTACTTTAGCTCATGATTTTTCAAAGGACATCTCATGAAAGAAATGGGTGCTTCTAAACCTTCATCATTTTTCTGAACAAGGACAACAGATAGTGTATGTTCTGATGCATAGCAATACATGATGAAATCCTTATTGAAATCAAGAGATACAAGAGTTTGAGCTTTGGCAATAGCTTTCTTGATCTCCTCAAATGCTGCTTTTTCTTCCTTATTCAGCTTGAAACCTGCTTGAGGCTTCATCATGGAAGTTATATGCTTAGTCAGTTCAGAAAACTCAGGCACAAAACAACGAAGGAAGTTTACCTTTCCAAAGAATGAATGAACTCCCTTCTTGTTGGTTGGTAAGGGTAGTTCTTGGATAGCTCTGATCCTCTCAGGATCAATGTGTGCTCCATGTTTGTTCACAATGTGTCCCAGTAACTTACCTTATGTGACTCTAAAAATGCACTTCTTTGGATTTAGAGAAATGCCATGTTTCCTACACCTTGCAAGGTGTTTCTCTAAATGACATAAATGATCTCCCCTCCTCTTTGAAAAAAACATGAGGTCATCAAGGTAAATGACAATGCAATGTTTCAAATTTTTGAAGGCCAAGTCCATTGCTCTCTGGAAAGTGGCTCCAGCATTGATCAAGCCAAAAGGCATTCTGTTGTAGGCAAAAGTGACCCAAGGTGTTGTGAAGGTTGTTTTGCTACAATCCTCTTCTACCACCGTGATTTGATTTTACCCTAAGAATCCATCAATCAAGGAGAGCTTTTGAGATCTAGTGACTTCTTGCAAAATATGATCCATGATTGGAAGAGGGTAGTTTTCCTTAAGAGAGGCCTGATTCAGATTTCAGAAGTCTACACAAATCCTTATTTCCCTATTCTTCTTCCTTACTGGCACAATGTTAGCCACCCATGTTGAATGGTGGATGGGAAAGATGATTCTAGCATTGAGCATATTTTTTCACCTATTCTTTGATAACATCAACAATCTTTAGATTGTAGGGCCTTTGTTTTTTCCTGGAGGGCTTAGCTTCTTGCTTCAAAGGAATGGAGTGATTCATTTCCTTTAGCTGAAAAACTTTGAGTTCATCATAGGAATAGGCCAAGACATCTAAGTAATTTTTTAGTAGAGCAACAAACTTTCTCTTCTCTTCTGGTGAACAACATTTACCAATGTTAACCATCCTTGGATTCTTTGAGGTGCCAATGTTTTCTTGATCAAAATTAGATGGACACCGAGAAGACTTTTTTTTCTTTCTCTTGGATGAACCTGTCATGCTTATCAAAGAGGTCTTCCAAAGAAACTAGGCCTTTGGGGATTTTATTTCCCTTCAGTTTGATTACTCCCTCTTCATCAATTCCCTCAATTCCTTCCTTCTCTTCTTTGGAGACTGATTCATGGTGTGGGTTTTCAATTCCTTCAAAGAAAATATTATTGAAGTTATTCCTTTGTTCTAAGAAGGCTAGGACTTGATTGTCATCATTGAAGACCTACTAGTGATTTACATTTTCTGGTACGCTGGGTCTGAACACCATCTCAATGGTCACTTTATCCTTGCCAAAAGAAGGATGAGGTGTCACTAAGGAAGCTGACATTGCTAGAGAATCAGCCTTTTCATTCTACTCCCTAGGGATAGCTTCAATTAAGAATGCATCAAAGGATTTTATGTGATCCCACACTCTATTTCTATAGTGCCTGAGTCTGGGGTTTCTCACCTGATATTGCTAGTAGACCTGCTTTATCATAACCTTTGCATCACCATTACATCTCAACTTCTTGATTCCTATGTCCTCTACTATATTCATGCCTAAGAGTAATGCTTCATACTCTGTTGTATTAGTTGTATTGTCAAATTTTAGGTTATAGGCAAAAGGATATACCTCATTGGAGGGAGAGTATAATACTACAACAGCTCCTGAACCTACTCTAGAAAGATTGCCATCAAACTCCATTGTCCAGATTTAGTCTTCTTCTTCCTCCATGAGAAGTGGAAAGTCCTCTTCCTTATGTGATGTAAGGAGGTAATTTCCAAGCCCACAATCTTGAAAAAGGATATCATCTCTTGGATCATCATATTTCCTTACTGTGAACATCATTTTTCTAATAGGCAACAACTTCTTCATTTCTCCTTTCACTAGGATAGTTGCAGATGACCAATCCGTTTTTATTTCTCCACCTAGATCTCTGCAAAATATTCTACTCAACAACATAACAAAATATATTGGGATGTTTTCCACCAAAATGGTTAAGAGTATCTTCTTGTTAGGGTAATCAGCTAGTGCAACCTGAGCATCCTTGATCCTTCCTACCAATGGAACTTGTTTGGATTCCATTGAGTAGCATGTGCCATTTACCAGGGTCAAAGTGAGGCCAAGAGCATTTGTAACTTTTACTGGCATCACATTATCTAAGGCTCCAGAATCTATAATGCAATTGTTCAGCTATAAATATTTGATGAGAAGTGACACGTAAAAAGGCTCAACTCTGTTGGTGGTGGAGGCACTGAGGGCTAACATGTTTTGAGAAGATAGTGTGGATGGTGTGGGAAGTAATCCTTTAGAATTATAGATTGTGGATGTAGAGTTACCACCTCGGATTGCCTTGATGAATTTTTCAAATTGGGTAGGATGTGTTTGTAGGTATTCAATTTCAGAGAGCTGGACAATGGTTTTGCTAGCATGCTCTACAAAGTCAAATGAAGTTATGGTAGATGAGAAATATGTTCCAGCAGTGGATGAGGACTTAAATGGTAGATGCATCATTAATTTTGGTGTTGGGTTATCCTTTTCAAATGTAGCAATTTTCTTGGAAGGAGATGGGGGTATAGCCTTTGATTGAAATTTAGATGTTTTTGCAGAACTAGCATTTAGAAGAGGATTTATCTTAACAACTTTTGAGTTGGGAGAAGAATCATATAACTTACTTGGCACAATAGTGTGATCCTTGACAACTGGTGAATCTAATTTCTCTCTAGTTGATCCCATGGAAGGTGGTAATGGTGATCCCCTGTTGATGATCATGTTTAATGGAGGCTTTGGAGAGCTATCTTAATTTATTATTCCTATTCTCAGTTGCAACTGCTGAGGCTGAAACACCATTCTTGGATTGTGCACCAGTGAAAACAACACATGAAAAACTTGGAGCTTCTTCATCACCTTCCTCCTCATCAGCAATGTATTAAATTAGGCCATTGTGCATGCCAACCTCTTCAATTTCAAGATAGTTTTCATAGTCATCCATGTTTTCTTCTTCAGTTTCCTCAATCTCTACTCCTTCTAATTCCCTAGTGTCACATATGGCATTGAAAGGTGGTGCTTCAAGTGCAAGCCTATGAGGAGGTGCAGCAATTATTGGTCTATCAAGAGGATTTGGTCTCCTTGGAGCATTCCTCATTGTGATTTGTGACATCTTCTTCTTCAAAGCAACTAGGTCATTTGCCATTTTTTGGAACATTGGATCAGTGGTGAATGAATTTGAACTCTGACCTTTTTGCTTACCATTTGGTCCTTTCACTTTTCCAGAAATAATTAGATCATCATCAGTCTTAATTGCAAAGTCTTGAGCTTCCCTCAATGTTCTTGGTTGGTCTCTTCTAAGGAAGATACCAACTTCTGATGGCAAAGCACTGATGAAGAACGTTTTCAAGTTGTTTTCACGAGGTACCACATCTTATAGGATCCTTCTTGTTAACCTACCATACCTTGCTACAAAATCTCGCATTGATTCAGAGGTCTCCTTATTCATATGAACCAATAGGACCAACAGATCTTGACAATCTTCTGTGCTCTTGAACCTATTTTCAAATGCACTTCTTATATCTTCCTAGTATGTGACAAATCTTGGGGGCAACATGTAAAACCATTCAGTAACTCTTTCTTGGAGTGACTCCACAAAGAGCCTAACTAAAACATCTTCATTTTCAACTCCTGACACTCCAAAAGCAGTGATGAATGCTACTACATGTTCTTCGGGGAGCTAAGAACCATCCCCTTTGAATTTTGGGAAGTTCTTTCTTGAACCTCTTGGGAGCTCATGAAGTGGTTGTGGAAGAGCAAGTGGATCATTATTTCTTCCCCATGGTACATTAGTCCTACATACTTCATGCTCATGATCACCCATTCTATTCTTGTTTCTAGCCTCCAGTCTTGCTAAGGCTGCTTCTGCTGCTGCTCTTTCTTCTGCTTCAATTTCGAGTCTTTCTATTTCTTCAAGTTGAGCCCTTATCTCCTCTTCAGCTCTTGCCTCTCTTTCAAGCTCTTCAAATGTGGGATCAATTTTTCCTCCTTACCTCAGTTGCCGAGTGTATATTCTATCAACCATCTTGAAAGTTTATGCTCTTCTCTCGGGTGCTAGAATTTGTCTCTGTCTTTCCAATTCCATAGCACGTTCCTCTTCTAGGTCCAAAATCTTTATGGCAATGAAGTATTGATTGAAACTTTTTCTATTATGCCAAATAGCTTCTCTCATATCAGAAGCAATGTCTTCTTGGATGTGAAAGAGTAAATCAGGTCTCTGAACAAAAGGATTTCCCAGAATAGCCATCATTTACATCCTTGTAGTTTTTGTGAATATTCAATCTCTAGAAACTTTTCTTCTAGAATCTTTTTTTTGTACTTTATGACCCTGAGGTCGTTTTTAGGTGCATATGCTACAAAATCTACCCCACGGTGAGTGCCAAAAACTATTGGTGAGAAAATTTGTCTTGTGGAAAAATTGGTGGGTTTTAAGCCAACGCTATGGGAATCTCAATCTCTCTACTGGAACGGTGTAACTTCTATAAGTGCATGCATAAAAGGTGGATTTCAATGGTGGCCTTTCGACCAGAGATCCAACAGGGGCACTCCACTGGCCCTGTGGCAAAGTTAGCAATGTCTCACTAGAGAAGAAACTTTGTCTTGGAGAGGGGAAGGGGAGTGCAAATGGAGGTAGGAGAAAACTAATATTGTGAGTAGAATATCATATGCCCACACACATTAATTAGAAATTTCATTTACATGCATTTATAGTTAGAAGAAAAACAAATCCGCAGGAGAAGCTACAAGACCGAATAAAATTCATTGGTCACAAGGTACCAATCAATCCCTCAATCAAAAAGGCAAAGTATTGAAGCTACAACAGAGTTTGTACAGAGCTTTGAGAATAGAGTAAATTCTAAGGAGAAGGGAAAATAAAAGAAGTATGGCATTTTTGTCTTTCTCAGGTACAGAGCACTCTGGTCTTTTTTGAAATCAATCGCCACCCCTTGGAATGGCTCTGAGGAGCCATTATATCTCATGTTAAAATGGTTACAACTTTACAAATCATTTACGCCTCTTCAAATTCCTCCATTACAAAGAAAACGCTTATAGAGGGTTAAAAACCAGATCTTGCAATGCAAACGTTACATTTGATTTTCCAGTTTGAATATAGACCATTTTATTTTCTCTTATAACTTTGAAATCGGGTCGTCCACGTGGTAGGAAGAGATTGGAGCAGGTATGGGGGAAATCCCTTTGTGTTTCACAATTTTTTAGAGATTTGGTAATTTGTAACAAATTGGCCTGCACCCCCACTTCAACTTTTATCTTAGGCATGTGGCATGTTTTCATTGGAAATGGGGTTGCGGCCCTTTTCTCAACATTTTTAACCTTTTTTGGGAAAAGGGCTCAAAAACTCAAATCTCTCTGCAAACACGCTTCTCCGATCGAAATCTTGACACGTGGCACCCTCTAATTGGAAATGGGGTCACAGCCTTTTTGTCAACATTTTAACCTTTTTTGGAAAAAGGCTCGAAAACTCAAATTCCTTCGCCGACCCGCTCTCCTGCTTTGACTTTTCAACGGCAGGCTTCATCTTTGACTTTTTCCCTGCGAGCTTCAACTTTGACTTTTTTCCTTTATATCTTGATCAGCGCTGCGGGTCACTTTTTTAACTTTTCGCCTTTTTACAAAGAGGCTCGAAAACACAAATTTCTCCACCGACCCACTTCCAATTAGGTATGTCTATGTACCTAGGGATGATGGGGCCAAAATTTGACGGGGAAGAAAACCCCCATCGTTCCCGACTGTGGGAAAAATACACAGAGGAAGAGAACTTCATCATTTTGAGTCCAATTTTTGAATTTCCTTCACGAGCCAGAGGCATGGAGGCAAAACAATGATTTGACGACTCGGTCCATAAAACAAGTGAACAATTTCGATCAAAAAGGAGATTGTAAAGAGGATATTATGTGCACAGATCGAGAGATGGAGAATTTCTCAAAACGAGCAAAATAGAGATTTAAACAACACTAGGGAACGGATTTTGCTAACTCCATGAACCTTCAATTTGGCTTAAATACTTTAGGAGGGCGAGAGCTCGAAATTCCGAATTTAACTTGGAAAATGAAAAGTAGTTTTCGGGAGACAATACAACCCATGAAGTTCAATGACCTCTACATCTAAACCATAATCATAACCAAATATCAAAACAATTTTTACCATTCCATTTCCCTCGGGGAAATATATAAATGTTTAGATGTTCATGAAGATATGCATATCAATGCATATGACTATGAAAACAAATATGCATGGGCTACCACAAAAATAAATGAAAATACGCATCACCTACCACAAACATTAATAATAAGCGGTAGACCATGTGATTAGACTGGATGGACTCATGAAGTACTATCCTTGATATCGATAAAACTTCAATTGATAAAATGTTTGTCTTTGCTATACAATGGCCGGCTCTCGCTAATATTGTAACCAAACAATTGGGATAAATTTTTATGATCATGTGGTTGATGGGCAGGTAACGTTCCATCCTCCGCAAGTGGTGGATGGGCCAACCAAAAAAACAAAAAGTTAATAAAACGATGGCCAGATCCATAACATATAATATTAAGAGATGGGCCAAATGCAATAAAGCCATGACACCTTCATCTTTGCACTAACAAAATATCTGCATTAAAAAAGAAATAAATTCCAGGGAAAGACTGCAAGCAAAACCACACTATTGGTTAGTCAACACTTAACAATTTTTTATTTATTTAAGAAGAATTTTGTATTTGTTGGTATTGATGTATAGATTTTTTCCAAATTTAATATCAAAAATTAAAGGGTAGTTATATAGTTCGGGAAAAATTAGTAATAATTTAAAGATATTAGTATGAAGTGTAGGAAAAACAATTATATTTAATCGTATTTTATCGGATTTGAACCTTCCACGGTACATTGTATTGTTATGTGTTTTTGTGTACAATAATTTATGTGATATTAGTAATAATTTTATATCACATAAAATTATATATTTTTTAACAATATATCAATTTTTTTTTATTTAATATAAAATTTTGAGGAATATCAATTTAATTAGATGTATTTGAGATAAATCTCACTAAATATTAAAAACAATGATAATTTTGAGATATCTTTTTTTCAGCACCTAACTTTGATTTCTTTTTCAACAAACTTTACCATCATGAGCACGTGTACACTACGGTCCATTTGATAATATCAACAAATTTTTAATACTTATTTTTCATTACAGACATTCTTGTCTATTTCAAGAACTAGAAGTGAACATTCTAATAACACTTTTTTCAACACCCAATGTTGATCTTTTTTTGAATTAGAATTACCAACAAACTTTACCATCATGAGCACATGTACACTACGGCCCATTCGAAAATTTCAACAAATTTTTAACACTTCTTTCTCACACATAAGTAAATCTTTTTTCTGTAAAGCTCTTTGTAAGATATTCGGACAAATGAATTTGAACCTACAACTTGCATTCTTGTACACTACAACCCATTTGATAACAGTGTAACAATTTTATAACATTTTATTTTCATTGCAGACATTCTTGTCAATTTCAGAGAAATGAGCATTCTTGTAAAGCTTTTTATAAAATATTCGCACACTTTACGATTTTTTTAACAATTATTTTTCATTCATTGCAGACATTGTTGTCAATTTCAAAGAAGTGAACATCCATGTAAAGATCTTTGAAAACTATTCCGACAAATTATAGACAGGGGTACAGATGAAGGCGACTTGAATCTTATTTGAAAATAACTGTTACTGTTAGCAGTACGCCAAATATCATTCGCTTAATTACACAGGTGCGAGCTTTGGCGTTTTAATTAACAAACAAAAAAATACATGGCCGGTGAGCAACGTACCTGTCATTTGTAAGGCTGATATTTAAATACGAGTTGTCTATTTCAGATGAGATGGATATGTCATCGTTGTATGATTGGCACTCGTTATTGAAAATTACAAAAAGCTTTGAAGATTTTTCTCCTTATAATTTATCGGTTACACTATTTAATTCATTGTTTTTTAATGATAAACATGAGATTTTTTATATTCCAAGCATAGCGGGTATTACTGCCTATTGGTTAAAAATATGACATTGTTTTGCACTATTTAGACATTTTTTAAATTTTTTTTTGAAAGAGTTGGAGTTATGAACCGGGATTTTGGAAGAGCCATAAGGGGAGTCAATTCGGTGACTCAAATTTCGAGTAGTTGGATGGTAGGGTCAAGAAGCCTACCATCTGACACTTGAGCTTAAATATATGATATTGTATTATGGATAAATGGATTTTCTACTTGATCCACCCATTTCAATCAAATTATAACATAAATATTGATAGTTAAATAATTGGGTCAAGATCGAATAAACATATTTCAATTAAATTGTAATACAAATGTTTAGAAACATTTAATTAGGTTTAAAATGGATATAAAGAGTAAATTACATCAAATTATTTCTTTTAACATCAAGACAATAAGAATGTAGGGTTGAGGTTCATTCTCTTTAGGAAAATGATCACAAGTTATTTGTTAGAATTTAACAATAAAAATTAATTTTTTTTGGCAGTAAAAAGAGAAGCCAAATATTTTGCAACGACCATACCAAAAATGTTTAGACCATATAGTTGACATTCATGGCATGTACAAACCACGTACATGTCATTCTTGGAAGAGGTGTAGGTGAGTAGAATCAAATTTGATGACTATATTTGTCACTATTTAGACTCCAAAAACCTTGCTCATTTTCTGTAACATTTCTATGCTGAACATGGTGGTGAACATTGTCACCGTTTAGGAAGAGTTATGGAGAACATGGTGGTGAAAGTTGGAGGGTCCAATGAGATGAACGAGGACTACTAAAATTAAGATGTCATTATATAAAGATCTCGACTAGTAGCTGACAAACACACAAACACTCTACAAGCATACAACTTAATGGCTAGTAAATGCTTAGGGCACATTTTAGGTGCCTACATTCCCCCCACCCCCTGTTATGTGTGTGCACATATATATAATATTAAAGCAAGATATGGTTTGGATACATATTTCTGTGTTGAAAGATCTTGAAGAAAACTCTAATGTACATGTAATAATATTTATACTTAAATAAATGCCAATATCAATAATAGACTAAAATATAGAAAATAAACACTATAAACAATATATCTCATGTGATAGCAAAGTTTTCCTAATGGCCTTGAGTAGCCAATTGGACTAAAATGCCTCCAAATATTGCTAACTTCTACATACATTTTTTATTACACTTTTTAGTGACCAAAAATAAATCTAAAGTAAAATCAAAGAGTTATTTGAAAATAAAATTAAAATTATCTTGAATATATCCTTTATTCGGATCATGTATTGCATTATACGTACATGACTTGTTGGGGTAACTGAAATACAAATGTTCCTTTTATAAGAGTGAGATATATATTCTAATAATTTGGAGTTTAGATGAATATGATGAGTGAAATGTATTTCCCCTTTAGATATTTGTGATGAACATGTGAATCAAACATCTTTAAAAAAGGTGATTAAGTAAATCATGAGATAAAGAGGATATAAAATCATTGATGCCTCTTTGAAGGCTAAAAATTGTAATCTTGTTAGAATGGTTAAAAGGATGAATTTTGAAATGATAGTTCATGGGAAGAGGTTAGATATTCTTCAAGATTGAGAGGTAGATGAGAAGGTTAAATGGGAAAAAATGAGATTGGTTCTCAATATCTCGGATGATGAGGAGACCCCTCTATAGATTCAAACCATAGAAGAGGGATTAAGTTCAAGAACAAGGAAGAAAAATTTGTAGGTGGCATCTCCAATGCTGACTTTTTGTGGACTGGATACTATGTCTACTTGTGCTACTTTGTTCTTTTTCAACTTTCTGGTAGTTGTTTTCATGTAGTTGGGTTTTTTGGGTCAAACTCTTTTTCACTCTTCCCATTTTGATGGTTTTCTTGTATCTATGCGATCTTCATTGAATATCCTTTGTAATGGCCCTTGGTTCCCAACTAACTATTATCAATAAAAAATCATTGATCCCTAATATAGAAATTTGCAATCTTGAAAGCATGTATGTTATTTACCCCATTTGACCTATAATATGAATAATAGAAGAATAAGAGTAATATGCCCATGTGTGAGAAAGATATAAGAAATATATCCCAAAGAATGAGATATAAGAATTAAAGTATTAATCATTAGAATTTATAGGAATATGAATCACATGTATGAGTCAGTATTCTTCATAGATGCATGATATAAATCATGACAATATAGAAATATGGATCAAATAAAATTTTTGGCACATAATGACATGATATCATCACTAGCACGTGATCAACTCACAAGGCCTAGTAAAAATAGCTCAAAGTGTGACATTAAATTTGGCTTCAAAATAATGAATGGGACTAAAAATAAACACATTATAAAGAGAAAAAGATAGAAAAAAAAATTAAATGATTGAGGAAACATTCAGTAACCATATCCAAATTATAAAAGAAAAAATGTATAATCAATTAAGATTAAACAAGCATGAAATTGCATAAACTTGAATTTGGCAATTTACCCTTTGACATTGTTAATTGTGACTATGCTCCTTTGTTAAGACAAACAACCACATTCTATTCCCGCTTAGTACATTTTTCTATTAATTTTCCAACTTTCTTATTCCTACACACTGATGTGTTGACAAATTTTGAATACAAATCCATGAAATCAATGCTTAATCTTTAACCAATATCAGAGTGTAACTTTCATATTTCATCTACCTTTTCCTTGTTGAAAATTTACATAAAGTTGAGGATGTGAAATTCGGTCCTAGCCGACTTGTATGGTCTTGGAATGAAACATCTTGCAACTCTACTTTCATTCAAGTAACAATTTTTGGGACTTTTTGTCTTCCTGGGTCAACCTTATCATTATTATTAAACTTCAGAACCCTAAAAGCATGTCAACGTCACCTCATTTACTCACCTAGTAAGAATATAGAAAATAACTTGGAAAAATTATTGTAATACCAACAAAATGAACTCAATGATCCCAAAATATTCTTGAATTTGATGCACATCCACCAGGGAAGCCATTGCTATAGTTCTAAAGAACTCAACTAGATCAAGGATTATAGATTCTCTCACTTCCAAACATGCCAAGATCACTAAGTCAAAGACTTAGCAAGAGAAAAATCTCTCAAATATATTCAATTTGGTTCAAGTTTCCAACAAAATGCATCCATATATATGTTACATTCTAGGTGGAGAACTATGTGTGGTTTCATTCCACTTCAGAGAAATTTTGATGTAGGTGGTGAAAAGATTGCACTTCAGCTGAAACACTAACCTACTTGCAAAGTTTTTCACCCATGGATATGATTTGAACATAATTTAGATGGTTTTAGGATTGTGTGACACGTAGTGTTTGACAAGGAAATGCATTTCTAGACCACCAAAGGACTCATATTATTGTAGGACTATACACCTAGTTGGTCTAAGGATGTACAAAAGGTCTTGTACTAAATAAATGTTCCTGAAAAACTTATATAGTCCTACACCATGTCGATTTGGTAAGAGCTTTGCACAGAAAACAAACACCGTAAATAAATAAACTGGATTCCATTCATACATTCAAGATAACATATATATAGGAATATGCTTTCCTATAAATATGGAGGTTGCTCAACAACACTCCTACACATAACTCTACATTCCTATTTTACATGAGTTCACATAACTATAATATTGTTATGATTTGTTTATAATAACAAATCTATAACAAATACAACTATTTACGGTTTACACATTACACATTAATAATAATCACAAAAATATATATTTGCTCAAATATGTGAGTACTACTCCATTTTCCTAACATTCCCCCCCTCAGTGCGAACATGAGGAGAAACATAAATCTTTTGACTGAGCAACGTACACATGTCTTGACCTTCCTCTGTGCACTCTGATTGTGGGAACACATCAACTAAGATATGGGAACACTATCAACCATCCATGGGAACATCAACCAAGGTGGGAAACTACATCGACCACTTGGGAACACATCGACCATGCAAAGGGAACTGGGAACATAACATCACCATCAACCATATCTAGGAACATCAACCAACTAATCAGAAAAGTAGTGGGAACATGACATCAACCATCTACTTTTATCAAGAACATCTCTTGCTTCAGTACTCTGTTCTGAATCTCCTACACAATCTCACATCAGGGGTTGATCTCAAAATCATACTCACAAATTACACACATGAACAAGAGGTGGAAATGAAAATGGAACATTGAGACCATGTTCCCCCCCCTCAATGTGAATATTTCACTTATTTAACACAAAACAGGAACTCTGAAATCATACTGCAATCCAGAAATGAAAGTAAAATCACACACACACATAGTGTCACCATAACTTCATGTGGCCCCATCGTTGGTGACTGACGAGAGGACGCCAATTATCCTCCAGCCTCCTATGCCTCCTTCCTCCAACAGATGCATTCTTTTTAGAAGAGAAAGTCTTCTTCACTATCTTGGGCATCAACTTCTTTATCATGTGAATGGTTGGATCCTGCATCCCAATCACTTTCTTCTTTTCTATTTTCAGAAATAAAAGCATTTTCTTTTAATTTTCCCTCAAGCAAATCTTGTGCTCTTTTCCTACAATACATAATACCATGTCCTTGATTTTTACAGTAATGACAAAGGAATCTTTTCTTGGAGTTTGTGAATGTTGATCTCTGTTTAGAAAATAATTTGGATCGTTTTTTTTTACCGTCACCATACAATGCATTTTCTTCTGGTGTAACAGTCTTATTTTCTTCATCTATCAGTGAAGAAATTAGATCTTCTAGGCTGGGATTGATCTTGCTCAAAGTAAAAACAATGTTTGCATAGCGAGATGGCATACTATTCAACAAAACAGCTTTTGCATCATCATCCTCTACTTTAATTTTTATCCCTGACAATTGATTCAGAATAGACTGAAACTTACTTATATGTTGTACCATGCTTTCTCCTTCATCCATCTTGAATCCAAACAACTTCTGCTTCAAGCTCACTGCTGCGCTTCCCGTTTGGGATCCAAACAACTTGTTCAATGTTGTCCAAATGAAATTTGAACTTTTTGAAAGGTCTATATGATGCAAATATGCATCAGACAACCCAAGTCCAATGATTGATGTTGCTTTACGATCTCTACTCTCCCATTTGGCCGCTTCACCAGCATCGGTTGGTTTCTTGAATGTTCCATCCGCAATGTCCCACAAATCTTTGTTAATCAATATCAACTGAGTTCGCATTTGCCAAGTGTGAAAATATTTTCCATAAAAATTTTCAATATGACCCATTTTCTCCATAATAATATTTTCACAAATTAAATCCAATTAAAGATTGGATTTGAAAGCTTCACGGAAAGTGAAAAAAACAAAAAACTATAAAAAAGAATTAACTACTCATACTCTTTTCACTCTTGAGAATCCGGCTCCCCTTCATGCTTCTACTGTGCATCTAAGCTCAATTGTTGACTGAGTATAAAATACAGCTGCAGGCTTGGCCGAATCAAGTCTCTTTTAATACCGTTGAGCGATGGTGATTATCTTCACATTTTGATTGCAGGAAATGGCGTCAGTTTGAAGCTCAAGAATGATGCAACCAATGCAATGATGCAGAAAAGCAATATGTCCATGCATAGAAAATCACTTGGAGAGCTTCTCAAATTTTGGACTGCTCCATGTCCGTGTAGCTGTGTCCATAGAAACCTTCAATTCTGTTAATTCTGCAAACTGTGGATACGTGGACTACACCAGAAATATGTGGAATTTTGGTTGCTTTTTCCCATGAAGGTTTTAGGCGAGCACTCCACATACACCAAGGCACAAAAACAATATTCCAGTACTACACGTGGACTGCACCAGAAATACGTGGATACGTGGAAACGATGAGTCTTTGCTATCACTCACTGCATTCTCACCAAAATATTAGAGACGTCTTCCTTATGCCAACCCAAACGATAATGGATTCTTCAACACAATTCGTAGGGCATTACAAGAATGATCTGCCCCTCCAAATAATTTAATTTTTCATCACAGGTAGAATGAAAAGTTGCTCTGATAGCACATGTCGATTTGGTAAGAGCTTTGCACAGAAAACAAACACCGTAAATAAATAAACTGAATTCCATTCATACATTCAAGATAACATATATATAGGAATATGCTTTCCTATAAATATGGAGGTTGCTCAACAACACTCCTACAAATAACTCTACATTCCTATTTTACGTGAGTTCACATAACTAGAATATTGTTATGATTTGTTTATAATAACAAATCTATAACAATACAACTATTTATGGTTTACACATTACACATTAATAATAATCACAAAAATATATATTTGCTCAAATATGTGAGTACTACTCCATTTTCCTAACACACCAAGTGAGTTTTTAGTTACAATCTCTAGAATAAAGGTTGATCATCCTTTGCACTTCTATATTCCTTATTTATTACACCTCGATATCTCATGTACAATCGTGTGTCGCCAAGTAAATATTACTTCTTATGTTTTCTAGTTTGTATTGTATTGTAATAATTAATCATAAGTGGCAAAACCTTATTTTGATATCGTATAGTTAATGTTGGAAATTAATTAATCATAATAGATCCTTGTTTTATACCTTACATTTTATTATAGTTTTTTGCATTCCATTAAATTATTTAAAATATAGTTAGAAAATCTTATGAAAATATGGTGAAAGGCCAGGCTCTAATGGTGCACGGTTCCTTCAATCAACTTGAACCAATGATGGAATTTCCAAATACTAATGTTGAAGCAACTCAAGAAGCTTCTCCCAACTACAATTTCATGTTTTTTTGGGTAAATGATGAGTTATTTTGTAGTCAATAAAATTGTGGGTATCTCCAATAGACATCAAAATCAGGTTATTGATGATACAAGATCTAAGAAGAGAGTATTGGATACTCAACCTTTGTCTCCTTATAAATAGGACAATCATCTTCATAAGGAAAAGTAAATTGGGGTAGATTCAAGTAAGAATAGGCTACCTAATGTTTCTAGCAGACCCAAATCCATAATAGAGGGAATTCTTCAACCAAGAGTGTATTTACCAACATTAGAGTAGTCAAGGAAAGAAGCACTAACACCAATGATGCATAAGGAAGTAGGAATTCCTATGACCATTATTGAACTAATAAAGAAAAGTAACCTCAATGTGACAATGTGGGATGCCTTGTCCATTCCATATCGACTAGATCTCTTGCAAGAGGGTTTGAAGTAGCTCATTCCATAAAATGGAAAAACAAAACAAAATCCAAGCCCTTCAATTAGCTTAGGTCAATGCAAGGAGAATAAATTAAGTGAAAACAATAAACATCTTCCCTTTTATATCTCTTTGATCAATAAAAAACATGTAGTGCATAATTATATGATAGATTTGGGAGCAAACACCTCTATGATTCCTAAACAGATAGAATACACTTTGTGGATTGAGTACACTCCAATCACAAAGGGTGTTTTACAATTAGATGGTACTACAGTTAGATCATTTGGAGTAATTAAAGGTTTAGAGCTAACTCTCTATGCATGCCCTAGTCTAAACATTTCTCAAGATATATCAGTTATAAATTTACCTCTTCTTTTTTGCATTTTCTTATCAAGAGACTTCAGAGCCAAGATATGAGGTTACTTGTCCTCATATTGGTCTCATATGCTCTTAAGGATGATGTATGGGACCAATTTTATGACTAAAGCTAAGCCTATATTAGCTTATCATTTTGAAGTCTTGTTGGGTTTCAGATTTGCACTTGGAACAAAACCACAGTCCGGGGACAAGCAAGTCCCTCCTCTTTAATGGGAGA
This sequence comes from Taxus chinensis, assembly GCA_019776745.2. Taxonomy (NCBI): domain Eukaryota; kingdom Viridiplantae; phylum Streptophyta; class Pinopsida; order Cupressales; family Taxaceae; genus Taxus; species Taxus chinensis. The sequence goes on from CM034149.1 coordinate 113,037,508, forward strand.
GGTTCCCTTATTGAAAGAAGGGGAAAAACCTATGTACAAATACACAATCTTTCATTCAATGGTGGTTTCTCGATATCTTGAAATGTGTTTTATGCCTAGAAACTTATCAATACATGAAGATAGAAGACTTGAAGAGAGGAGGGAGGAAAAAGAAGATAATACTTTCAAGGAAAAGAGATGACAGAGAAAACCCTTATATATATTGAGAAAATGAGATATAGAATAGAACCATTCATGTTTATAATGGGAACAATCCACAGACTCAAACTTCTTGAGATTATGTAAACTAGAACACAAATTTTCTAAGCATGTAAGGATTAAATGATTCACAGATCAGAGAAAGAAGGAAAGAGAAAATAGAGGAAAAAAGGGGAGAACCTTTGTATTGATTTCTTCCAATTTGAAATTACAGTTTCAGGATATCAAAATTCCAACCTGTACAATGTATTCAAAAGCTCATGATATAGTTTGCAAGAGACGGATAAAACTTCCTCGAGCAAGCAAGAAATAGTTACAAATTATTCCAATCATCCATGCCCTTTCGAATTCTTGATTTGCAAAGAAACGTTAATGGTGGAAAAAATAGGTTTTTAAATATACGGCCATTTCATTATTTTGCCAGTTAAAACATGGGACATTCTATTTACTTCTATAAATTTAAATTTGGGATCCCCACATGGAAGGAATTGATTGGAGCGGACCTTCAGATGTCTTTTACATTTTTTGCCTTTGAAGTTGTGCCAGGCTTCCACGTGGAGGGCTCCACCGGTTCCTTTATACTTAGCCGATTCGGGCCTATTTCATGCTTGACCTATGTTGACCCCTGGACACATGGAGGGATGGCACTCATTTAAGTTTCCTTTTTTGAAATGTGTCTTAAAATTGTTTCGAGCTGACACGTGTCTCCTTCTGCCGATCTCAGACTTTTCAACGGTCAACTCTGTCTCTCCTTTCACTTTCACCACATGGTGAGATGGCACTCATTTGAACATTGACCCTTTGGTTTCACTTCTGAAATGGCATTGTTAAGGCACATGGATACTTCTACCAACCCACCCATACTTATTCAATTTTAACAATATACTATTTCTCTTTTTGGACCTAGGACACATGGAAAGCTTGCGCTTATTTGAGGACTGTCCCTTGGGCCCTGCCCCTGGAGTTGCACCATTTAGATGTGTAGAAGCTTCTGCTATTACTTGAAACATTATCCAATTAGGAATATCCACATACTACTAGTAGATCCTGAAGCAAAAATTAACGTCGAAGATATTCCTGTCAGTCGCAATTTTTTTGGGATCCCAAACCTGATCAATATGTTCTCCTTGATGAAGTTGCAAACTACATTGGAAGTAGTGCTCCTGACTGGGATGGCTTCCACCCACTTGGTGAAGTAATCTATGGTAGTCAACACATGGGTATGTCCAACACTGGAAGGTGGGTTAAGAGTTCCAATGAAATCCAATCCCCACTATTAAAAGGGCTCATCAATCACTATTGTCTTTAGTGGAAAAGTAGCCAACTTAGGTCTTCCAACAAAAATTTGGAATGCTTCACATTTACCTTCCCATTTTGATGCATCTCTAAACAGAGTGGACCAATAATAACAAGCATGAAGTATTTAATGAGCTGTTACAGCAGAGGAGAAATGACCTCCACAAGCCTGGTCATGAAAAGAAGAGAACAACTTCTTTTGTTTCTCCTTGTCTACACACTTCAAAAACCTTCCATCTATGCCTAATTTGAACAAAGCATTCTCCCATAGCACATATTGGGTAGACCTTAGTTTTATGGCTCTCTTCTCTTTGGCACTCAAGTGATATGGACACTCTCCATAGGTCAGAAAGTGAGCAATGTCACCATACCATACATCTAATGAGCTGAGGAACAAAAAAACAGGGACATCAACTCAATCTTTAGACAAATCCTTAACATCTCCTTTAGCAATGAGTTCACATAGGCCCTTACCCCAAAACAACTTTGTTGGCTTGATATAAAGATCATACTCTTACACATTTGCTACCCAATTATCTCGCTTGGTTCCAAACTCTTACTGAGTAATAATGGATTTGATTGTTGTATCAAGCACCAACACCATAGAATGAGAATTAAGGATTTAAAACCTAAACTACTTGACAACTTAGACAACTGCAAAAGAATGTTTTTCCATCATGGTGTACTTCAGCTCATGAGTTTTCAGGAAATAACTCATGAATGAAATTGGGAGCTCATGATCTTCATCATTCTTCTAGGATAACACAGCAGCTAGGGTATTTTTAGTGGAATAACAAAAGATAATGAAATCTTTGCTAAATTAAGGGCACACCAAGATCAGAGTCTTTGTAATAGCCTGTTTAATGTCCTCAAATTATTTCTTCCCTTCAGAGGACAAACCAAAAGTTTACTTCCCTTTCATCACGTGAGCAATGCTTAGATTAAGTTCTGCAAAATCGGGGATGAATCTCCTTAGGAAATTGATCTTACCAAAGAAATAATGGATACCTTTCTTACTTGATGGAAGAGGAATTTGCTGGATGGCTTGAACTCTCTTTGGATCAATCTTAATCCCTTCCTTTGAAACAATGTGTCCCAACAGCTTTCCTTCTATGACACGAAACATAGACTTCTTAGGGTTTAAATAAATCCCATGCTCTCTACACTTCTGCAATATTGTTTCAAGGTGTTGGAATTGATATGTTCTTGCTTTAGAAAACATTGTCAAGTCATCTAATACAAAACAATGAATTTTCCTTTCAAACTAAAAAAATCCAAGTCCATGGCCCTCTGGAAAGTAGCACCAGCATTGATGAGACCAAATGGCATCCTCTTGTATGCAAAGGTGCCACAAGGAGTAGTAAAGGTAGTCTTATGTTGATCTGGAGTATTCACCTCTACTTGATTGTACCCTGAGAATCCATCTAACATAGATAACATCTTTGAACCTGTGACAACTTGAAATACTTGATCCATCATGGGGAGAGGATAGTTGTCCTTCAAAGATCCCTGATTTAGATTTCTGAAGTCCACACAAACAAAAATATCACCATTATTCTTCCTGACAGGAACTATATTAGAAATCCATGTTGAATGATGAATGGGGAAGATGATCTTATCCTTTAAAAGATTTTGTATTTCTTGGGAAATTGTATCAGCTATCTTTGGATTATATTTCCTTTTCTTCTATTTTAAGGGTTTGATCCGGAGCTTATAGAGCCATTTTGAAATGTTAAGCATATCAGAATAGGCAAAAAATCCTTAACAATCATTTATAAGATTAAGGTAGAAGCTTTACACATAACTCTTCAACAGGATTCACCATACTTCTTAATCATCTTCCTGAGTGCAACATTTACAGAAGGGTTGAGGATCTTGGTATCATACAATTTTGAGCTGGTTATATTCAGTTTTGACTCAGGTGTAGTTTCAGATTATCAGTCTCAGTAACGAAGCACTTTCCAATTCATAGATCTAACATGTTTATCAAAATGTATCCTCCAAACTCACTCAGAACCTTCTGGGGATTGTTGCCTCACAGTTTCAATGTACTTTCATCTTTCTCCATTTGTGTCTTTGACACCCTAGTTGCTAGATCAGATGACACACACTCTCTAGGTAGATTGTCACTTCCTTCAAAGTAAATTTGAACAAAGTTAATGTTTGAAGCTTCATTAAAGAAATAATATGCTCGTCGTCATTGAAAACTTGCCATATTATCATGCATCTGTCATGTATACTAGGAACATAATAAATCTTCTAAAGGGAATAAAATAAGATTAAATCACTATAAAAGTGAAATCATTTTTATAAACCCGATCTAATCAAACATTGTATCCCGAAACAGCTAGTTGATTTAGGGCTCATGTTTACATTTTATCCTTTAGATTCACACTTGATTTTCATCTATGGATCTACCATAAATCTGATTTTCTAAAAAAATCCTAGACCAGGTTTCTATGGTTAATTCATACCCTTTGGGGTCACTTTCTAGGAATCCTAGATTATCAAGGTCACTAATTTTTTTTATATACCAATCATCATGCATCTCTATTTTAAAAATCCTTTGAAGGTTATTCACTGACCATTTCCTTTACCATTTTTAACCCAAGAACGTATTTTTGTTTTCCTCATAATTTTTAGAACACTTGTTCAAATATTTCAAAGTTAATATATTTTAGTAATTAGGATAATAGGATGAAAAATACCACGCTTTTGGAAAAATGAGCATTAGAGGTGTTTCTTTCAAATTATAATATCTGAAAATAAATCATTTGGTTTGGTAAAATTCAAAGTTCACATTTTGACCACTAAGATCATTTTAATTTACCCCTTCACGATAGTACTTTCCTGCTCAAGATCACATTTTTGGGTAGTATCCCCATGGTCTCTTGATCATCTGGACATTCAATATTTGTGCTTTAGGATCATCTAATACTTTATAACCTACAATTTATCATTACTTTTTTCCATCATGGCATTATGCTATCTTCATCTTCCCATTGACTACTCATCAATGAATGTTAGCTTTTACAACACCCTCTTAGAGTCCATTTAATTGTTGCAACATTATTTTCAAACCCAATTACAAGCTATGCATGCTTGAAATCCAATCTCTCATAGGATGTATGGATATCAGCATCTAAGATAATCCTTCCAACAAGACATGCCATATAAATGCCCTTCATGATACATGTACTCATATAAGCTGAATTAAAATTCATACATTCAATTGAATATCAAAAATCAAAGGCACCTATCTCTGGTTTGATAAGGAATAGTTAAGAGCCATAAATGATATCTTATTTGATTTACTAGACCTAATAGCATTAATCACTTTGTGACCTACTCATTACTATCCCCCTATTAGATGCTTACCAAAATTCAAAGATCGACCATTTTTACAACTTATGGCACGAGCATATAATGAGATTCATCATAGAAGGGAATGATATTCTCATTAGGTCTACAATGACTGCATCCAACAAGGCGTGATTAAGGTGAGGGAGAGGGAGTGGGAAATAGGCCTCTTATATGCCACATTCCCCTGGATGTAGATTATCTTGAGTCCTGGAAGTCTACAATGGAAACCATTTTGGCATAGGCCTCAGGATGAGTCTCATAGAACTCAATACTCTTAGATAATGACTGAATAGGACTCTGGTATTTTTATAATGGGAGTCATATCATCACAAAAGATCCAGATGTGGACAAACAATCACCACCTTTGAGTAGGATCCAGCTGTTAGTATCATAAGGTACATCTTTATCTTATTGTGTAAACAAAAATCGATAGAAGCATACTAGCTCCACGTGACCAATTACTAGCAACACCTCCAACCACTTTGAGCATGGACACAAGTACCAATCGGAGGGCATCTTCATACAATCACTGGGATCTTGATGGGGGACTCAATGGATCTCATATTATCCTCCACAATATGAAACAAAATTTGATCCCAATGATGATATCAACCTATGCTACTAATTCATAGCACACATAAAAATGATCTTGTTCACTGTTCCAATTACTTATCAGGTGGCATCTACATCACCTATAGTCTGAGAAGTTTTTAAATCCACACCTTCAAGATGATGATGATATGTATATCTCAAGAAACACCGGGATGCTCTAGGTCTTCATCAACTTGACTCTAATCTAAAGTATAATTCCCTAAAGCCCATTATCTTCCTCATTATCAAGCTTCAAGAACTCCCCAATGTAGGGTTATATGACAGGAAAATCTATGAGTGATGGTACCAAATTCAATCGTACCAGAGCATGGTTGTGTGAAGAGCGACTAGTTCATCTCTTTGATAGCTGAATGATTCTTTCCTTGGAACATCTTAATGATGGAGCATGTTGAGCCAATTTTTTCATTAGATGGAAATCAGGTCTAAAATCCATGCTTCATGCACCACAATGATTTGCATTATCTCTAGGAGAAGAGGAACCACCACATTCTTTAGATCTGAAATCATATTTTTCCTTAGCTATATCTACACAGTCTAATACTATAATCCATGTTTCCACACTAGTACATTCAACCTTATGATCATCCACATGCACAGTTGCATATGAATCCTTGCTCCAACACTCAGGGGGCATCCTCTTACCCCTAGAAACTGAGCTTTCAAGATGAAACACTTCTCATTCTATAGGTTCAACCTGAGCAATTAGTATTTTGTGTAATCACCTAAACCTCAACTTGTTGCACACACACTCTGGGGGACGATATTGTATCACAGGCTAATTTAGCTACATCATTTCTATGATATTGAGAAATCCATGAGCTAGGAATTCTTGGATCACCCTTAACAGGTTTGAAATGCTTCTCAAAGAATAGAGTTTTCATAGTATGTCCAATCGATGAAGGGCCTAGCAGGAAGATTCTAAAAACAATCTGTAGCATATATCTTGTCAAACAATCTACAAATTAGGACCTATTTTTGTAGACGTACATCATGTTCAACTCTTCAAGGACTCCACATGCAACAATGAAGGATGTAATTTATTCCTTCAGTTTGCACTTTTCCATAACGTTTATTATTTGGGACACATCATGCTATTACACATAGGTATACTTGTGCAATGATACATGACATACATAGAGTTGCTACATGATGATAGGTGCTTAAGGGCAGAGGTGCTACCATCCTTGGACCTATTACTTGAAATGGAACTGAGACTCTGGGGCATCTTTCTAGGGTATGGAAATTAGGACTAAGTTGTCCCTCTGAAAAAAGCTATTATGAGAAGCTCTATCTTCAACAGGAGGTGTGCTTGTGTAACGAACTCTTCTATTTCTTCATGTATGGAGGAAATCATGGGAAAACCTTGTTAATCGAAGAGTTGAAATTAGAGAAATTCAATTCTAACATCCATTTTGACCACAAGTATATCTTAGCAGTCGACATAAGTAACAAATGCTACTGACCGGTAGAATTAGTTTTATGCTATCGACCAGTAAGGAAATTTTTCATGCAGATTCCTGGGTAGCAGTTGCTACATCCTACCTATTGGGTTTCAGATTTGCACTTGGAATGAAACCACGGTCAGGGGACAAGAAAGTCCCTCCTCTTTAATGGGAGAGGTTCCCTTATTGAAAGCAGGGGAAAAACCTATGTACAAATACATAATCTTTCATTCAATAGTGGTTTCTCGATATCTTGAAATGTGTTTTATGCCTGAAAATTTATCAATACATGAGGATAGAAGACTTCAAGAGAGGAGGGAGGTAGAAGAAGACAATGCTTTCAAGGAAAAGAGATGGCAGAGAAAACCCTTATATATTGAGAAAATGAGATATAGAATAGAACCATTCAACGTTTATAATGGACACAATCCGCAGACTCAAAGTTCTTGAGATTGTATAAACTAGAACACAAAGTTTCTAAGCATGCAATGATTAAAATGATTCACATATCAAAGCAAGAAGGAAAGAGAAAATAGAGGGAAAAGGGGGGAAAACCTTTGTATTGATTTCTTCCAATTAGAAATTACAGTTTCAGAATATCAAAATTCCAACCTATACAATGGATTTGAAAGATCACGATATAGCTTCTCAAGATACGGTCACAACTTCCTTGAGTAAGCAAGAAATAGTTAAAACTTATTCCAATCATCCACATGCCCTTTCAAATTCTTGATTTGCAAAGAAAAGTTAATGGTGGAAAAAATAGGTTTTTTAAATGTATGGCCATTTCATTATTTCACCAATTAAAACATGGGCCATTCGATTTGCTTCTAAAATTTTAAATTTGGGCCGCCCACGTGGAAGGAATTGATTGGAGTGGGGCCTGCGGATGCCTTTTGCATTTTTTTTGCACTTGAATTTACGTTAGGTTGACACGTTGAGAGCTTTGTCGGTTCCTTTATACTTAGTTGATTCTGAGCCTATTTCCTACTTGACCTATATTGATCCCTTTTACACGATGGAGGGTTGGTGCTCATTTGAGTTTCTATTTTGGAAACACCTCTTAAAATTACGTGCTGAGCTAACATGTGTCTCTTCTTTCCACTAGTCTCAGACTTTTTCAATGGCCAATTCTCTCTCTCCATTGACTTTCACCACGTGGCGAGATGGTTCTCATTTAAAGATTGACCCTTTGATTTCACTTCCGAAATGGGCACCATTAAGGCACATGGATACTTTTGCCAACCCACCCATACATAGTTAATTTTAACAATCGGCTCTTTCTCTTTTCAGACCTGGGACATGTGGAAAGTCTGTGCTTATTTGAGGACTATCCCTTGGGCCCTGCCCCTAGAATTGCAGTCTTTTGGATGACATGTAAGCTTTTGTTGTTGCTTGAAACATGGCCATGTCGTATCCAATTAGGAAAATCCACGTATTACCCGTGGATGCTAGGGAAAAAATTAACAGGGAAGATATGCCTATCATTCCCAACTACAGAAAGAAAATAAAAGAAGGGAAGAAACTTCACCAAGACACTTGACTTTTAAATTGTTCTCCATGAATGGAAAAACCACAAATAATGTCAGGCTCGATGTGATCTAATACTCCTAGATACAGACTCAAAATGTTCGAAACTTGACTTCAAAAGAGGGGAATTTTGAGGACGAACACAAGTCTATGATGTTAGCCCTATTAAATCAAGAGTCAAGGTGTAAGGATAAACAAGAAGTGATTCAAAACCAGTTGAAATAACACATTCGTAACAATCAGTCCCTAGTATTATGCTAGATGAGTGGGATATGGAAAGGTACAAATTTGATCCATATGACATTGTTGCTGATATATGTTTATGTACTTATTACAGCTAAGAATAAATGTATTTCATCCTAAGTGCATTAAAATAAGATGACGAGGATTTCGACAGCATATGGAGGATGTTTCTTTATGGTTCAATGAGTAGAACTTAAGTCGGAGCAGGCATGGTCTTGATTTCTGCAAAGGGTGATAAGTTTCTTTTTTCTCATATGATTCAATTTGCATACTCTAACAACGTAGCTAGGTATGAGAATTTATTTTATGGACTATTTTTGGCCAAGAAGAGATATATTAATAGGATATAGGTGTTTGGGGATAGTGAATTGGCTGTCCACCAAGTAAGAGGGAAGTGTTATACCAAGAAAAGTATCTTTAAGGCATATAAACAAAAAGTTTGGCACCTACTTGAGAGATTTGAATCTATTAATATCCAAGTGGTGCCAAGAAAGTTAAATGTGGAAGATGATCAGATGGATACTATAGGGTCCCAATTTTTCCCATCTAGAGATCTCATTCAGGGACATGACTAACATGTAACTATGGTGGTTAGACAATCTATCTCAGATAATAATGCGAGTTTCCAAGTATTTGAGAGTGATGAACACATTACCCAATTTTATTATGAATGAAGTTGAGTTCTAATCTAATTTTTAGTCAAGGAAACAAGAATGCTATGAGGATCAGGTTATCTAATTAAGAATTAACAAAATACTAAGAGGTTTGGTTACTTTTGAAAGCATATCTAGCCCTGATGATGAGTTTAAAAAATAAAATAAAAGTATGATGCCAAGCGAAGAAGACTATCAACAGGTTCTAATTTCTCAAGATAAGGAGCTCCTAGTTAGAAATGTATGTGATGAAACTAAAAAATAGGATTTTATGTCTTTATTTCAGAAATACCATGATATTTTTGCATGGAGTTATGAAGATATTAAGTGTTTCAATCCTAAAATTATGTAACATGTTATAGATCTTGACTCCATTTCCAAAACGTTTAGGGAAAATAAAAGACCTGTAAATCCCAAGATAGAACCCCAAATAAATAAATATTTTTCCAAACTCATAGAGGCTAAACTTATATTTCCAATTAAGTACTCTACTTGGGTGGAAAATTTAGTTCCTATAAGGAAGAATACCGGGGAGATTAGGCTATATGTTGATTTTATAGACCTAAATAAAGCCTCTTTATAGGATCACTACCATTTCCCTCCACTGACCAGATATTACAAACAATAGTAGGGGCTAAGAAGTTCTCCCTTCTAAATGGATATTCCATATACATTAAAATTTTGGTTAAAGAAGAGGACACATATAAAAAAATTACTACTAAAGTAGGAACATATGCATACGAGAAAATGTCTTTTGAGTTGTCAAATTTTGGTGCTACCTTTAAGATGGCCATGGATTTTTCTTTTAAAGGCCCTTCATAAACATGTTTATTCTGATTTATCTAGATGATATCACTATTTTCTCAAAGAGAGGTGAATATCACATGGAACATCTTGAGAAAGTGTTTGAAATGTGTAGGGATTTTGGGGTGTCACTCAATCCAAAGAACCACATCGTTGTTTTACCATGAGAAAAAATATTTGGTCACATGGTTTCAAAGGAAGGTATAGCTATTTATCTGGAAAGAATTTCATCTATCCTTGTTTGCCTCTCTACCAACACATAAGAAAAAATTACAATATGTCCTTCACAAAATCAATTTTGTTAGGAAATTTGTTCCTAAATTTGCAAGACTAGTGAAACATATCACTCAAATGATGAAGAAAAACACTCCTTTTAAGTGAACTAATGAAGGAAGTTAGATTTTCAATAAGATTAATGTGAGAATAAATCAGGTTCCGACTCTAATTAATCCAAACTATAAAAAAGGCTTTATCTTGTATTCTTATGGAGCTGAGAGTAGTAGGAAAACCATTCTAACCTAGTGAAATAATGAAGGATTTGAGAAACCAGTAGGTTTCTTTATTCAAACACCAAAGGACTATGAGATAAGGTATAGCCACATGTAGAAGCAAGTATTTACAGTCATGAGGGCGCTCAAAACATTCAACCATATGCTCACCAATAGTCCTCTCAAGGTGCTGGTTTCTCATCCTAGTGTGAGAAATTTCATAATGGGGGAAGAAATTAGTGAGAAGAGATCTAGATGCATAGAAAGAATAATGAAATATGATGTCACAATCATGAGTACCAACCTAGTTAGAGGAAGAGTATTGTCACAATAAATTGCAGCAAATTCTATTAAGGATGGCCAAGAAGCTTCTTATGCCTTGGAGGAAGAGGAAGAACTATTAACAACAAAGGGGGAAAATGTTTTGTGTAACATGGTTAAGTTCTTGGATACTAGTTAGTATCCTATTGGGTTAGATAAAACAAAAAAAGACATTTTAGGCTTTATTCCATTCCTTATGTTTTAATAGATGACATCCTCTTCAAGAAAATCCTAAAGGCATATTTTTTGAGATGTGTTGGTGGAGACTAGATTGCGAAAATTCTTTGTGAATTCCATGAAGGATTAGTTGCTAGTCATTTTTATCCAATAGCTATAGCCATGAAGATCATGAGGGCTAGTTAGTTTTGGCCCACATTGTTTAATGATGCTCATTCATGGGTTATAAAATTTAAATAATGTGTCTTATTCACTGGTAAGAAGAGGTTGACATCCCTTCCACTTCACCCAATTTAATCAGATTAGCCCTTCTCTCAACATGATATCTACTTCATTGGCTTTATCAATCTTGTATATAGTGTTGGTCATAAATGGTTCTTGAACTGACTATTTTATCATGTGGGCCAAGGATTTTGCACTAAAAAAATATACTAAGAAAACTGTTCTATAGTTCTTGGAGGATATTATGACTAAGTTTGGAGTCCCTCATACAATAATATCTGATAATTATAAAGAATTTATGGGATTTAAGATCTCTAATTTGGATCTCAAATATGGTAATTATCTAAATACTTATAACTATTATCCTTAAGATAATGGCATAGCTATTTCCATTAATAAGAATTTGATCAAGATCATAAGAAGAATAATGTAGATAAATTAGAGGCAGTGTCACACAAAATTCAAACACACTCTTTGGGTTGTTAGGATCACACCAAAATAATCAATAGGTAATTTATCCTTCATCCTCATGTATGGTAGAGAAGCTAGACTTCTAATATATCTTAAAATACCTTCATTAGAGATAACATATCAGTTGGAATTGGAAGGTGAAGATGAAAGAACAATTATAATGTTGGAGTTAGCTGAGTTAAAAGAGGTGAGGAAATTAACCAATAGTAAATTAGAATAACATCAAAATATAACCAAAGAGTGGTTTGACAAGAAAGCTTATTAGTGAACCTTCAAAGAGGGAGACCTATTTTTGAAGTGGGATGCAATAAAAGCCATAAAAGCTGTACACTCCAACTTCAATGTGTTATGGATTGGACCATACATTATCTCAGCTTGTAAGAAATCTAATGCATTTGAGCTATCAAATCTCAATAGCTAAGAACCTCATATACCATTTAATGTGATCTATCTTAAACCCTCTTATTGAGTGGGGTATGTTTCACCTTGTACATATTAGATTAGTTTTACTTCCTCCAAATTCTCTTCAACACTAAACACATTGTCTTATTATTAGTATAGTTATTATTTTACATAGGTGCTCAACACAATGTTCTTGTTACTCGTATATGGAATTTTTAGTTTCAATTTTTTTTTAGGACTCTGTAGAAGATATGACCTAGTAGAGTTATGCATTAAAGAGGTTGAGTTGTAAGAAGAAAGAAAAACATAATTTAGACTAGTTTCATCACCTCTAATACCAAATGTAGAGTAACTTTAGGAGACTTCCATTCTCTTTTAGCTGGTATTTCAAGAAATGTGGTTGAAATTTAGTCCAAGATAGTTTTCCACTCTCATTAAAGACCATGTCTTTTAAAAAATAATCTCACAATCCATTTTTTAAGCTTAGAGTAGGCTTATGGAAGAAATAAATGTTTTTGGGAAACTGTTCAAAGCATATTAATAACTCCCAAGAAATCAACTTTCAAAGCAAGAGAAAAGAATTCCATATCATCTCTAATTCCATGTAGTGTTTGACAAAGTTTAGGGGTAGGATTTTCAAAGTTTTTAGGCTTGACTCCATGCCCAATGGATGCTCAAAATGCCACTGATATCTCATCGAGTATGCAAATAGCCCCATTGAGACACCAAAAGGTTTCCCAACATAACCCCCTCCAAGATATTTTGAGAAATTACATCCATTTTGGTCTTCTAATTCGCAAACTAGGCCAAGTCTTGGAAAATATCAGTCTTGGGGTAAAAATCATGTTTTGGAACCTTTCTCTTCATCTTGCCAACTGTCTTAGTCCATACACTTAATCAAAATTGGTAAGTTTAGGTGAAACAGGAAAAAATCGGTAATGTCTGACCTTGGAGGAACATGAGGAATTGTTCATTCATTCCTCTTATTCCTTGCAAACCATCCTTCTCCACAATACACTATGTAATTGGTTTTTTAGGAATTTGGGCACAACTAGAATTGTTCCAAAGTTCATTTGGTTTATCAAGTTTCTACATTGGCTGTAGGGGTGACATAGTTCTTAATAAATTATGTCAGATATGTGGGGCACCCATGAAACATTCCTCAGTTCTATTGGTTCTTTGTTTAACCTATTCAACCAAAAACTTAGACATGGTTTAAAACGGGGTGTTATCAAGTGAAGCGGTAAAGGTGGGAATAGAATACAAGGGGTGAACAATTTCTCAATTCCATCAATTCCTCGCCCCTTTGAATTTTACATAAAACAATGAAATTAAGTAAATTCAAGCCTATACTGCACCAATGAAACTATGCCCTTATTCCTCAAATACCTCAATGACCTAATTTATCTAACAAAGAGAAAAATAATAAAGTGGTGAGTTTGGGTTCAAAGGGAAGGTTCCACTTGTTGTCCAAAACTCCACCTAGGTTGAAAAACATGGCTGCGGGGACACCATTTGTGTCACCTAAAAGATTGCAATAACTCCACCAACCATAATTCATTTCTTAATGGCGCCCATACCTTATCCTACTTCTACTTGAGAGATATGATGGCTTGTACAAGAAGAAAAAATGGTGCACATGCTAAAACTGTAGAAAATGATGGTTGTTGGTGCTTGCTAGGTGAAACAAGAATTTATGATTGTTTGGTGGCTCCCCTCTCTCCCCCCTCATTTTCTATATATGTAAGTTCTTATACATGGGAAAATGTTTCTTCTCTATAGGATTTGGAGCTTCCCCTGGAGTTTTACAGATCATACACCTCCATATGTCTGTAATTTCATATTTTGTAAGTTTTCTAAATCTTTATTTTGTGAATTCAAGTGGAAATTATTTCAGTGACATGAAACTATGGGTCATTCTTGTAAATTCAATGTGATTTATGTGATTCCATTCCTTTGCATTTTATAGAAAATATATCGTTCTTGCATAAGTAAAAAAATTTGTGTATTTATAGGTCAGATTTAAACCCTAATTTTGATTTTGTGCATCACATCATTTGATTTTAGAGAACTTTATTTCTCCTCAACCTTGGTTCCTACAAAGTTGTAGTTTATATTCAGTTTAGTTTCATTTTAAAGAGTTTAGGTTAGTTTTTAGTGGGCTAGGATAGAAGGAACAAGCCTTCTCTGGAAGTTTGTCTCAATTTTCAAGGTCCCACACTTGGAGACATTCCCGTGTTATAAAAAAAAAATATTTTCATGCATAATCATTCAGAGGGTGTAATTTTTTGTGATAATAGTAATATGAGCATCATGGGGAAAACTAATGTTATTAATAGAGATGGTGAACATGGCTCTAGTGATGAAGATGACCCCTCCAATAATGAATAATATCATCATACTGATTAAGTTGATGATCAAGATAAAGTTGATTTTGAATAATATCATGATGATGATGATGATGAAAGAGGTCATGATGAACTTCATGAAATTGTAGATAATGAAATGAATATCGTCAATAGGTAGATATTTCAACAATAAATGGAATATTCCCACAGCTACATATATCTAGAGATATAATAATGGAACATTAGTTATTAAAGTAAATCCAAATCTTGTAACCAATGAAGAGTTGATGGAAATACAAGAAGATGAAATTGAATAGTTAAAATATTCATAAGCCTATTTCTTGTTGTTTTGTTTTGTGTTTTTATTAGTTGAGATATAATATAGTTGTTAATTTATGGAATTTTAATTCAAATCCATTAGTTTGTAAATGTAATTAATTTTTTAAATTCTACCCCATGTTGGGATATCATTAATTTGGTATGTACGAAGTGAGATGTGGATGCTTTTTTATTTTGATCAACGTCAAATAGGCAATAATTTGGTGTGTGGAACTTATCGTATTAATATATTCAAGTGGCTTGTCATAAATACATGCATGGTATGGAAAAGTATAAGGAATGTTGATTCTTAGAGATGAATTTGATAGTTGACCTTGGTAGTCAAGTAGTTTTTATAGGAATTTCATCCTATTAACCTTGTTATTAAAAATAATTTTAATGTTCTTAGTAACAATAAAATCATGTTAAAAGTAAAAAAAGGATTTTTTTTAAAATATTTTAATAAAATAGGGAGCATCCCCTCTAACTCCCTAAGACCTCAACAAACATCTAGAACGTCTGACATGTCACTAGGATCTACATGACACATCCCTGTGTAACACTGTAACATATATAATACATAATACATTATAAATTTATAGTATAATATATTATAAAATGTAATGTACATATAATGTAATACACACACACACACTCACACACACACACACACACACACACACACACACACACACACACACACACACACACACACACACACACACACACATAAACAAATAAATACCCAACATCCCAAAATTCAAATGCATTTAATTTATTTTTCCCTTGGAGAGAAAACAACGTTGAGTGGAAGAAAAAATAAAGGAAAGAGAAGAAAGAGGATTTGATAATATTTTGAGAATAGAAAATAAGTATGACACAATAGGGTAGAAGACGAAGGAAAGAACCCCCCCCCCCCCCCCCCCCACCCAATGTACTCCATGGACCTATCAAGAGAAGTGGAAGGGTAAGAGAAATAATATTTTACATCTCTATAGAAGACTAAGGACAAAGGTAAGTTCATTTTGTATTTAAATCATAATTTTTTTTGTTATAATTGTTAAACTTTCATTCAACATTTAATACTCCATGGTATTGCTAAAATACTAGTCTAAATTTATCACAAAATCCACTTTCAAAACCTTTTGGCCACCAATATAATGTAAGAGATGGAATCCGAACTATTATTAGTTACCAAAAAGGCACCAAAGAAAAATATACTTTGACATATCAAACAATATCACCTGATAATAGTTAATACTCATGATGCCTTTGATTGAGACCCTACTCAACACCCATGAAATACTAATGTGTTATACTCTAATTGAGTTTTTGAGTTTTTTTTCAAACAAGAGATAGAAGAAAACACTAATGATTGGGGTATAAGTGATAGGCTTCACAATGTTGTTGATAAATTAGTAAATTTGTATGTATAAGAGAGATCACATAAAATTAAGAGATTTAAAAAATCACACATGGGCATATGATGAAGTTGACGTGTCCATTATTTCACACAAATTTAATCCTTGGCTTACAAATGGAATAACCATTATAAAATTTCATGCCATTTAAAGAAGAAGGTGGTTAATTGTTGTCGGGAAATGGTTCCCAAATCTATAGATATTTTTTAAAACACTTAGTATTAATTTCCAAAATTTCTTTCAAAACCCTACTATAGATTAGATCATACAAAATTGAATCATTTGAAGTTATGGAACTCTTCTAAGGGTTCTCAAACAGTCATATTTCCCTAGAAAAAATAAAATGAGTCTGTTCCCTTCACCATGATTTATTGTATTGGAACGCATCCCCTATAAAAATAATTCAATGACTCTTTTCACATATTAGTCAGCTTCGAGAACAATTATATAGTATGAGGATAAGAGGAAGCTCAAATAATTATTTCCAAATTCATAGAAGAAGTTCCTATTTTTGAAATTTTGATTCTTCTTATATGAAACATTTGTACCCCATTACAAATGAACAAGGAAAACCATTGCTAATTAATATAAATCATTCAAACCCCATTTCCTATATGGATGGGTCACCAAAGGTTACTTGACCAAAACATAAATTATTTGAGGAGAGAATCACCAAAATGAATAGAAACAAGATACAAAGATATAAAATAACATCCAAGAAGGAACAATGAAAATTAGTCTCAATGCACGGGTGCCACCATTTTATTCCTATATGAGGTAGTAACCGAGTGATTCCTTAGACCCATCCTCTCTATAATTCTCATAAAAACACTTCCATAACATAATATGATGCCCATAGGAAATTTGCAATCAAATAACCATATGAAAAATTCACATCCCATTTCCAAGAATGGTGGGAAACCAAAGGCTAGTTCCACTCAACATATAATGCTTTGAGGAGGGAATTTACAAAATCAATATAATCACACTACATAGAGATGAGGAAATATCCATTAGGGAAATAATTCCACCTTTCGATTGCAATCTCATAAGTTCAAATGTATTTTCAATGCAAGGAGAAGTGAGTGCTAAAGAGAAGATGAAAGAAACATTTAGAGGGAAATAGCCAACAATTTCCACCATGGCCAAAAGAGGGCTTCTTCCATACTCATTAGACAATAAAAATTTACACATATTTAAATTCAACAATAGAATTCCGTTGTTTAACCACTTACCTAATGGATTATGACAGTCAACGAAGTTGAAATGTGTTTATAATGAGCTAATAGGATTTGCACTCATGGTTATTAACTATCCATTGCTTCACCAAATAACATGAAATCAAGCATCTTGTGTTCATGTTGAGAAACTCAAACCATAACCCAAAAAATGAGTTCCCCAAATAATTAATCAGTAATGAAACATATGGACTAAAAATTTCCATGAGATGAGATTAGATGGCCATTTTTGACCATCAAATATGTTGGCTAGCCTAGGGATTTATCAAATAGCCATCAAGGAAAATAATTTGGGGTCACCAAATCAAGAAGACTTGGCATCATTCAATATAATCACAAGAAAAATAAATAAAAATTTCCGCCAAGTGGTGGTTAGGTCACTTCCATCCACTATTTTTGACTAAATTCATGGATCTCAAATAGCAAGCCAAATATTTAGGATAGTTTGAGTGTGTTTCCTCAATCAAATGAAACTGAAATCAGCTACATATGCATCCAAATTGATCCCTTAACTTGCAAATTATGCCTTTAACGTAGCATATTCCCTCTTAACCGACCAAACTTCATAAGAGTCATTCCAGTTACATTGGGATTCATAGAAAATATTTAAGCCATTATAATTTTCCTACCATATAGTGATGTTCACTTTAATCAATCCTGGCACACATACACGTGTGGGATTTCCCCTCCTAGATTGACAACTATAAGTATTGACCACCATATTTGTAGAAGGTTTACTTGAAAAAAATTTAAGTGCAACTTCCACTACACGTGGATAAACATTGTTTATCCTAAAAATATAAACCTAGATGTACCTTGGGTGAATTTCCATCACTATTGACCATGGCTTTAAACTTCCACATCCTTCTCCAAATGAGAAATATACATGTAATGTCATATTATTATGGAATCTTACCAAATAGAAATTGAATTGTCTCTACACTCATCCTACCAATATTTGTAGCTATCACAACTAAATATTAAAATAGTGTCATGAGCTTCAATTTGATCAAATGAAAATGTGATTTCAGGGTCAATAATAATAATTTATTCGTGTTGCCTAACATTGCATGAAAGGATGAAATACTGAATTAATAGGATATTCTAATTTAACTTAACTTTCATACCATTAATTACACATATTTTACCGAAGAGTTTACAAAGACATTTTTAATTTTACAACTATCATAACATAAAGGCTTATGCCAATTGTACGATTTTAAATAATGAGGATTCTACGTCATGATTTTGAGTGATCTATGAATTTTATGGACATGATAGTCAAGAACTAGAAATTCTCGGTTGCAAAGACTCACTCGTGAATCTTCACTGGTGTATTAAACATTCATAAATAATAGGTTAATAAACCATCATATAAATTGATGTCAATAAAATAAAAGTGAATACTTAAAAATGAACTTAATGTAATCACTAGAAATATTACTCGATAAAAATAGCTTATTAAAAATGATACACAAAAGATATGAATAGCTGTCTGCACAGTGTTCTTCTCTTGGGATGTCCCAAGTGACTCTATCATCACTGATCAATGATCTCTTAGTAAGCCTAGTGAAGATTTTATTTCCTCTGTAAGTAAGCTTTAGAAACCAAGCATATGAAAGATAAAACTGTTCATAATAAATTACCAAAACATCCAAACTAGGGATCAATCCATTACCTCATTAATCCATAGCACACTAATATCTAATATAACACAATGCAGAGTTGTAACTATGCATCACTAATTTTCAGGAATGCTTCATATGTGATTTTGTAGACTAAAGGGTTAGAATACTTGGGACTATCGCTCAGTGGCATCTCAAGACGAGAGAATTTGGGGCACTAGTGTTGACCAAGCAACCATACTTGATATCCCATACTAGGATGCTAATGACCCTTACACATTATCACCACTCTGGCATTATTTACCTAAATACTTCATTTCGTGATTTTTTTAACTTGGGGAGAACATAAAGTACTAGGAGCTTCGAATGAATTACATTTCTTCAGAGCATTCTAGTTACAAGCAGGATGTTGTTTTGTTGTTGTTATGTCATTAAAGATTGTTTAACTGTTGATTTTTAGCAGTTCTATACTTATCATGATTCAATTTCTTAGTATTTCACAATTTTTTGGCTACTATTTGACTTATTGTAAAATAGGGCCTAGATTGTTGATCCTTTTTTTCAAACTTTCTCTTGTTTATCTGGAGCTTTTGATCCTTTTTTGTATCAGGGTATAGTCATAGTTTAAAACTATTTTCCAGGTTAATAAAAAACTCTGTACATATGATGTATTTTATTCTCAATAAAACCTCATTTGTGTTGTGATGTTCATAGATGAGTTTAAAGACATCCTCTCTCCTCGATGATATCCTCCCTTTAGGTAGTGCTAGGTTTTAGTGAAGAGAGTGTATTTATGGTCATATATCAAAACATGTAAGGTCAAGAACATGAAATTGATTAGAAGGATTTATATACCGAATATTAGTGACTACATTTAACTCATACATTAATATAATGAAAATAACCCAATTTCATGCTTAAATAGCTAAAGATCATTCATTAAGATTTTATTAAAGTTAAAACATTGTCTTCACTTCCAATAAAATGTATAGAGTGCCCCATTGTATTCTTTACACACTCCAAAATCCACCATTTTTATCATAGAATGTAGTCAATCCCAAAAATTTATGATATTAACTATCTAGCTATAAATCATATAATGTCAATATAAATATTATTATAGATTAACATTTTCCCCACAATTAATGAAATTATAAATTTGAGGTCATGACATCCTTCCCATCTAGGAAAAGGCATACACTATCGTTTGGCTTACAATAGGGAATGCTTGGGCACAAATATCAACTATGTCACTAATGCAAATTTTGAATTTTGATGAAGAATTAGGGGTGATCAAATCCCAATTGTTTTGATGAGAGCTTGATGTGATAGGTGTAATAACCCAAAGCACAAATTCTAGAAATAATACCCAAAAAGAGGAGCCAAAACACCCTTACCTAAGGAGGAAGACCGTGTATCAAAGCTAGTCAAAAAATTGTATATAA
Organism: Taxus chinensis; assembly: GCA_019776745.2. NCBI lineage: Eukaryota > Viridiplantae > Streptophyta > Pinopsida > Cupressales > Taxaceae > Taxus > Taxus chinensis. Next base: position 113,058,125 of record CM034149.1, read on the forward strand.
TCCCTTTAATTTTAAAGAGGATATGAAATATTGGCCATAAATAACTTAGTTAATTCACTTCCTTCCATAACCCCACATACCAGACTGTTACTAAAAGATAAACGCCCAGTTTTGTAAATAGAAATGATCCTATGGGATCAATGCATTACCACTGTTAGGGTCTGGAACTTATAAAGTATTTCCAATCATAGTAACATCTAAAGATGTATCTGTAGTGATATTTCTTGAGTATAGAAACATGAAAACAAACATAGTAACCATGATAAATATTAGGTAGAAATTCCACTTTAGGAAAGTACATGGGATGGTTATCTCTAGGACAATCCAAATAGTCCTAATAGAGCATTTATAGTGCTGAACTCTTTGGTTAAAAAAGTAGGAAAACCTTATCCCCATAATTAAAGACTACCCTTTGAGGAATTTTTACTTTTCATCTTGTATAACTCTTTTTCCATACATATCCTTAAGTATGTGTCCTCGAAACTTGTATAATAAATCCTCAAGTCATTTCAACCCATTATTTCAAGTCCAATTACCTGATGAATAACCTTGAATGTGTGAATCCCAAATGACTAGATTCCTGCACTATCTTCTATAGATTAATATATTACAATAATCAATATTTAGTATGGAAAGCGTATGAAGAGTTGATGTAGAAAAAATGGCAACCAAAGGAAGATACTCTTCCCACTCTTTACTAGGGGATGCACATGGCAGATATCATCGCTTAACATGTCCTTTAGCAACAAGAATAATTTGCATGCTCAATCTACTCATCATTATCAATTTAAAAAAATGAAGGGTAACTAACATTTAATGTGTTCCTAGAACATGAGTTCATACTATTGAGTAATGGATGCTTAATTACTTCACAAGGAAATTTGAATTTTTACATGTTACTAGTTTTGAGTGTACACCGGCATGATTCAGTCAGGATAATGAATTCCCATGATCCATCAATCAAGAGGTGCATAACCATACGTAAGGTCAATCTAGGTCCAGGAACCTAGATCATCGATGGTCTCAGCAGTAACCATTGACGGTTACCTGTGTGATGCTACATTTTGAATTTTTGAGAAAAATTAGACACACAAATCAATTTTTTTAAAGATGATTTATTGATTTTAAAAGCATAGTTAAGTTAATGAACATATGATATATAATATATAAAAGAGCTAGCAATAACTATAAATAATATGTAAGTACACATGTGATAAGTAGGGTAAGTAAGAAGAAGAGAAGAAAAATAGCAATATAGTTTGCATGTAAGTCAAACTTGGTGAGGCAAGAAATGAGTAGCTGAGTGATAGGAATATAGCACCTTGCATGTATCCTATAAAAGTTGTTGGATATACCCAAAAAGTTTAAAAGTTACCACTCTTTATATGTCCTCCAACACCTATCATTATGTACCACTCTTTGTATGTCCTCCATCACAGTCACTATACCATGTTGTTGAGTATAGAGCTTAATTGCTTTACTAAAATCTTGATTTTACATGTTTTTGGTTTTGACATTGACTGACATTGGTTAGGAGGAAACCACCATTATTTAGAAGGTAACTGACATCAGTTAGGAAGTGACCAACATCTCTTAGGAAGGAATCGACATCAGTCACCTGTGCCAAGATGCTTTGTTCTTTAAAAGAAAAATAGAATAAATACCTTTCTTTAAAGATGATTTATTGATTGTAAAACCATAGTTAATTGCCCAGAATAGATATATATGCATGTATGCATTATATGAGGGTATGAGAGAAGAAAATAGTAATTATTTATGTGTAAGTTTTATTGGTGATCAAGAAAGAGTAATTGAGTGAGGGAAAATCATTCAACATCCTATGAGGTGTTAGAAGACAACAGATCTTCATTGTATTTCCTCTGTAAAGCACTAAATAATGATATAGGTCGTTTCTTGGTTGACCTGGGTGAACCACTGGTGTTATCTTTCTCTTGTTTATTTTATCTTCTAGCTTATTTCCACATTCATTGCTTATATTCTTTATTTGATTATAGATATATGCAACACCGTTATAGGGTTAACCCCAATAACTGGTATCAGAGCTTTGTTTAGAGGTTTTTTATGTTGATAGGATATAATCATAGAGGGTTTTTTGATTGAGTGGGAGAAGATCAATGGCAGAAGATATTAAATATTGAGTAGAGAAATTTAACAATTGTAATTATTAACTATGGAAGATGCAGGTGGAGGATTATTCGTATCAGAAAGATATATACTTACCTTTAGATGAGCATGGATATCCGAACATGATGATTGATGAAAGAATTAAAGGTTCTTAGAAGAAAGGATTTGGGATCTATAAGATTGAGCCTAACAACATAAGTGGCTTCAGATTTTATAGATGCAAAAACCATGGTAGAGTTGATGAAATATTTAGAAAATTTGTATGAAACTCCTAGTACTTCGAATAAGGTTTATTTGATGAAAAGATTTTTTAATTCTAATATGTAATATGGTGGATCTGTATCTAGTCATTTGAATGATTTCTGGTCTATTGTACATCAATTAAAATTGGTAGAAGTTCCATTTGATGATGAAGTGAAAGAAATTTTATTCTTATGTTCTTTTCCAGATAGTTGGGATAACTTGGTAATGATTGTTAGTAATACAATGATTGCTTCTAAAGGTTTGAAATTTGATGATGTGGTTGGTGTAATACTTAATGATGAAATATGTAGGAAAATCTTAGGAGAAGCATCATATGGAAACACTTTAACTATAGGAAGTAGGGTAAGATGTAAGGAGAGATCATCAAAGAGAAAGAAGAATTGGAGAAAAAATTCAAGACATGACATATCTAGATCCACGTACAAAGATTTACTTTTCTGGAATTATGGAAAGAGAGGACACGTAAAGAAGGAGTGTTAGTCCAAGAAAAACAAAGAGAATACATCATAAAGGTAAAGAAAAAGGTAAAGAGGAAAACATTTCAAGTGAGGTAAAGAAAGATGCCCTTATTCTCTCCTTGGATAATAAATTAGAATCTTGGGTTTTAGATTCTGGAGCTTCTTTCCATCCTACACGTAATAGGGGTTATTTTAGAAACTATGTTCATGATGATTTTGGACAAGTTTATTTAGGAGATGAGGAGCCATGAGATATTACTAGTAAAGTTGATGTTTATATAAAGTTAAAGAATGGAAATCCATGGGTATTGAAATATGTTAGGCATGCACCAAGCCTTGAGATAAATCTATTATTTACAGGGAAACTAGGTGAATCTGGATGCGTGGTTACATTCACAGTCGACTCTTGGAAGGTTACCAAGGGATATCTTGTTATGGAAAGAGGTAAGAAGGTAGGAAATTTATACTTTTCTACCTGTGTTACTGATTCCTTTTCTGTCTTATCTACTATAGATTCAGATGCAACTATGTGGCATAATTGGCTAGGCCATATTAGTGAAAAAAGAATGCAAATCTTAAAGGCTAAGGGTAAGTTATCAGATTTGAAACAATTAGATATTAAATTTTGTGAGCATTGCATATTTGGAAAAAAGAAGAGAGTGATATTTCTCAAGGTTGGGTCAATAAAGAAGGCGCAAAAATTAAAGCTTTTACACTAAAATGTGTCGGGACCATCCCAGGTAGATTCTATCTGAGGATCCCAATATTATGTGACTTTCTTTGATGATGTCACAAGGGAGTTATGGATTTATTGTATTAAGCATAAATTTGATGTTTTTGAAACTTTTAAAAGGTGGAAATCTATTTTAGAAAATGAAACAAACTTAAAATTGAAGTTCCTTAGATCTAACAATGGTGTTGAGTATTGCATCAAGGCTTTTAGTGATTATTGGTCAGAGAATGGAATATGAAGAGAAAGAACAATTCCTACAACTCTACAGGAGAATAGAATTGTAGAAAGAATGAACAATACAATCATGGAATGTGTTAGAAGCATGAGGATACATGTTAGCTTGCCTTTGACATTTTGGGCAGAAGAAGTTGATACAACAGTATACTTGATCAACCATGGGCCTTCAAAAAAAATCTATGGTGGAATACCAGAAGAAGCCTGGTCTAGAAAAGAGATAGATTTTTATTTTCTTAGAGTTTTTGGCTTAGAAGCTTTTGTGTATGTTGATAGGGAAAAAAAGAGGAAGTTAGATGCTAAACATAAGAGATGAACCTTCATTAGTTATGGCTCTGGTGATTTTGGATATCGAATTTGGGATTTAGAAGATTCTAAGATTATTAGGAATTGTGACATTGATTGGAATGAAAAAAGAATGTACATGGATCAAGTTTTGGTTCCTAAACATGAACAGGTTGAGGATATTTTGAAGGAAAATCAATTTTTAGACCTAAAGAAGACATCCAAAGACACCAACATTGGTTCTATAGGAACCGATGTCAGTCATGATAATTGGCATCGACAAACAGGATTGGGTTTAGAACAAACTGCCAATGGAACCAACATCAGTACTCCTATAACCGATATCAATAAGATAACCTACATCGATCGGAAGACAAAGGAATTGTAATTTACTACAGGTGACTAGTGTCAGTCACTTATAGAGATTGACATGAATGTGCAACAGGCACAAAATGAACCCCAGTCACCCCAGATCTCAATGAGAAGGTCACAAAGAGTAAGTAGACCTCTAGAGATATTTTCACCTTCCTTTTCTTGATTATTACTAACTGATAGTGGTGAACTAGAAATATTTGAAGAAGCAATGTAGGTAGATACTCAAAAGTAGTAGGAGTGTGGCATGGATGAGGATATGAACTCATTGGAATAAAATCAAACATGGGATTTGGTCAAGTTGCTAGCAGGAAAGAAAACACTACAGATCAAATGGGTTTACAGAGTCAAGGAAGAAGATGGTGGAATGAAAAGGTACAAGGCAAGGCTTGTGGTAAAGGGATTTACACAGAATAAGGTATTAAATTTGATGATATTTTTTCTCCTGTAGTTGAGATGACTTCTATTCATACTGTTCTAAGTTTGGTTGCTACAGAATATTTGCATTTAGAACAACTTGATGTTAAGAAAAAAAATTTCATAGTGATTTGGTGGAAGAAATTTATATGCAGCAACCACTTGGTTATGAAGATTCTATATGGGCTCAAACATGCCCCACGGCAATGGTATTTTAGATTTGATAGTTTTATGCATGAGCATGGTTATATGATATGTGAATCTGACTGTTGTGTTTATTTTAAGAAGCTTGAAAATGGGAGCTATGTTATTTCGTTATTGTATGTGGATGATATGCTGATTATAGGATCTAGTATGTAGGACATTGGAAAACTTAAAGAAATTTTTTCTCACACATTTGTAATGAAGGATTTGGTAGTTGAAAAAAGAATACTTGGTATGCAAATTCACTAAGATAGGAAAAACAAGAAGTTGTATTTGTCTCAAGATGCTTATATCAATAAGTTGTTGGAAAGGTTTAACATGTAAAATTCAAAACATGTTAGTACACCTATACCTGAACACTTCAAATTGAGCAAAGATCAGTGTCCTTCATCAAACAAGTATGTTGAGGTAGAAAGTCTTATGTATGTCATGTTTTGTACTAGACCAAACATTGCACAGGTAGTGGGAGTTATGAGCAGGTTTATGGCTAATCTAGGAAAAGAACATTGGAAAGTAGTCCAATTGATTCTCAGGTATTTGAGAGGGACATCCGACATGGATTTATGTTATGGAGGATCAAATTATTCTTTATATGGCTATGTTGATTCAGATATGGCTGGAGATTTGGATGATAGGAAGAATACCACTGGACATATTTTCATAGTAGGTGGAACGACAACTAGCTGGATTTCAAGATTGTAGAAAGTTGTGGCTTTGTCTACTATAGAGGCTGAGTATGATGTAGCTACAGAAACTAGAAAGGAGATGATATGGATTAGTAGGTTCATCGAATATTTGGGAACTGATAAAGAGGATTTTAGATTATACAGTGATAGTCAGAGCACAATCCATCTATCAAATAACTCAGCATTTCATTTGGGAATGAAACATATTCAATTGAGGTATCACTTCATATGACATGTGTTGGAGGATGGACAACTGAAGTTAGAGAAAATCCATATAGATGAGAACCCTGTGGACATGCTAATGAAGTCATTGGTAAGGGAGAAGTTGTAGCTTTTCTCCACTTCTTTTGGTCTTCGATTTTGAGACTTGAAGAGGAAGAAACAGTGCAAGGAAAAATAACCAAGGATGGTGATGTATAGTACAGTGCAACAATTGATCTCCAAGTGAGAGATTTTTTAGTATGGAGCTTAATTTCTTCACTAGAAGCTTGCTTTTACATGTTGCTGGTTTTGACAGTGACTGGCATGGGTCAGGAGGAAACCGACATTGATCAGAAGGTAACTAGAATCAATTAGGAAGTGACTGACATTAGTCAGGAAGGAACCAACATCAGTCACCTATGCACTGATGCTTTGTTCTTTGAATGAAAAATATAATAAATCTCTTTCTTTAAAAATTATTTATTGATTTTAAAATCATAGTTAGTTGGCCAGAATGTATATATATATGTCTGCATTGTATGAGGGTATGAGAGAAGAAAATAGTAATTACTTGCATGTAAGTTTTCTTGGTGATCAAGAAAGAGTATTTGAGTGAGGGAAAAGTATTCAACATCCAATGAGGTGTTGGAAGATAGTAGATCTTCATTATATTTCCTCTATAAAGCACTGAATAATAATATTGGTCGTTTCTTGGTGGATGTAGCCCAAACTAGGTGAACCACATTAAATATTGTGTTATGTTTCTCTTATTTATTTTATCTTCAGGCTTATTTACGCATTCATTACTTGTATGCTTTATCTAATTATAGATCTGTGCAACACTATTATATGGTTTAACCCCAATAATTGGTATTAGAGATTTGTTTAGAGGTTTTGTGTATTGATAGGATTTATTCACAAAGGGTTTTGTGATTGAATGAGAGTGGAGCAATGGTAGAAGATAGTAAATACCGAGTAAATAAATTGGACGGTCAGAATTATCAACTATGGAAGATTTAGGTGGAGGATTATTTATTTAATAAATATCTATACTTACCATTCGATGATCATGGACATCTGAAAATGATGATTGATGAAGAATGGAAGGTTCTTGATAGAAAGGCTCTCAGATCTATAAGATTGAGCCTGGTAGCATCAATGGCTTCAAATTTTATAGATGCAAAAACCATGGTAGAGTTGATATATTTAGAATTTTTTTATGAAACTCCTAGTGCTTCAAATAAGGTTTATTTGATGAAAAAAATGTTTGATTATAAGATGCAAGAAGGTTGATATTTATCTAATCATTTGAATGATTTCCGATCTATTGTAAATCAATTAAAATTAGTATAAATTTTGTTTGACGATGAAGTGAAACTAATCCCTCAATAGTCAAGTTGAGCCTAAAGATTGAGTGTGTCATCATGAAATGAGGGTGGATCGTATGATAAATAATCATACATTTCAAGGAGATCATCAATGATAGGATTAATAAATTTGTAAATTCCATATTAGTAAATTTGTTGAAATGTTGATCGATAATCATGTCTCATGAAGTTGATTGTTCTTCATCAGTGTAAGAGGGACCTTGGATGTGCATATCATAAGTCCAATGTGTCATATTAGATTGATAGTCAGAAAAGGAGTCATTATAATAATAAAAATGTCAATACTAAGTGAGAAAATGATTCTAATATTTTCTTTATCGATGGTACCAACAAAGCACCATTAAAAATATCTACCAAAATCTAATGGTGTAGTTTGGGGATCAAGAGAAACCGAAACTTTATTGGAGATAACACACAACCAAAAAACTATCATGAGAATAATATACCCTTGAAACATGATATGGGAAAAGTGAGGTGTAATATCATATGGTGTGAGTCCTAAAGTATTAAAATCCTCATAATAAAAAATGTTATTTTTGTGGTAGGGATTGAGAGGCACATGTGGCCAATAGTTGTTATTGATATACAAAACACTAGTAAATATATCAAAATGTGGAATCCCATGAGGAGTAGGTGCATCATGCAAGATAGTAATGGTGTCGCTATGCTTGAAATTTTTGATTTTATCAATGAATACTTGATAATGATTAATGTCATGTCTTGTAATATAGTGGTAATAACAAAAAAGGATGATTCGGCTATCTATAAATCTTACGAGTAGAGAAAAGAAAATTATAAGGTAACGCGATTAGAATCTTATCAAGTAAAATAGAAAGTAGTTCTTGTGTTGTATTAGAATGAGCTATAATTATAATAGTTGTGACATGAGGCAATGCATCTAGAGTGTTGACCAATTGGACATAAGATTAATATGTGTAGTTCTAGAGTCACAATGATTAGGAGGATATGAACTATTAGTATCAAGGTAGCTATCTTTGATTCGATAATGTCCATGTCCATTGGATATAAAGAGGGAATGGTACATAGATTCATATGTATTGATAGCACTAAAATTGATTTTGTGTAAATTATCATCCACGAGTTCAATGGTGTCATCATAACTATTTGTTGCATATTTAGGTGGGGTAGGATTCATTACATAACCATATAAAATATTAGGATGAGCAAGTGGTGGTGTTGTAGGAGTAGAAGATGTCAGTGGATTCATAAGAGAAATTTCAACAGGTGGTAACACATCAAATAATGATTCCGGGGGGATAGATACTATCACCAAAATAATATGTATCTAACTTATCCTTAAGATTGGGATTAAGTGGAGGAGTAGCAAAGGTTCTTATGGATTAGACATATCTACCATGTAATATTGGTGAGGATAAGGATCAACATACACTGTATACTCGATGTCGTTATGTAAGAATTTGATATAACAATGGTAAGTAGATAATACAACCTACATATCATTAAGCCAAGGATGACCCAAAAGTAAATTATATTTAAAATTAGTGTCTATTTTGTGAAATGAAGTAGGTAATATCTTATGACCAATAAGTAGATCAAAAGTATTGGTGCCAAGAGTAGAATGTCGTGTGTCATAAAATCCTCGTATAATAGTGGGAGAATGATTTAATTAGATAAAGTGGAATATTTTTCAACCTCTTGTTGTTGGTGAAGAAAGCACATTCCTTACACCTTTTGACCCATTTGTGACAATCAACGAATAATGTGGGCCAGTGCCTTAAAAATTTTCATTGTTGTGGCTTTGGTTGAAAAATGACCGCTCGATAAGACATCATGAAATTCTATTAAAACATTCTATATCTTTTCACCTTCAATTCAGCTAAGCAAAATCCCATCAATATTTCTTGTAAATAAAATTCCATCCACAAGTGCATAGGGAATGGATTGTAGCCTTAGATGTATGCTTTATATTTTTCTTAGACCAAGAGGGTATGCACCGGTAGATAGAAAGGTGATCGTATCACTCATCCAATAGTGACCATTGTCCGCAATGTTTTCATCCTATTTAATTTCAGCATCATGTGAAAGTTATTCATTCATGATGAAGGTATCTTGACTATCTTGAGCATCCATAGAAATATGTTGACAAATTCATTCCCCTTTGACTAGTTTTGTGGCCTTGATATTCCCATAATACTCCATTATTCTAGTTACTCATCCAACGCTTTTCTCACTAATATTTACTCCCATAATGAAGTCTCTCACACTATAATGTGAGACTAAAACTTTGATATAAATAGTGGAGATCATAATTTTAAATTTATATAGATCCCTCATGATGGAAAAAACTTGTTTTTTAATGTGACTGTACTTGAGCTCTCCTTCAACATTTAATTAAACAATTCCATAGGTTGTTCCATACCTTGATCATTTTCATGAGTCAAGGCAAAAAAATACTAGCATCATCTCCATATGTATACAAAATAAAATCCTTAACATAGTTAGGATTGACAAGTGTAGGACCTTGAGAAATTTCCTATTTGATCTTGGAAAAACTTTCCTACCCTTCAACTATCCATCTAAAATTTAAATCCTTCCGTAACATAAAAGTGATGGGCTTGACCAATCCTACAAATTTTGGAATAAATCTCCTAAAAAATAATCTTTCCAAAAAATGATTGCAAGGATTTTTTATGAGTTGGAAAAAAGAGAAAAAGGATGGTTGAAATTTAGTCTAAATCAATGGCAATGCCATACTTTGAAATAATATGTCCTAAAAGCTTACGCCTAGGGACTGAAAAATTACACTTATTGGGGTTAAGAGACACCCCAAATTCCCTAAATCTCTCAAATACTTTCTCTAATTGGCTGATGTGATCCTTTCTTTGCTTTAATAAGATAGTAGTATCATCCAATTATAGAAGTATGAACTCATTAATGTAACCTTTGAAAGCAATATCCATTTCTCTCTGAAATGAGGCACCTACATTTGAAAAACCAAAAGACATCTTCTGATAGGCATATGTACCCCACTTGGTTGTAAATTTGGTCTTAAATTGATCTTCTTCGCTAACCTTAATTTGATTAAAATCTTAATAGCCATCAAACATGGAGAGCCTTTAAGCTCCTACAACATTTTGTAAAATCTACTCCATTGAAGGTAAAGGATAGTGTTCCTTCAAGGAAGCCTTATTTAAATATGTGAAATCAACACAAAGTCTGATTTCCCCATTCTTCTTTCTAATTGGGACAAGATTGGCCACCCGTGTAGAGTATTTAATTGGAAAATTTACTTTTGCAGCAATGAGTTTGGATAACTCCTTCCTCACGAGGGACTCAATCCTAGGGTTGACCGATCTTTATTTTTGCCTAAGTAGCTTGATAGTGCGATTAAGATCTATGGAATATGTCACAATATATAGATTAAATCCCTTCATATCTTCATAATCCATGAGAACACATCACTATATTTTTTACACAAGGAAATGAAAGCTTGCTTCTCATTATTATCACATACCTTTCCCACCAAAAGCTCCTTGACTTATGCAATTGTGAATGATTGAAATTCCTCTTTCTTTGTTGCTATATTCTTTTGTTCTCCTTTAAAGTCATCATCCACACTAAAAAAATGCTCCAAGGTGACCAGTCCCTTTTTGCAATTTATTTTTGTTCAGCTAAATAATTTTATCCCCATAAATATCATGAAAATCATATTACATACTTGAGGAAAAATTAGCCTCATTTTGGATGAACTGAAAATAAATCAACACTATCAAACACTTGCCAGCTAGTTTCATCATCAAAAATGGAAGGCCTAACTACCACCTTGATATGTTTCACATTTCCTTTAGCCAAATATTCAACAAGTGAATATTGTGAAGAAAGGTCTACCATCTAATCTGCTTCTTTGTTTAATTTCCTTGGCAACACTTGTAAATTGAGAACATAAAACCTCTCTAAAAGGTCCCAAATTCTATGCTTATAATATTTCAATATCTTATATTTTATGGCACACTTCCCTCTTACCTAACGAATCACTAATTTTGTGTCTCCAAAAATATGCAATGATTTTATTTTCCTCTTCTCAACAATAAACATACCATGCACTAATGCATCACATTCTACAATTTATTGGAACATGCAAACTGTAATCTATGGGAAAAGAAGAAGTTTTCATCCATTGGAAAAATCAACATAACACCTTTCCTAACTCCAATTTTTCTTCTAGAACCATCAATAAACGTTTTCCACTTCCCAAAGAATCATCCTTTTCTTACTTGATTGTTGCAAGTAGAGAAGATCCTTCTTCAAGGATGCAATAAGTACCAAGACCCAGTTTTAGAATTTGAGCATAAGGATCCAATTCATAACATTTGGCTCATTCATTTGAGATGAGATCAAGAGGAATGAGAAGCTCTTTTGAAACTGACTCATGTTCATGCTTATCTTGTATAAGGTATAAGGTGATTATATTGGAGAGGTGTGAGATTATAAGACTCAACATCATAAGAAAGAATAGGTTCATCTTGTATGGTAAATCATGTACCATACCTAGTTCTTAAGAGCATATGGGTCCAATCTGAAGACAAATAACTACCTACTTTGGCTGTGAAGTCTCTTGAAAATAAAATGGAAAACATAGGGGGGAATTCAATCAATGATATGTCATGAGTTATAGTTAAAATAGGATAAGTATGAAGTTCTAACTCCAGATATTTAATCACTTCTAATACACAAAAAATTGACCCATTACGTTGCAGAACTCCATTAGAAAGAAGGGTATACTTAAGATCTAAGAAATAAAAAAAAATTGTTTAGCTTAATAAAGGTACTAGCCCCTGAGCCAATCATATGTACCACAATTAATGACATGTAAAATGGTGGAATCTTGATAAATTTACTTATTTTCTCCTCTTTTACTTTGAAAATATTGATTGTAGCATGTGTCTTTTGAATCACTAGGTCAGCTAGGGGAAGTTGTTTGAGAGATTCACATAGGAGGTACCTTTGTGATGGGTTAGTCAAAGCATCCCACATTGTAACATTGACATTCATCCTCTTCATTTGATCCACAATATTGAAAGGGAGGCACATATATTTCTACAATTGTGTTACTAGATTATCCTTTCTTGTCTACTATAAGGTTGAAATAGGTGTCTTTGTTTGGGGAGAAACATCCTTTCCAAGGGCCTCAGGTACTCATCTTTTATTTTTGATAGCTTCCTTCTCTTTATATATAAAATTTCCCTGATTAGAAGAGGATTCAATTTGAGATTCCAAACTTACTTTCTTAGACCTTGTATTATCAACAACATTAATCTGAGGTCTGTGGGAACCGCTTCCTTCTTGATTTAAAGTACATAAATCTTCAGCTCCAAAGAACATAAAATTGGCATCCTGATTTACCTCTTAAGCTACCTACACATTAGGATTGGGTGCTTCAACAAATGGCTACTGCTGGTTGGAAAAATGTTGAGCCATGAGGGTCTAATCATGCAATGCATATGCACATCCAAATGAAATATATGGTTGATTGCATGAGAAATACCATTCAACCTCCTGTACCACATTATTTTGCACTGGAACCAGTTCTTGACTAGAGTTAACAACATGAGGTAGTTGAGGAGTAACATATGTTACAAGTGGAAGAGAGGTGATCCTATGACCTATTATTATGCTAATTACATTGTAGACACAAAATCATGCACTTTCGGTAATTATCTAGTCTTGATCGCATACTACTATTCATATGGTTCATGGGTAATAAAAGTACTGATTAACCCATGCTTTTGGCCACCTTTTTTTTCTTTATGATACTTATTTCAGTCTTCTACTCTTTACTTGCTTAGTCTGTCTTTTCAACTTTTGGAATTTATCATTCTGGACACCAGTGCCCAACTAAGATGCCACTGCCAGGAACCCTATGCCATTTTCCTCTTTGTACTTTGGTCACATTTTTGGGTCCTTTTTAATCGTTTGAACATATTATCTTTTTGGTAGTCGACCTTTTTGGGGTTAATTATGAATTTCAAGAGAAGGAAACATATAAATATAAAGTTATGTAATCATAACAAGGGACCAAGCACTAAACATCTACTATCTCCACCTATCCATCAAAGGCATCTATAGATCCATTTGCATCCATATAGCTCCATCACAAGGGGAAAAGGATGGTTCATCTACATCACACTTTATAGGAGAGGAGTTTATTGTTTCCATACACACATTATTTACATTCTACATCTAGTTACTTTATCACTATTCACAAAGTCTGATACACACAAGAGAAACCTAGGGAACAATTACGCACACACACACACAAAACTACATTGGGTTTGAGATGTACTGTATCGTTCAATGATAAGTCCATCATTTTTTTAGTTGAGGACATTTTGAACCCTTTATTTGCATATTTATTTTTTAGGGTTTTGATGCTTTATTTGGGCTTTTGTAGGTGATTCATTCATTCTAGATCTAAGACAAACTTAAAGATCTTACAGTGACATATAGGAAACCAATGGAAAGTAATTGTGAACATCTTCCAACCCTGAGAATTTGGGTTTTTGAGCATCTACACAGAGTAGGGAACCTAAAAATCAGACCAGGGCTCTCATAGGTGCCCCTATCCCTCTCGACCAATGTCAATCTAGTCAAATCTATCATATATGTAAGTTTCATACCTTTTGTGAGAATTTATTCCATCTCTATTCAAATGGTCTCCATTGCGACACAGTCCAACAACATCTACGAATCAGCTAAGCCTATTCTAACCCTTTTTTCACATTATGGATTCATATTTTCATTGCTTAATTCCTTGGGTATATTTTTGTATTTCATCATTCATTTATTTATTACAAAATTTCATTAGATTAGGCTATTGTTATCACAAAATCACAACACCCCAAAATGGGAGAGTTTGATGGACTGGGGCATTTGGTGTAATATTTGTAACATTGGGTTATCTTTGAAGTTGTCGGACTTGCGGGATTGAAAAAACCCTACAGAGAAAGTTGGTTCTTGGTTCTAAATTTTCTTTCCACAAATTACTCCTAATACAAGAAATAAAACTACCTAATCCTATTCTAATATTCCAAGGAGATAGAGAGATGTATGAAAATAAGCATACACTAAGAGCGGTGATACACCTAGAAAAGGATGTTGCTAATCACTATCCAACTTCCTGAAATAGAGAGAGGTGAGAAATATAAAGGGTGGATAAGATGCACCACAGACCAAAGATGAATTCAAACATAACACAATTTTTTCCATCAAACACAACTCCCACTAGCCTACAATAAACATCAGAAATATGCACATTATAACCTGTAACTAAGAGAGGAAAATAGAGACAACAATATATGTAAAGGATGGATAGAATGCATCACAAAACAAAATCTATTTCTTCATAAGGTATGCAAAGTACATCATTAGTTGGAAACAGGAAATAAAATTCCATTACAAAGCTTGGAAAGGGGGTTAAAAATCCACGTTCAATCCAGTAGAGAAGAAAGGGAGATGGGGCATAAAGGTAAATGATTAACTCCCTTACAAATGAGCCCTGTATTAGAATTTATAGAATTAAAGGAGAGAGATAATGCAACTCATATTTGTATTTCTAACAACTTACAAGTGATCATAAATTAGGGTAGATGATGATATCTATCTTAAAAAATCTCCCCTGTGTTGATTTGCAACTTGTAGCACAAGAAACTAGATCCTTGTGCTCATTTAAAGCTCACTCAACCACTTGGTAATTGCCAAACTGAACTAGGCTCCTTTTTAGAAAATTATCCATAAAATCTTCATCAATCAATAAATTTCTTGATCCATGTGTATATGTCTCAGAACCATAATTCCAATGAGACCAATTTTGTCCAAATCTGTTGAGAAATTCTCGCGTTATGAGATTCTGAGTGCAACTAGTTGTTTTGTGTTACCAAGCTTGACTTTCACTGCATGGGACTACGAATCAATTCTGGGAAGTTGGAAATAGATTTTCCCTTTTCTAATGTTTATACATGATTTAAATGAGTAGAGAATTTAAAATAATTGGGGCCTACGATTTTATTTCCTTTCATTATTCATGCATGGGGGTGGGAGTGGATGTTTTTTAAACATTGTATCTGTGCCACCTCAGCCAACTCGGTCGAGCTAGCTATAATATTCTACGCATTGGGCTCTTCCTTGGGTTTTGAGATCATTATTTATAACAAAAAATTTCCCTCAGCTCTCCATGCTCCACATCATATCCACTAACATGCATTCCTTGGTGGGATAAAATCACCAACTCGCCAATCATGCCTCATATCACCAACAACCCCCTCTTTGCATTGACCTCACCCAATCACCATTAGGCACTTTATTTTGAATGTTGAGCTTGTCAGCCAATGACTTGAATCACCCTTGACCATGTTACATCAGGTGCCTTATGCCATGTTCATTTCCTTATAGACTCTTCTTAATGCATTTCGGGGGCCCCTCACTTGCATAAAACTCAGCTCCCAATGACTCCTGCCTGTGTGCCTAACTCTCGCTTCGTTCGCAACAAGGGTCTCGTGCATGCCACGTTGACCAAGCCACTTAGGCCATTGACCTATGCCATCCCTACATATAATAGAAGTTATGTTGTTCATACCTTTACATCTCATGAGGCCCAAATTCATTTGGGCCACCTAGGACCTGATTCCTCATTTTTCCCGCAAAGCTTCTCACCCACACCTTGATCGGTGATCTCGAGATTTTGGTGCCTATGTGTCCCAATGCTTCCTGGACACTTAGGACCTGATCTCCCACTTCGACCGCAACACCTCCCCAAACTCATCCTTCAGCTCGGTGAGTTGGCTCGGCGAGCCAACTCCTTTCCCTTCATTTTCATTTCACCCAAGTCCTTCAACCAAGGTACATGACACGACCAAATTTATCGCCATGAAAAATGACTTGTCTTCCTTGCACTTGTTGGAGCCTCAAATTTCTTGATGATTTTAACCATTGTGCTCATTCTCTCCCCATATCTAGTGAGCTCATTGCTTCTATTTAGTCTAGTCGACTTTTACAACATGCATGGCATCGAGCCTACCCATCTTCACTTGATTGAAGCTCTCCCTTGGACACTAGAATCACTTCAATAGTGGCTCACTAGCCCTTTTGAGAATTCATCAAATTTATGTTTTGATTTAGAGATTGAAAATATCTCGGCCCCACTTACTAAGGCCTACTTTGTTTGTCATGGCCTAGGTTTTCCTCTTATCTTTTTCTTGCCATAACTCGATATATGGCCATATAGATCATGTGTAAAATGACTTGATTCTTCAACAAAATATGTGACTCATCCCACTTAGCATCAAAGAGACTCACCATACATTACAATAATGAATTTTTCCCATCCTTAGCTCAAGTACTAGTTATTTGGGTGGCTCGACAAATCAACTTGACCTTTGATGATGCGTGGCTTGGTGGGATTTTTACACAACTCGGTTCTTACCATGAGCTTCATGGAATTTTTAATTTACCAAGATCCTTCAAATAGCTCATCCTTTTGTAGATCTCGGTGGTTCCTAGGAGCTCAGAAATCAATATGTTACTCCCCCTTCACAACACAAAACTAGCAAGTAATTGGGTTATGCTTTTTAGCTCAATGAGTTATCCCAAGAGCTGAAAGCTTTCCCTATAAAATCTACACCTCCCACAAACATAATATACAATTCCTTGGATCTATTCAGCTATGAGGAGATGCCAAGGCGATGTTTAGATGAATCATTAGATTTTTCAATTTTTTGCTTGTAAGTGGGCCTCACTGCCAGTCTCCCAAACTGAATAAAAATTTAAAACTCAATGAAGATTGAGAAGGGGAAAAATTCCTCTTGTAGCTTTCACCTCTCACCAAGACCCCAATTCTTCATGTATCTTCCATATTGCCTATGAGAGTCCCTTAATGCAAGCCCACTCTATTGTCCAATTTCACCTAGGGGTGAAATTGGATAACAATTTTGTGAATCGTGGGGCCATTTGTCTGCTAGATGAAGTATGACTATTTTCCTGAAGTTATCCATTGGGCATGGATTCTACGTGATCATCATGAAATGATGTAAAATTTGAAAACCTTTACCGCGAGACATCTGGGATGTTGAAGTTTGTATCTTGAACTTCCTTTTACTACTTTCATCTTCCGAATCTTATAATAAAATCTTGAAATTTGTTTTGTGAGAGTGGAAAATTGTCTTCAAGGTTAAATTTCACCCTTTCCCAGCAATTGCGATCCGAGAGGCTGAAAGATGGATACATGTAACTATTTCCCCAACATTAGATATTTTCTAGGAATGAATAGTTGAGGCTGATTTTATTGACAATGTGAAGCACATTACAAAATTCGAGTGAAATGCATATCATCTTGGACATCATGAAACTCTATTAAAGTCTAATTTTCTTTCTTTTTCTGAATGTTCCATTTCTGACATATTTCCTAGGATGTTGTTAGGTGGTGTTGCTCCAAAAGGGCTACTAGATGATCATTTGATTACTTGCATGGGTGTAGAGTCTTGGTGCAAATTTTCCTTGAGACAACCATCAAGATCTCCTCCTCAGTTGATTTTAGTTTCTCTACATTTGTTTTGATTTGAAGTTTACATCTCTTACATGCAACTATGAGTTTCCTACTATAATAACTGGAGTGCATGGTGCACTTCACTTCCTAGAGAAACACAAACAAATACAAATATATATATATATATATAAATATATATATATATATATAATATATATATATATATATATATATATATATATATATATATATATATATATAAATAAACAAATCATACATGCCTCAAGTAAGACATGTAGAGTGTGCACAAGCACTTCTTCTACTAGAAACAAACCTACTCCTACCCTAAACTAACCAAAGAATAAAAAACTTCAAATAAAACCTACTACTAGAGATGAGAAATAGCTGAACTTTCTCACAATTTGCATCCATGTAGATTATTTGGCTTTAAACATGGAAATTAAGAGTGAAATATTGGCTGCAAAATGATCTTCCACTCCTCCATACATCAAGGTATCAACAAGAAACAAGACATATACCTCTTCTAGCTACTACTCACTTGGTTTAAAGAGGTGTTGTTGTTTATCCTTGGCACATTGATGCTCTTCCTTATGCTTAGGAACAAACATGATTGGCTTTCAAATCTAGAAAGGTCTGATCTGAGGATTTTACATACCGCTCTGAACTTTCGTTTCTACAAGGAAGTCTTCTTCATGCCTTCCTGGAAAAGGTGATTGTCTACAATTTTATCCTCTTCTTCTTACACATTTACAGACAACTAATGTGCCAGCTTGGTGAGTGGTATGGAAGAGGTGACTTAATCATGCTCTTTTTCTTCTTCCTCACTCGGTGTGGTATTTCAGAGATGCAACTCTTCCAATGTTGATTCAATAGGCATGTTGTAAAGTGTGGGTTGTTCTTGCACATTCTTCTTTGTGGCTACAAGATTTTGTTGTTGAAGGGTGATTTATGGGGCAAAAAATGTTATCATATCTATGGGTTATTCATTAAAGCAATCCTCTAAGTAAGATAGTTCATCAAGCTCTTCACTGTCCTACTATTTCAAATATTATTCTTCTTGCATGATGACCTTCAAATTTGTAATTTTTTCATCATGGTATTATTTTTCTTCAAACATGAATCTAGTGAGTTAAAAATATTCTAAAAAATTAGACTTTTGGAGAGATATCAACAATCTCTTGTGTAACCAGGTCATAATTCAGTGTCTCTGATATTTTTTTTTTCACCTCCTTGTGCTCTTCTTTAATTGATCTTAGAGTTGGTTGTTCTTCGTCTTCTTTGAATGATTTTGTAGTTGGAGTAAGAAAAGTGCCATCACAAACATGACATTTAGATCATATGGATTGTTAATATTCCTCTTGTTCTACTGCTATTGTGAAATCAACTTCTACCACCACTTGTTCTTTAACTCTAGCCTTCTCTGTAGGCTTCACCAATGAAGGGTATTTTTTCAATTCCAAATCTTTTAGAGCCCACTTTTTCAAGTTTTCTAACATTTATTTATTGTTTTGTTCTTCTTCATGTTGTTCTTGACTGTTTTTTTGAGTCTTTTCTTCCCAAGATGCACTTGGCAAGACATGAGGAGGGTTGGGTTGGGTTACAACTAGTTTTGCTATCATTTTTGGTGGTGGGGAAGGTATAAATTATTGTTCCTTTAGAGGGGATGAATGTTTTGAAGGGAAAAGGGAAGAAAAATTAAGATGGGATAATAAATTAGAAGATGGAGAAGGTAACTCAAAACTAGGGGTAGCATATAATAGGCTCGAATTTTGATACTGCTGAAATGATAAAGCTTGGGAAGGAGAAAAAGAAGAATAAGGAATTAAAGCTTGACTTACCCATTGAAAAGGTTTTCCTACACTTTTCTCATAGGCTTTTATCTCCTCAATCCACTGTGTAAGTTGGGACAACATCTCATCCATGAATTCAAGCTTCTGCTGTGAGCTATAATGTCTTAGAAAAGGGCCTTCCCATGGACAAGGTGCCCTGTAGCCAATCTTGAATTCTTTCATATGAGTTATTTCCCAAGATTCAACCATTTTAGCCTCCATTCTTTGAATCTTCTCCTGTAAATAAATATTTTCCATGTAATTGTTGTTGTTACATGCATACACTTACTCTTGATAAGTTTCATATCTAAAATGACCTTGACATAACTCATATTGGTAAGCATAATGGTTTTGAATTTGATCCTACGAATGATGTGAAGGAGTTGGGAAGTACATTAGAGGTTGGTTTCACTACTGAAAGTGTGAATTCCACTATGGGAATGAGACCATGATTTCAAAACTTCATAGAATGGAAGAAAATGAAAGAGATGGAAAGGAAAATGGGTGGAAAAAAGGTCTGTAACTTCAGAGAATAGGTTATTTAGAAAAGATGGAGTCATCAGGTATGTTTTGCATATGCTTACAAAAACTTAAATTCCAACAAGAACACACCAACATGTTGAAATGAAGTTTGTTCCGAATGTTTGAATCTACACTCCAGCTAATGATCTTGACTTCATTGTCGTCCCACCGAGCATGCCAGAACTATTATTAGCAAATCATAGCACCCCCTGAATGACACAGTTTGATGGATTGAGGAATTTAGTGTAGTTTGTGTAACATTGGGTTATCTCTCAAGTTGTGGGACTTGTGGGCTTGAGATAACCCTCCAGAGAAAGTTAGTTCTTGCTCCTAAACTTACCTACCACAAACTACTCCTAATATAGGCAAGCAAACTACCCAATCCTATTCTAATATTATAATGAGATAGGGAGAGAGATTCATGAAAATAAACCTACACTAAGAGCGGTGATACACTAAGAAAATGAGGTTAATAATCACTATCCAACTCCCTGAAATGCAGAAAGTTGAGCAATGGATAGGGTGGAAAAGATGCACCACAGAACAAAGATGAATTCACATAGAAGACAATTTTTTTCCCATCAAACACATTTCCCACAATCCTGCAATAAACATTAGAAATATGCATATTATACCTTGCAATGAGGAGAGGCAAGTAGAGATAACAAAATATGCAAAGGATGGACATAATACATAGCAAAAAAAAGTCTATTTCTCCATTAGGTATTCACAGTGCATCATTAGTGGTAAAGAGGCAAGAAATAGCCATTAAAAATCTTGTAAAGGAGGCTTCAAATTCCACATTCAACCCAACAGAGAAGAAAGGGAGAGGGGGAAGAAAGGAAAATGACTAACTCCCTTACAAATTAGTCCCGTAATACAATTTATAGAATTAGAGAAGAGAGAGAATGAAACTCGTATTTTTCTTACCAACCTCTTGAGAGTGATCATAAATGAGGGTAGATGATGATAGATGACTTGTAAAATCTTTTCCATGCTTATTTACAACTTGCAACACAAGAAATTGGCTCCCCATGCTCATTTAAAGCTCACTCAACCACCTGGGAAATGCCAAATTGAATTGGGGACGTTCTCTACAAAATAATCCATCAAATATTCATAAATTATGGAATTTATTGAACCCTATGTGTAACTCTTAGAAATTCAATTCAAATAAGACCAATTTTGTGCAAATCCGTTAAGAGATGCTCAAGTTATGAGCTTCTAAGTGCAAGTAGTTGTTTTGTGTTACTAGGGTTGTCTTTCACTTCACGAGACTATGAATTAATTCCTAAAAGTTGGAAATATATTTTCCCTTTTCTAATGTTTATACATCATTTAAATGATCCGGGCATTTAAAAAATTCGGGGCCCATAATTTATTCCTGGAAGTTGGAAATATATTTTCCCTTTTCTAATTTTTATAGATCATTTAAATGATCGAGGCATTTAAAATACTTGTGGCCCAAAATTTTATTTCCTTTCATTATTGTATGGAACTCCGTCCATGTGATTAGCTCCCTTTTCCAAATTAATGAGCTTATTCCAGGACTCGGCCTAAGGGTGCTTCAGTCACGAGTTCATTCCAACAATGTAGGAACATGCTCACCTTTTGGTGAACTTAATAAATGTGGCCCATGCCTCATGCATTCATCTATACTTGCCAATGAGATTCTAGAACGTTGCAGCCCATTGTGCCCAATGAGTTCTCACCCCTAACCATGTTGCATCGCAGGCCTTATGCCATGTTCATTTCCTTGCAGATTATGATCAATGCCTTTTTCCCCCTGGTTTGTAGAGAACTAGGTTCGTAATGACCCGTTTCACCCATGCACCCGACTCCCATTTTTCCCTCGACATGGGTTATATGCATGTCGCGCCATTGACTTCTGCCATCCGAGCACACAATGGAAGTCATGTGTTTCAATATTTTGCATCCCATGAGGATCGAGCTCATTTGGGCCACCCGGGACCTGATTCCCTATTTTCTTGCAAATCATCTTGCCCACGCCTTGATCGGCGATTTCAGGATTTTGGTGCCTACATGTCCCAATTCTTTCGTGCCACTTAGGACTCAAATCTCCTACTTCAGCTGCAACGAAACCTCCCTAAACTCAGTCCCTGGCTTCTAAAGTTATCTCGGTGATAAACATCCTTTCCATTTATTGTCGCTTCACCCAAGTCCTTTGTTGAGCTACATGACTCAGATGACTTCAGCGCCATGTAAAATGGATTGGCCTCTTTACACTTTTCTGAGCTTCAACTTGCTTGATGATTTTAACTGTTGCGCTCATTCTATCCCCCGAGTTGGTGAGCGCATTGCTTGTGTTAAGTCTTTCTGGATTTTACAACGTTCACAACCTTGAGCTGACCCATCTTCTCTTGATCAAAGCTCTCCCGTGGATGCTGAACTCGCTTCAACAGTGGCTCACTAACCCTTTTGAGCATTCATCAAAGCTCTTTTTGGATTTGGAGATTAAAAATAGCTTGGCCTCACTTATTAAGGCTTTCTTCTTTCACCATGGCCTAGGTCTTCCTCTTGTCCTTTTCTTGCCATAACTTGATGCATGGCCATATCGGTCATGTGTAAAATGACCGATTCTTCACCCCAATCTATGACTTTTCCCACTCATCATTAAAGTGACTCGCCATTTGTTGCAACAATAAAGTGTGCCCATCCTTGACTAATTGTTCTTTGGGTGGCTTGACACATCAACTTGAATTTTGATGATGCGTGGCTCGGTGGGACTTTTACACAACTTGTTTCTTACCAGGAGCTCGATTCAATTTTTCATTTACCTAGCTAGTTCAAATGGCTCATCCTTAGATATTGGCCTTCACAACAAAAAACTAGCAAGCAACTCAGTTATGCTTATTAGCTTGATGAGATATCGAAAGAGATGAAAGCTTTCCCTATAAAATATACCTCCCGCGAACATATTATACAATTCCTTGGATCTATGTAGCTATGAGGAGATGCCAACGGGATGTTTAGATGAATCATCAGATTATGTAATTTTTTTCTTACAAGTGGGCCTCACTTTTGGTCTCCCAAACTGATTAAAACTTGAAAACTCAATGAGGACCGAGAAGAGGAAAAATTCCTCTTGTAGCTTTCAACTCTTGCCAAGACCATAATTTTGTTTGTATCTTCTGAATTGACTATGAGAGTCCCTTAATGCAAGTCTGTTTTGTTATCCAATTTCACCTAGGGGTAAAACTGGGTAACATCTATTATTTTGCATTCAAGCATAATCATTTTGGTGAACCCAAACTTGATCTTCACACTCTTAGGATCCCCATTGTTTTCTTTGCTATGATTTTTCATTCTATAATATATTCATCATGAGTATCTCAATTAATGGCTTCTTGTTTGCCACTCTTGATTCAAGGCATAGAGTGCAAGATATCCTTGCAACTACTCGCATTCCTAGTTATATACATCCATATTCTGCATATAACTCTTTTTTTATTGCATTTTCTTAACAAATAGCCTTCCCATCTAATCCTTGGGTTGATCATTCTAGTTTTGAAAATGATTCACCCTTGCATATCATGATTTCCATCTATAATGTGGGCATCAAGCATCCTCTAATTGACAATGGATCCGAACTTAATCTTTTTCCTATTTCATTCCTCGAAAAAAAAAAACTTTGTGCTATTAATGTTAGTTCATCATGTCTATCTCTTTGTGCATATGATGGCTCTATTTATCCATGCATAGGTCACATTATTTTACCTATCACTGTGCAACCAAAAACTCTAAACATAGCCTTCTTTGTCATTGAATTTATGGTTTCATGTGATTATTCACTTGGTAGGTCATGGCTCTATTCTAGGCAAGTTGTAGCCTCTACAATGCATCATCATGTCCAATTTCTACATGAGGGTGTCAATTATACTATCTTTCATGACCATCATCCATATTTTGACCATGATCTAATTACTACACTTCCTATTCCAAGAGCTGACACTACTGATGACCTACAATCCATAGATGAGCTACCATATTTACCACCACTTGAAGGTGTTATTTACATGATATATTCCATACCAACTACATATATGCCCCCCTATTTCTATCACTTCCATGATTTTTTATCAGGGGCATGTCCATACAACGGACGCCACTCTAGCTACTCTACCTTCTCATGTACCACCTCCATCAGTACAACATCCTTTCACATGTACACTTTTCATGAATGATTCTTATTGGGAGCATATTCCATTCAATCCTACTTGTGATGACACAATATGTACACATGATGGCTTGACTCAGCTAGACTTCGCTTTTAAGGATCTTTATCCTCCACCATATACTACTCACCTTTATCATTGATTCATTTACATTACTTCCACTTATGCTCTACCAATCTTTCATCTCATAGTTTTTGTTGTGGGAATTCCTCACTCTTCACCACTTACATTAGGACAATCTTGGCTTGATTAAATTTTGGGAACATTAGAGACTGATCACACTGATATAGCATTTCCCATGACCTTTGGTCATGTATTCATTTGGAGCAGTTCCTTTCCTATTTATATGTAGAACCTCACTTGTTGGTATGCACATGGGTGTCCATTACCACCCTTAATTGATGAGGAATATTCCATGGGCATGTAAAACCTAGGTCTCAATGGCTCACTACATGATCAACCTGACACTATTGCCTACCAAGTCTTTCATGCTTGTTCATTTAGTTTTTAGCATGACAATGATGAACTCTTAGATGATATTAAATGATTGTGTTCTACATCACACGCACTTCGGGGCATCACACTTATCCCCATCCTAACATTAACAAATATCTAATTCTCTCATTACTGCTCAACTTGACCTATACACATTACACACGCATTCTGTCACACACCCTAATATTGTCATCACCCTATGACATAGTCTTGTGTTTTGGTTCATACTTGACTGTTGAGTGCATCCTATACACAAGAACCTCACACAATGCACAATAGACACAACACATTCACACATCTTACACTTTTATATAAACACACAATATTACATTTTACACCCTACATCTTCCATCTTACATCTACTATGCATCATTCACATTTTATCCTTTATACATCTACACATCATACACATTCTACAAACTATACTCTTATTCATTTTACAGCACACACATGTCACACTCCCAAAATTACATCATCTACGCATCTTGTATTATATAGTATACATCCTACATTACACACTACACATAACACATCACCTAACAATTTCTCCTGACCACATCTACTACACATATTACACATCCTACTCATCTAATTATATGCATTACACTCACTACCCTATGACACACTCTAGTCACACAATCCATACTGGAGTGTTGAGGGTATATATCACACTTAGATAATCAATCAATCAATATTTTTCTCATGCGACATTCCTATATTATTGCTATACGCTATAGGCTACATCATCACTTCCGCTTGCATCATTTTGTGATATATGATTTAGACTACATCATCACACATTCACACACCATCTCTATGTCGCATATCATAACTACACATTCGTAACATCACGCTGTACACAACATATAGTTTGAAAATTTCCTGATGATGCACTCTAGTTTATGGTTCATTCTTGACTGCTGAGAGGGCATAAATAAATAAACCTCATTGCATACATACACATCCACTCGAGGGGAACACCACTCCTATCATTCATACTGCATTCCATTCCATCTCACCCATAACATACTACATATCTTGGTTGCATTTACTTTTTCTTACATTTACTTATACATGTTTACTTTATTACACATGATAGATAGCTATCTTGTATGTCATTATACACACATGCACATTCACTTTCTTTCTAGTTGTTATTGCAGATTATAAAGATCCATTACATGTAATATGGATGCTTGGCACAGTACCTAATACCAGTCCCACAACGACTGTTGGGGCATCCACCTTCTTATACTACAGGGGTTAATGTTTCATTTTGTTTCATAGCACACTACTTTATCATATTATACATGCTTTGACATAATTTCTCTCTCTCCAACATGCTAACGTGTGCTTCATGTTCAACATTTGCTTTGCATGACTATTTGTCACTATGGTTATTTGTTACATTGATTGTGCTTGTTTTTCATTGTATGTGGGATTTTCCATTTGATTTGTGAGCACACTTGTATGTCTTTAGATTTGTCATCCTTGATTGTCTTGCAACATCATCCATGATGTCCCATGTTTGAAACCTAATTTTTGCATTCTACATTGTTTTATTGTGTGTTTAATTACATCTTAGCATATACATTATCTGTTTAGCTTACAATTTGTCTTATACATGCATGTATGTATTTTCTTGTACTAACACTTATCTCTCAACTACTTGTTTGCATGTGCCTTGGTTTTTACCAAGCACATCCCCTCCCCCTTGCAGGGCGTAATTTCAGCTATTGGTTTTCTTTTGTGCCAAATTTTCCTTTAGCGGCGTTCCATGTGCCCCTAAAGAGGAAGAATCATTTAGGTGAATCAGTCACCTCATACAACAGTTTACATAGAGTACCAATTTAACACAATACAAAGCTTAGAACCAAACTTGGGTCCTTACTACAATGATGTCTTTCTTGGAGCACCTATAATGAAATTACATAGTGATTGGGTTTAACACTAGCTACAGAACTCTACACAACTTTTGCAAGGTATATTGTTCTTAACACATACGTTAGTACACACCGTCTATAGTGGTGTTTTATTTCGGGGAGAAGTTAAAGGTTTGATGATAACACTAAACCTTCCTCTTTACACTACTTTTTTTGTGGTGTCAGATCACCCAAAAAACAATATATTACAAAGTTCTCTACAGTTTTGGAAAGTGGTAAAAGGTTAGAGGATGACACTGGATAGTTTATCCCTACACTTCTTCCATTACATTAGCGTGAGATCACCTGATAAAATCACATGCATTGCCATCATCTACAAGATGTTTTCTACACTCTTTCTTCTTCATGAATCAGGTGCACATGTTCCTTTTTCACATTTTCAACATTTTCTTTTACATTCTTCCTTACATGCTTTTTATACATATACATGTGCATTTGATTACTTGATCATATTCTCATTTGTAATTTCTTCTATATGGGAAGCAAGAAGTCAAACATCATCAACGTGATACTAACAACATGTACATCACACAAACATCAACATATACACATTCGTTTACACCCTAGGTTCATTTTCATCACCTTATAAACTTTTTCATCTTTAGTCTCCATGCTCTATTTTTTTTTATCGCTCCACACTTTGTCTACTCCCTTGACACATTTTCTACATTGATCTACATGGATATCAGGCATACATATCTATCTACTTTATGTTACTGATCTTTCTACTAACCAACATAAAATGTGGGAAAATGTAGACAAAAAATGATGCACTTTTGGTAATTATCTAGCCTCGATCGCATACTACTATTCATATGGTTCATAAGTAAGAAAAGTACTGATTAACCCATGTCTTTGGCCACCTTTCTTTACTTTATGCTAATGATTTTAATCTTGTACTCTTACTTGCTCAGTCTATCTTTTCACCTATTGACATTTATCATTTTGGATACCAGCTCCCAGCTAGGATGCCAATGCTAAACACCCCCATCCCCTCTCAGTACCCTTGTTCTCTTTGTACTTTGATCAAACTTTTTGCATCCTTTCTAACTGTTTCAGAATCTTATATTTTTGGTATTCAACCTTTTCAGGGTTAATTACGAAATTCAAATGAATAATTCATATAAATATAAAGTTATTTGATCATAAAAAGGGACCAAGCACTAACCATCTACTATCTCCACCTAAGGTTGTATCCATCAAAGGCATCTATAGATCCATTCATACCCATCTAGCTCCATCAAAAGGGACAAAGGTTAGTTCATCTACATCGCACTTCATAGGAGTCGAGTCTATTATTTCCATGCACACATTATTTACATTATACATCTAGTTACTTTCTTGCTATTCACAATGTGTGACATGCACAAGAGCAACCTAGGGCACAATTCCGCACACACATGAAACTACATTTGGTTTGAGATGTATTGCAACACTTAGTGATAATTCCATCATTTTGGCAGCTGAGGATAGTCTAACCCCTTCATTTGCATCTTTCTTTTTTAGGATTTTGATGTTTTATTTAGGTTTTTATAGGTGATTCATTCATTCTAGATCTATAATGAACTCGGCGATCTTGCAACGACATACAAGTAACAAATGGAAAGTAATTGATAACATCTTGTGACCCTAAGAATTTGGGTTTTTACCCATCTACGTAGACCATGGCACCCATAAATCTCACTAGGGTATCCACGAGCACCCTCATCCCTCTCCAAGTGCCCCATTCCAATTAAATCTACTAGATCTACAAGTTTCAAGGCTTCTGTGCGAAGGTGTTCCACCTCTATTGAACTAGTCTCCACTGTGACACAGTCTAAAAACCTCTTCAAATTAGCTAAGGCTCTTCTAACCTTGTTTAAACATTAAGGTTTCGTATTTTCATTGCTTAGTTGTATGCATATATTTATTTTTTGCATTATTCATGTATTTACTGCAAACTTACATTAGATTAGGCTATTATTTTACATTTGAGCATAATCATTTGTTCATACCTCTTATTTGGGTTTTGATTCCTGTATGGTTGATAACCTTGATTAAATCCTACCCTTGATTGGAAAAATTTATATCGGACTGGGATTGCTACTTCTCCAAAGATATAACTTTATTGGACAAATTTCTAATTAAGGATTTCATGTCTTCATCCTCCTTTTGTTGTGCAAGAGAGTAAGATGTGGAGGCAATACGTTGGGAATTTTGATCAGGAATAGGAGTAATATAAGGCTGAGTATCCTGAGGTAATTCAATATATAAGGACATAAATGGTCTAGGAGCTAATTTTCCATCTTGACTCAGACAATTTTCATCCCTAATGGTTAATGCATAGGCCCTAAGAAATTTTACACCCCCCATATTTTGAATCATGACAACAATGTCAAAATTTAATTATCTTAAAAAGTAAAGAAAAGAACCTTCCAAAGTTGGTCTTACAAGGGATAGAATTCTCTCCCAGGTCTTTTGGAATCTAAAATTGAAATCTATCATGAGCCCATTGGGAGCTCTCTTTATGGTTGTCAACTATTCAAGCAATGATAAGCTATCTTCCTTTTCTCCAAACCGATTGCAAAGTACCGACCCCAACTCATTCCAGTTAGTAATTGACCATGTTTTCAAACTTATGAACCATTGTAGAGATTTTCCCTTGAATGAAGAAGCCAACATATTTTTGGCTACATCTTGTTCAAAAAGTTGATGAAAAAATAAACATTGGCAAAATATATTGAATGTGTTTGAGAGGAGTAGTATGGCTCTCCCTAGAAAATAAAGCAATACTTTTCAAAGTTGCAACTAGAATGGGATTATGGGAATTGAGAAAGAGGGGAATTCTACTCGTGAAGCTAACAAAAGGTATCTTTTCTAGTTGTACCAATTCTAATAAGTATTAGAATTCTAGTCGATTACAAGAGATTCCTACCATGAGGTAGTGTGGAAATAGTTCTATTTGGAGGAGAAGGTGACCATTCAACTTCTCTTCCTCTTCTTCCTCTTCCTGGTGATAATTACAGGTACTCACAAGCTCCTTCCCTAATGTTCTGGACCTTATCTAAAATCTTATCATGAACTTGAGCACTAGCACTATTGCAACTAGTTGATTTAAATGATGGAGTCGCCAGATGTGTAGAAACAATCCTCCAAAGTCTATAAATTATTGAGTTACACATTAGAACCCATCTAAGATGAAAATAAAGTTTTCATTGCCCCACTAGCCGTGCCGAAACTATTGGATATCAAATATGCACATGTCCCAAACAAGTTTGACTTGGGGCTTGAGAAAACATGTGATTATCTCCAAGTTGTGGGAATTGAACCAAGACAGACTTCTGGAGAAAGGTCATCTTCCTCTACCTATTCCTAAGACTAAGACTACTCTTAGAAAGGGAAATAAAACTATCTAACACTAACCTATAATGTCAAGGGGCCAGGGAGAGAGGGAGATGCATGAAATTGAAATCCTAAACTAAGGGAGATGATAGCACCAAAAATAGAGGTGGAGATATTATTGTAAGTGAAGATGAGAGGAAAATGACGGAAAGAAGGGAAGACAAAAGATACACAATCCAAAATATCATTTAAATCACCATCTTCGTGGAGTACAAGAGATTTGAAACCTATAAGGACAAAAAGATATGCAAAATATGTTTGCAATTGCAATGAAAGGTACAAAATGCAATACAACATAAGTTAGGGTAGACAAAGACTCAAAACATGAATTTTATTGCTTAAAAGGATGCACAATTCCTTAAAATGTAGGAAATTAGGCAAGAATCACATTGCAAAATACCAAAATCTGAGGCCTACAACTCACAAAAGTTTTGGAATAATTTTGACAGAGTTATTTTATGTTTCACAACAACCCCCCTCAAATGAGGGGGATTTTACATTATATAGAGAGGAAACCATGAATTTTCCTCACCAACCGACAACTTGCATTAAAATGCTGAAAAGAGGTATGGGAAACCTTGCCATCTAGTTTCCCAACGGTACCTAACTTACAAGACAAGACATGGGTTCCACACCTCATTAAACTGATTGTTGAGCTACTTTGTACCGTATTCATTAATTCCTGACCTATCATTGATATTCTTGTAGTTGGTCGGTTGAATGCTAACCCAGTAATGGTCGGTTTAATTTCCTTCATACAAGTTGTCAGTTGATAACATTAGGCCTTATGGAGTTGGCCGATTGTAACATTCTTGCCACCGGACAATTGCATATATTTCCCCCATCAACTGGTTGCATAACTCCCTGGTGTTAGCTGGGAGCATGTCTTCTGTAATGCCCTGATTTTGTAAGTTATCATGGTGATTATTTTTCATAATGTTGTAACTGCTGAAATGAAGGCAAACATGTTAAGATATATATTTTGATCTTAAAGGAATGTGTTGCTGATCTGGATTCTTGCATACTGTAATTTATTTACATGGGACAGTAGTTATTATTGCTTGTATGTTTGCTGATGTGACGACAGATCTGTCGTATGCTTGCTAAACTCTATTCGTTGATTGACAGCACACCTGGAATCAATTCCATTGGTCCAAGGTATGATGTGGCCTTCTTGTAATCGCTTTGCCGATTTACTTTTAAACCAGACTGAAGGTTGATATAAGTGTTGCTAGTACCTGATTTCAGGTATGAATAGCTGGCACGTAGATGCCAACGAAAAAGTTTCGATTCTCGAACCATACACTGTTGTAACGCCAGACCCCGTAAGGCGATAAAGGCCTAGATGCGGGTGACTCAGGCATGTGAAACGTGGGACGAAATGTCCTGCACAGTGTTGAAATTGGATGTCAGTCAGAAGGACTTGTTTTGAAATTGATTAATTAGGTGTGAGGGGGATTAGACCCTAATCTAACCCTAAGTTCTACCTTATATCCTAATTACTATCCTAAGTGGATTTTTAAATTCTATAATGGTAAAAATAGACCTAAGTTCTATTAACCTATGACCTAGGTATGAACACTATTGTTAATCCTAAACTAATCCTAACCTAAGGAAGGGGACGCACAAATCCATGGGGGATGGAAAGGATAAGGATGGAAGGAAATTTAATGGGCATTAAATAAGGTCCTTGCATGGACAGCACCAAGTTTGGCGGGAACAGGAAAATTTAGAGGTATTCAGTTAGTTATGGGACTAAACTTGGTTTTCTTGCAAAATTTGAATTTGGTAATTCGCCAACCCGAGTCGGCGGTGGCATGAGGAAATAGGAAAAAGGTAGAGCCTTTAATGCAATTAATTTTCTTGGTCTTCATGACCAGCTCATCTTGGAAAGAGTATGGAGGAATTTTTGGTTGTTCGGGTTTTTGGAAGTTGCTCTGCATTTGGTTTTTCTTGGTTCAGTTGAACCAGTTGTGTTTGATTGCTATCTCTATTTCTTTGGAAATCGAAGGCTATTTTTGAGCCTGTAATGGAAGGTGATTGTTTGGAAAGCTTGTTGCTGTCACTGTGGAAGGAAATACCTCCTGTAGGCACGGTTTTCTTCGAGCTTCGAGGAAGATTACCAGGCATGTTAAGCCCTTCTCTTTAAAACTACTTGCTTTGCTTAAACGTCTCATTAAAACAACCCTGCTCTTCTGATGAAGGGGGTTTTGGGTTTATTTGATTTGCTGTCATGACTGAGATGATTTGGGTTTAGTCAATTTTGCTGTCATGTTGAAATGATTCTGGGTAGATTCATTTTGTCTTGCTGCTGCGATTTGAATAGTCTTTGCATATTTATTGGGTTGGAAATACAACCATGCTGTGTTGGTTTGTTTGACAATATTGAGGATTGTTCTTTACTGAAATTATAAGGAAATTATGCTTATGAATAGTTAGCTGTGCGTGAATCAATTTTGAGATCTGCACATCATTGTGAAATGGAAGAATGGAATTTCAGGTTGAGATGTCCTGTTGATAAGAATTCGAACTGGGTATTTCTTTGTAAATGATTATATTGAATGAAACTGTACAGGCTGTATGAGTTTGTTTTTCATTGTTGAGCAATTGTTCTTTTGCCAATATGAACTTGAGTGATGGAACGTATTAACTATGCAAGTAATATTCTTATTGTATGTGCTTTTCTTTTGTAAAAATGGACGAATACGACTTGGGTATTCGTGGGAGTTGGAGAAAATAACTGTTTTTCTTACTGAAATTATTGATTTTCTCTTGCTGTGATGGAAAGATGATTTTGTTGTGTTTTATTGATGCGGTTTGATTTTCCAGTTCGGACTGTTGTCGTGAAAATGAACCTGGCTTTGTATTGCTGTGCAAATAAATGAAATATATGGGAATTAGCTTGTTGTTTGAGTCTGTCTTGACTGTACCAAGCTTACGCATCTAATACCCTATGCGGGTTTGCCATGATAGAGGTATTGATATATGAATATTGTATTTTGAGTTCTGTACATCATTGTGAAATAGGAGAATGTTGTTTTCGGATTTAAATTTTTGATCGAGAAGGAACTCAAACTGGATATTTCTTTACAAATGGCATATTGAATAAAAATGGTACAGGCTGTGTGAGTTGGTTTGACATTGTTTGAACAATCGTTCTACTGTAAATATGGGTTTGAGCTGTCATTATAGAACAAGCACGACTTGGGTGTCCTTATTACATTTTGAAGAAAATGATTGTTTCTTTACTGAAATTATAAGAAACGAGTTCTTCTTCTTTCTGCTGTTTTAAGATTTTGAAAGAAATGGTAATTGGGGATCCATTGAGCATTTTGGATTCGGCTTGACGGAAGTGACAGGGATATTTAGATTAATTTTCTAAGTGCTGTTATCTTTCTGTACAAACAGAATATTTAAATGTTTCGTGTGGTCTTTGATTTTGCACTGTCATTCAAAAATAAAATAAAAATGAACTCGACTTGAGTGATTCTTGTTGTGTTTGAAGAAAATGGATGTTTTCTTATTGAAATAGTTAAAGGAATGAATATTTCTCTTCTTACTGTTTGAGTTCTGGAAATAGCAATAATTGAGCTTCACTGTACACCTAGATTGGACTTGCTGTAGGTAACAACAATGTGCAAATTGTTATTTATGAACTGTGTGCGTTCATGGATATAGAAAGTCATGTGAATAATTGATTAAGTGACTGTATAACTGTTTATTTGGTTAAAATACAGTGAAGGAAGTATGAATTCTTCTAGTACAGTAAATACATAATATGCATTCTTTACATTGTTTGTTCTATGATGGATACGATGTTTTACCAACCTATTTTTGGTATTCGTATGAGCCTGATTTAAAAGAAGTATTGATAAGGATGATAAATTTTTCCTTGTTTTCATTTAAAGTTGAATATGAATGGAATTATTCTTTGCTGTTGGAAAGTGAATTCTGATTAGATTTTGTAAGTTTCACTCTGAACTGTTATCTTGATTGATGTCTCGTTTGGATTCAATTTTCAGTACAGTCATGAGGAAAGAAATAGGAGTGTGAATGGATAACTTGGAATAATGATAATTTCTTCTCTCATACAGTTAGAAATATGTAATCGTTAAGGAACGAATTTTGTATTGCTTTGGATTAAGCATCTACATTTTATTGCTGTTTGCTTTTCTCATCTGCACTTGATTGCTTGAAATCAAATGAGATGCATGAATTGAAAGGAAAGTAATTGGTTTATATTTTCAGTCAAATTTTATCCTTTGAATTTATTACTAATGTATGGGAAAGGAAATTGACAGCATTTAATTGCTATAACAGTAGTAGGCATTCATGTGTTCCTAGTTTTTATAGATGTTGTAATCTAGAACTGTTTGAAGGAAATTACTTTTTGTAATGATCATTTGGGAAAAAGGACAGTAGTTCTTTGACTGATTGGGATGGTATTTAGATGATTTAGTTGTCATGCTGTTCATTCTTTTTGATACTTAATTCTTGATTGATGTTCATATTAACGTTTCATAAAAGCAGGGTTCTTTTATTGAGACAGCTAATTTGAAGCACCTCATTTTAATGACAAGTGCTTAATATGCTCAGTTCAATGAACTGACCCGTGCAAGTAATTTTGCAGATGGAACTTGAGTAAAACGAAGACATGGTTGTTTTCTGATACTTCTTTTGATTTTCTGAAGATGGATTGTATTTGATAGTTATCATTCCTCTACGAGGAATTGAGGAAAATAAGAAATTACATTCTTCTAACTTATGAGTTGTAACGTTGTTTAATATAAACAAAGTCCAGTCATTTGGATTGGCAAATGT
This sequence comes from Taxus chinensis, assembly GCA_019776745.2. NCBI lineage: Eukaryota > Viridiplantae > Streptophyta > Pinopsida > Cupressales > Taxaceae > Taxus > Taxus chinensis. The sequence continues at coordinate 113,093,239 of CM034149.1, forward strand.
ATGGATTATGAAATGGATTGATGAATACAAATACAAGTGTGATATTTTAATGACTATATCAGTTTGATATTGTTGATTAAATTGGAAATATAATGTTATTTCTTGATTTGGAATTATTCAATTGTCCTTGGATGGATTTAAAAGGGAATTGACATCTATTCTTACCTAAATGCAACTTTTACGTTGAAATGTGCAATTAGTTCATACTTGGGTTAAGATGAATTTTTAATTGACATTAAAAAAGATTAGGAAGAACATGATCTCATAACTGATAGGGATTCAGGATTAGCTTGAAATCTAAGGAATATCAAATAACTTAGGAGCAACCGAACTTCGTATTCGGACTCCGTTAATAGCCTCGAATGTTAAATTCAGAAAGTAAGGATATGGAAAAAAATATATATCCAGGGCTAACAGACCTTAACTATGTAAGGTTAAGGAGACTAAGTGAATATATTCATTGAAAATTAGACCTCATTTTAATGACGTCTAATAAGTTTAGAATTCTAAATTTGTTTTCAGTTGTGGAAAAACTTGGTTAAGTTTAATAGGTTAAACTTATTAAGTCTATCGGTAATGGGCTGCTTAATCCAAGGATTAAGAAAAGAACCAAGTAGAGAAAATGCAACCCTTCGGTACGAAGGAGAAGATGCATAGTAAGCTAGAAGATGGATTTAGTCTCTCATTAGCTACATACAACTGTAACAAGAACCAGGATAAAGGATCAGCATGGCTGCTGAAATTTGATCTTAAATATTAAGATCATATCCAAATCACTTGAGCTGGATGTGTACTCTCGATGGGAGGATTCCGTAGGACTTTGACATACGCCAGCTATAGCACGGTGTCTTCATGACAACACAATGTTATAGCTGACATATTACAATGCCCTCCCGAATTAAATCATCAAGATTACATAAGCTGAATATTAAGTTCTTGGCTGGGGATAGGAGTGTGATCACGTATACAGAGTGACTCCGGAGGACTAAAGATAACTAGACACATGGAGTCATCTAGGGACGACACCGTATGTCTGCGTATCTTTAGTTACCATGAGTAACTTCCTATACTCGTTCATATTGCTAGTTGGAAGTTGAGTTTGACCCTAAATTGGAAGGACTGGTAGGAACTAGGAAAGACCATTCTAGATAACAGACGGAGTGAGGTGAAGGACGTATTCCATTGGTGTGTATCACATCCAGGAATATGATCATGCAAAGCATGTGAAAATATTTGGCCAAAGTATCGCAAGTGCTAGTTGCGTTGTCCTGATCACCTAATTTAAGATGCAGGATGTCAGATGAATATCAGTAACAGATATTCAGATAGGCTTCTTAAATGGATCACTTTGATAACCGGAAATGGTAAGAGAACCTTGTATATATATTATACTATGCATGAATGAACATGAAGGATCGGTAAGTTGCCGAGTCATGAAATGAGAGGATCGTTGAAACTTCGAGCCATGAAAATGGGAGATCGGTAGTTCTTCGAGTCATTTACAGCAGCATATGGAATCTGTTATATGATTGAATGGCACTGAATGTGTGTTCCATATTGTAAATATGTGAACAAAGACCATTAGTTTTAAAAGGAAATTGTGTGTTCTAAACTGCATTGTTTGGGCAGAGAAAATTTATTAAAACTTGAACGTGTGTTTGAATTATATAATTCATAACAGGGAATGTTGTATAATTTTTTTTTTTCCCTTGTTCTAGTATCTTAAAATGGAGATGTTACATCTTCATCTTGCATTTTTGTTTTTGGTTGTTTGTGTATTCATACAACTAGTCGGTAGCACAATTTTCCCCCCTCCTGGTCGGTAGCATCCATACCATCAATATCCACCATAGTTCCTCGACCTACACATTCACAACCTGATCATCATCCTTTTATGCTACCGACTGGTAGTGTACATTTACTACCAACCGGTAGCATGAGTTTTTCTACCAATTTGAAGCATCCATACATGCTACTAGCACCTCTCGCTTCACCTTCTCCAACTGATTTCCTTCATTAAGCTACCTGCAGGAAACACTTTTACATGCTACCAACCATTAGCATCTTTACATGCTATCGGTTAATAGCATATTTACATGCTCTTGGTCGGTAGCATTTTTACATGCTACTAGTCAGTAACATCTAAAGATGCCACCGATGCCCATTGCATCGCCTCTTCTCTTCTATGATATCGGTGTTCCTTCACCACCGCCGCCTACTCCTGCTACCAGACAGTAGCAGGCTATAATGGCATCGATCGGTAGGATCCAAAATTCTATTGGTTGGTACAATTTTTTCTACCTGGCTCATCCGCCTGACCATAACAAGTTCGACCATTCCACCAATGTAGCTCACCCAACTCACTGCATAAGATCAACTCCGCCATAACTTGGCCTAGCCATCCACGAGTTACCATGGTATCTGCCATACATAACACTCTACTTTACCACTAATGTATAGGTTTCTCAAGTTGTCCAATTTAGACAGGGTGCAAAATTGGACAACACAGTTTACTAACTCACATCATCCCTAACACTCAATATAACATGTTTAGATTCTTAGACACACTTGGAAGCCATCAAAACTTTCTTTCAACTCCTTGACAAGCCACATTGGCTCTTCCACATGCTTTGAAATTTGAATTACTAAAATCAACTTAACCACCGAAGACTACCCTCCATGACCTCAATACCCTTGGATACACTTAACTTTATCTCATAACAATTATAAGAATGCGAATTTTCATTTTTGATATCCTTTTGATGATGCTCCTACATCATACTCCCATTATCACGTGCATCTTTTCCTTCACACTCCTCAACTCCGCTGTCAGGATTTATTCTTCTTGTGTAATCATTTACGTACTTTAGTTCTTCTATTAGGACTCTTTCTCCCATGTACCCATCTTCTTTGGGTTGTGCACTCTCTTCTCTCATTTCATCGGCCTCTATTGGCAGTCTCACAAAATTTTTATTGTTCATGGTCTATAGAGACCATCTGCTCCTTTTTGGAAGCCTCCTTCCTTAGTGTAATACTCTTGCACACTTCCATCCGTTCTTGGGTGATTTCTCTTGTCACCCTCTACTCATCTTATGAGCTCTCTTTATGCAATTTGTCTTGTGCATTATCTCGCGGTACTCCCATAGATGCTTCCTCTTCACTCTTGCGCTTCACTCACTCAATCTTCAGTTATGCCTCGACGCACGTCTCCTCTTCCCTTTGGTGCTCCTTTGACGCTTTCTTTGTGCAATCTTTTTTACACCCTCGACTCCTCGCTGAGTCTTCCTCACACTCCTAGATACTTCATTGCACAAGATGCAATCTCCTCCAATGGTATTTCTCTGCATCCTCTAGTTTTGTCTTGACACCATTTAGCTCCTCTATCACTTTCTCCAACATTGATGTGACTATTGCATCTGAGTAGTCCCTTCTTCAAGACGACATCTTGCCCTCTCGCGCAAGATCATTAACTCCTCTGGCCACTACTATTTCGGATCTCTCCTCACATTCTCGACCCACCATTTCTTCATGATGGAGAACACAAATTATGTGTTAGTTGCTTCACATTTGGTGATTTCCCAACTATTTCACTTCCTCGATTTCCTGTAGGAAAAGAACCAACCTTGATACCACTTAGTGGCATAGATGCTCTACCAGATGCTCCCTAATCTTGT